>OY720443.1:41737718-42294944 GCA_963082915.1 Dolichopus griseipennis | reverse complement strand
CGTGATCACTACTAAAGATTCATGAAAACAAATTTTTTTCAAAATTTTTGTCTTTGAAATCTTTAAATTGATTTTTAAACCACTTAGAAGCGAGCTAGAGCAATTCTAACGTTAATTCGTGATCACTACCAAAAATTCATGAAAACAAATTTTTTTTCAAAATTTTGAAATTTTTGTCTTTGAAATCTTTAAATTGATTTTTAAACCACTTAGAAGCGAGCTAGAGCAATTCTAACGTTAATTCGTGATCACTACCAAAAATTCATGAAAACAAATTTTTTTTCAAAATTTTGAAATTTTTGTCTTTGAAATCTTTAAATTGATTTTTAAACCACTTAGAAGCGAGCTAGAGCAATTCTAACGTTAATTCGTGATCACTACTAAAAATTCACGAAAACCAATTTTTTTCAAAATTTTGAAATTTTTGTCTTTGAAATCTTTAAATTGATTTTTAAACCACTTAGAAGCTAGATAGAGCAATTCTAACGTTAATTCGTGATCACTACTAAAGATTCATGAAAACAAATTTTTTTTCAAAATTGTCTTTGAAATCTTTAAATTAATTTTTAAACCACTTAGAAGCGAGCTAGAGCAATTCTAACGTTAATTCGTGATCACTAGTAAAGATTCACGAAAACAAATTTTTTTTCAAAATTTTGAAATTTTTGTCTTTGAAATCTTTAAATTGATTTTTAAACCACTTAGAAGCGAGATAGAGCAATTCTAACGTTAATTCGTGATCACTACTAAAACTTCACGAAAACAAATTTTTTTTCAAAATTTTGAAATTTTTGTCTTTGAAATCTTTAAATTGATTTTTAAACCACTTAGAAGCGAGATAGAGCAAATCCTTATTTCGTGATCACTACTAAAAATTCATGAAAACATATTGTTTTTCAAAATTTTGAAATTTTTGTCTTTGAAATCTTTAAATTGATTTTTAAACCACTTAGAAGCGAGCTAGAGCAATTCTAACGTTAATTCGTGATCACTACCAAAAATTCATGAAAACCAAGTTTTTTTCAAAATTTTGAAATTTTTGTCTTTGAAATCTTTAAATTGATTTTTAAACCACTTAGAAGCGAGATAGAGCAATTCTAACGTTAATTCGTGATCACTACTAAAAATTCACGAAAACCAATTTTTTTTCAAAAATTTGAAATTTTTGTCTTTTGGTAGTGTTAATTCGTGATCACTACCAAAAATTCATGAAAACAAATTTTTTTTCAAAATTTTGAAATTTTTGTCTTTGAAATCTTTAAATTGATTTTTAAACCACTTAGAAGCGAGATAGAGCAATTCTAACGTTAATTCGTGATCACTACTAAAAATTCACGAAAACAAATTTTTTTTCAAAATTTTGAAAATTTTGTCTTTGAAATCTTTAAATTGATTTTTAAACCACTTAGAAGCGAGATAGAGCAATTCTAACGTTATTTCGTGATCACTACTAAAAATTCATGAAAACAAATTTTTTTTTAAAATTTTGAAATTTTTGTCTTTGAAATCTTTAAATTGATTTTTAAACCACTTAGAAGCGAGCTAGAGCATTTCTAACGCTAATTCGTGATCACTACCAAAAATTCATGAAAACAAATTTTTTTTCAAAATTTTGAAATTTTTGTCTTTGAAATCTTTAAATTGATTTTTAAACCACTTAGCAGCGAGATAGAGCAATTCTAACGTTAATTCGTGATCACTACTAAAGATTCATGAAAACAAATTTTTTTTCAAAATTTTGAAATTTTTGTCTTTGAAATCTTTAAATTGATTTTTAAACCACTTAGAAGCGAGATAGAGCAATTCTAACGTTAATTCGTGATCACTACTAAAGATTCATGAAAACAAATTTTTTTTCATAATTTTGAAATTTTTGTCTTTGAAATCTTTAAATTGATTTTTAAACCACTTAGAAGCGAGCTAGAGCAATTCTAACGTTAATTCGTGATCACTACTAAAGATTCATGAAAACAAATTTTTTTTCATAATTTTGAAATTTTTGTCTTTGAAATCTTTAAATTGATTTTTAAACCACTTAGAAGCGAGCTAGAGGCAATTCTAACGTTAATTCGTGATCACTACTAAAAATTCACGAAAACCAATTTTTTTTCAAAATTTGAAATTTTTGTCTTTGAAATCTTTAAATTGATTTTTAAACCACTTAGAAGCGAGATAGAGCAATTCTAACGTTAATTCGTGATCACTACTAAAAATTCACGAAAACCAATTTTTTTTCAAAATTTTGAAATTTTTGTCTTTGAAATCTTTAAATTGATTTTTAAACCACTTAGAAGCGAGATAGAGCAATTCTAACGTTAATTCGTGATCACTACTAAAAATTCACGAAAACCAATTTTTTTTTTCAAAATTTTGAAATTTTTGTCTTTGAAATCTTTAAATTGATTTTTAAACCACTTAGAAGCGGGATAGAGCAATTCTAACGTTAATTCGAGCAAATCTAACGTTTGGTAGTTAATTCGTGATCACTACCAAAAATTCATGAAAACAAATTTATTTTCAAAATTTTGAAATTTTTGTCTTTGAAATCTTTAAATTGATTTTTAAACCACTTAGAAGCGAGATAGAGCAATTCTAACGTTAATTCGTGATCACTACCAAAAATTCATGAAAACAAATTTATTTTCAAAATTTTGAAATTTTTGTCTTTGAAATCTTTAAATTGATTTTTAAACCACTTAGAAGCGAGATAGAGCATTTCTAACGTTAATTCGTGATCACTACTAAAGATTCATGTAAACAAATTTTTTTCAAAATTTTTGTCTTTGAAATCTTTAAATTGATTTTTAAACCACTTAGAAGCGAGCTAGAGCAATTCTAAAGTTATTCGTGATCACTACCAAAAATTCATGAAAACAAATTTTTTTTCAAAATTTTGAAATTTTTGTCTTTGAAATCTTTAAATTGATTTTTAAACCACTTAGAAGCGAGATATAGCAATTCTAACGTTAATTCGTGATCACTACTAAAAATTCATGAAAACAAATTTTTATTTAAAAATTTTGAAATTTTTGTCTTTGAAATCTTTAAATTGATTTTTAAACCACTTAGAAGCGAGATAGAGCAATTCTAACGTTAATTCGTGATCACTACCAAAAATTCATGAAAACAAATTTTTTTTCAAATTTTGAAATTTTTGTCTTTGAAATCTTTAAATTGATTTTTAAACCACTTAGAAGCGAGCTAGAGCAATTCTAACGTTAATTCGTGATCACTACCAAAAATTCATGAAAACAAATTTTTTTTCAAAATTTTGAAATTTTTGTCTTTGAAATCTTTAAATTGATTTTTAAACCACTTAGAAGCGAGCTAGAGCAATTCTAACGTTAATTCGTGATCACTACCAAAAATTCATGAAAACAAATTTTTTTCAAAATTTTGAAATTTTTGTCTTTGAAATCTTTAAATTGATTTTTAAACCACTTAGAAGCGAGATAGAGCAATTCTAACGTTAATTCGTGATCACTACTAAAAATTCACGAAAACCCAATTTTTTTTCAAAATTTTGAAATTTTTGTCTTTGAAATCTTTAAATTGATTTTTAAACCACTTAGAAGCGAGATAGAGCATTTCTAACGTTAATTCGTGATCACTACTAAAGATTCATGAAAACAAATTTTTTTTCAAAATTTTTGTCTTTGAAATCTTTAAATTGATTTTTAAACCACTTAGAAGCGAGCTAGAGCAATTCTAACGTTAATTCGTGATCACTACCAAAAATTCATGAAAACAAAATTTTTTTCAAAATTTTGAAATTTTTGTCTTTGAAATCTTTAAATTGATTTTTAAACCACTTAGAAGCGAGCTAGAGCAATTCTAACGTTAATTCGTGATCACTACCAAAAATTCATGAAAACAAAATTTTTTTCAAATTTTGAAATTTTTGTCTTTGAAATCTTTAAATTGATTTTTAAACCACTTAGAAGCGAACTAGAGCAATTCTAACGTTAATTCGTGATCACTACCAAAAATTCATGAAAACAAATTTTTTTCAAAATTTTTGTCTTTGAAATCTTTAAATTGATTTTTAAACCACTTAGAAGCGAGCTAGAGCAACTCTAACGTTAATTCGTGATCACTACTAAAGATTCATGAAAACAAATTTTTTTTCAAAATTTTTGTCTTTGAAATCTTTAAATTGATTTTTAAACCACTTAGAAGCGAGCTAGAGCAATTCTAACGTTAATTCGTGATCACTACCAAAAATTCATGAAAACAAAATTTTTTTCAAATTTTGAAATTTTTGTCTTTGAAATCTTTAAATTGATTTTTAAACCACTTAGAAGCGAACTAGAGCAATTCTAACGTTAATTCGTGATCACTACCAAAAATTCATGAAAACAAAATTTTTTTCAAAATTTTGAAATTTTTGTCTTTGAAATCTTTAAATTGATTTTTAAACCACTTAGAAGCGAGATAGAGCATTTCTAACGTTAATTCGTGATCACTACTAAAGATTCATGAAAACAAATTTTTTTTCAACATCTTTGTCTTTGAAATCTTTAAATTGATTTTTAAACCACTTAGAAGCGAGATAGAGCAATTCTAACGTTAATTCGTGATCACTACTAAAAATTCACGAAAACCAATTTTTTTTCAAAATTTTGAAATTTTTGTCTTTGAAATCTTTAAATTGATTTTTAAACCACTTAGAAGCGAGATAGAGCATTTCTAACGTTAATTCGTGATCACTACTAAAGATTCATGAAAACAAATTTTTTTTCAAAATTTTTGTCTTTGAAATCTTTAAATTGATTTTTAAACCACTTAGAAGCGAGCTAGAGCAATTCTAACGTTAATTCGTGATCACTACCAAAAATTCATGAAAACAAAATTTTTTTCAAAATTTTGAAATTTTTGTCTTTGAAATCTTTAAATTGATTTTTAAACCACTTAGAAGCGAACTAGAGCAATTCTAACGTTAATTCGTGATCACTACCAAAAATTCATGGAAACAAAATTTTTTTCAAAATTTTGAAATTTTTGTCTTTGAAATCTTTAAATTGATTTTTAAACCACTTAGAAGCGAGATAGAGCATTTCTAACGTTAATTCGTGATCACTACTAAAGATTCATGAAAACAAATTTTTTTTCAAAATTTTTGTCTTTGAAATCTTTAAATTGATTTTTAAACCACTTAGAAGCGAGCTAGAGCAATTCTAACGTTAATTCGTGATCACTACCAAAAATTCATGAAAACAAATTTTTTTTCAAAATTTTGAAATTTTTGTCTTTGAAATCTTTAAATTGATTTTTAAACCACTTAGAAGCGAGCTAGAGCAATTCTAACGTTAATTCGTGATCACTACCAAAAATTCATGAAAACAAATTTTTTTTCAAAATTTTGAAATTTTTGTCTTTGAAATCTTTAAATTGATTTTTAAACCACTTAGAAGCGAGCTAGAGCAATTCTAACGTTAATTCGTGATCACTACTAAAAATTCACGAAAACCAATTTTTTTTCAAAATTTTGAAATTTTTGTCTTTGAAATCTTTAAATTGATTTTTAAACCACTTAGAAGCTAGATAGAGCAATTCTAACGTTAATTCGTGATCACTACTAAAGATTCATGAAAACAAATTTTTTTTCAAAATTGTCTTTGAAATCTTTAAATTAATTTTTAAACCACTTAGAAGCGAGCTAGAGCAATTCTAACGTTAATTCGTGATCACTAGTAAAGATTCACGAAAACAAATTTTTTTTCAAAATTTTGAAATTTTTGTCTTTGAAATCTTTAAATTGATTTTTAAACCACTTAGAAGCGAGATAGAGCAATTCTAACGTTAATTCGTGATCACTACTAAAACTTCACGAAAACAAATTTTTTTTCAAAATTTTGAAATTTTTGTCTTTGAAATCTTTAAATTGATTTTTAAACCACTTAGAAGCGAGATAGAGCAAATCCTTATTTCGTGATCACTACTAAAAATTCATGAAAACATATTGTTTTTCAAAATTTTGAAATTTTTGTCTTTGAAATCTTTAAATTGATTTTTAAACCACTTAGAAGCGAGCTAGAGCAATTCTAACGTTAATTCGTGATCACTACCAAAAATTCATGAAAACCAAGTTTTTTTCAAAATTTTGAAATTTTTGTCTTTGAAATCTTTAAATTGATTTTTAAACCACTTAGAAGCGAGATAGAGCAATTCTAACGTTAATTCGTGATCACTACTAAAAATTCACGAAAACCAATTTTTTTTCAAAAATTTGAAATTTTTGTCTTTTGGTAGTGTTAATTCGTGATCACTACCAAAAATTCATGAAAACAAATTTTTTTTCAAAATTTTGAAATTTTTGTCTTTGAAATCTTTAAATTGATTTTTAAACCACTTAGAAGCGAGATAGAGCAATTCTAACGTTAATTCGTGATCACTACTAAAAATTCACGAAAACAAATTTTTTTTCAAAATTTTGAAAATTTTGTCTTTGAAATCTTTAAATTGATTTTTAAACCACTTAGAAGCGAGATAGAGCAATTCTAACGTTATTTCGTGATCACTACTAAAAATTCATGAAAACAAATTTTTTTTTAAAATTTTGAAATTTTTGTCTTTGAAATCTTTAAATTGATTTTTAAACCACTTAGAAGCGAGCTAGAGCATTTCTAACGCTAATTCGTGATCACTACCAAAAATTCATGAAAACAAATTTTTTTTCAAAATTTTGAAATTTTTGTCTTTGAAATCTTTAAATTGATTTTTAAACCACTTAGCAGCGAGATAGAGCAATTCTAACGTTAATTCGTGATCACTACTAAAGATTCATGAAAACAAATTTTTTTTCAAAATTTTGAAATTTTTGTCTTTGAAATCTTTAAATTGATTTTTAAACCACTTAGAAGCGAGATAGAGCAATTCTAACGTTAATTCGTGATCACTACTAAAGATTCATGAAAACAAATTTTTTTTCATAATTTTGAAATTTTTGTCTTTGAAATCTTTAAATTGATTTTTAAACCACTTAGAAGCGAGCTAGAGCAATTCTAACGTTAATTCGTGATCACTACTAAAGATTCATGAAAACAAATTTTTTTTCAAAATTTTGAAATTTTTGTCTTTGAAATCTTTAAATTGATTTTTAAACCACTTAGAAGCGAGCTAGAGCAATTCTAACGTTAATTCGTGATCACTACTAAAAATTCACGAAAACCAATTTTTTTTCAAAATTTTGAAATTTTTGTCTTTGAAATCTTTAAATTGATTTTTAAACCACTTAGAAGCGAGATAGAGCAATTCTAACGTTAATTCGTGATCACTACTAAAAATTCACGAAAACCAATTTTTTTTCAAAATTTTGAAATTTTTGTCTTTGAAATCTTTAAATTGATTTTTAAACCACTTAGAAGCGAGATAGAGCAATTCTAACGTTAATTCGTGATCACTACTAAAAATTCACGAAAACCAATTTTTTTTTTCAAAATTTTGAAATTTTTGTCTTTGAAATCTTTTAAATTGATTTTTAAACCACTTAGAAGCGAGCTAGAGCAATTCTAACGTTATTTCGTGATCACTACTAAAAATTCACGAAAACCAATTTTTTTTCAAAATTTTGAAATTTTTGTCTTTGAAATCTTTAAATTGATTTTTAAACCACTTAAATTGATTTTTAAACCACTTAGAAGCGAGATAGAGCATTTCTAACGTTAATTCGTGATCACTACTAAAGATTCATGAAAACCAATTTTTTTTCAAAATTTTTGTCTTTGAAATCTTTAAATTGATTTTTAAACCACAAGCGAGCTAGAGCAATTCTAACGTTAATTCGTGATCACTACTAAAGATTCATGAAAACAAATTTTTTTTCATAATTTTGAAATTTTTGTCTTTGAAATCTTTAAATTGATTTTTAAACCACTTAGAAGCGAGCTAGAGCAATTCTAACGTTAATTCGTGATCACTACTAAAAATTCATGAAAACAAATATTTTTTCAAAATTTTGAAATTTTTGTCTTTGAAATCTTTAAATTGATTTTTAAACCACTTAGAAGCGAGCTAGAGCAATTCTAACGTTAATTCGTGATCACTACCAAAAATTCATGAAAACAAATTTATTTTCAAAATTTTGAAATTTTTGTCTTTGAAATCTTTAAATTGATTTTTAAACCACTTAGAAGCGAGATAGAGCAATTCTAACGTTAATTCGTGATCACTACTAAAGATTCATGAAAACAAATTTTTTTTCAAAATTTTGAAATTTTTGTCTTTGAAATCTTTAAATTGATTTTTAAACCACTTAGAAGCGAGCTAGAGCAATTCTAACGTTAATTCGTGATCACTACCAAAAATTCATGAAAACAAATCTTTTTTGAAAATTTTGAAATTTTTGAAATTTTTGTCTTTGAAATCTTTAAATTGATTTTTAAACCACTTAGAAGCGAGCTAGAGCAATTCTAACGTTAATTCGTGATCACTACCAAAAATTCATGAAAACAAATCTTTTTTGAAATCTTTAAATTGATTTTTAAACCACTTAGAAGCGAGCTAGAGCAATTCTAACGTTATTTCGTGATCACTACTAAAAATTCATGAAAACAAATATTTTTTCAAAATTTTGAAATTTTTGTCTTTGAAATCTTTAAATTGATTTTTAAACCACTTAGAAGCGAGCTAGAGCAATTCTAACGTTATTTCGTGATCACTAGTAAAAATTCATGAAAACAAATTTTTTTTCAAAATTTTGAAATTTTTGTCTTTGAAATCTTTAAATTGATTTTTAAACCACTTAGAAGCGAGCTAGAGCAATTCTAACGTTAATTCGTGATCACTACTAAAAAGTCACGAAAACCAATTTTTTTTCAAAATTTTTAAATTTGAAATCTTTAAATTGATTTTTAAACCACTTAGAAGCGAGCTAGAGCAATTCTAACGTTAATTCGTGATCACTACCAAAAATTCATGAAAACAAATTTTTTTTCAAAATTTTGAAATTTTTGTCTTTGAAATCTTTAAATTGATTTTTAAACCACTTAGAAGCGAGCTAGAGCAATTCTAACGTTAATTCGTGATCACTACTAAAAATTCACGAAAACAAATTTTTTTTCAAAATTTTGAAATTTTTGTCTTTGAAATCTTTAAATTGATTTTTAAACCACTTAGAAGCGAGCTAGAGCAATTCTAACGTTAATTCGTGATCACTACTAAAAATTCACGAAAACCAATTTTTTTTCAAAATTTTGAAATTTTTGTCTTTGAAATCTTTAAATTGATTTTTAAACCACTTAGAAGCTAGATAGAGCAATTCTAACGTTAATTCGTGATCACTACTAAAGATTCATGAAAACAAATTTTTTTTCAAAATTGTCTTTGAAATCTTTAAATTAATTTTTAAACCACTTAGAAGCGAGCTAGAGCAATTCTAACGTTAATTCGTGATCACTAGTAAAGATTCACGAAAACAAATTTTTTTTCAAAATTTTGAAATTTTTGTCTTTGAAATCTTTAAATTGATTTTTAAACCACTTAGAAGCGAGATAGAGCAATTCTAACGTTAATTCGTGATCACTACCAAAAATTCGTGAAAACAAATTTTTTTTCAAAATTTTGAAATTTTTGTCTTTGAAATCTTTAAATTGATTTTTAAACCACTTAGAAGCGAGATAGAGCAATTCTAACCTTATTTCGTGATCACTACTAAAAATTCTAACGTTATTTCGTGATCACTACTAAAAATTCATGAAAACAAATTGTTTTTCAAAATTTTGAAATTTTTGTCTTTGAAATCTTTAAATTGATTTTTAAACCACTTAGAAGCGATCTAGAGCAATTCTAACGTTAATTCGTGATCACTACTAAAACTTCACGAAAACAAATTTTTTTTCAAAATTTTGAAATTTTTGTCTTTGAAATCTTTAAATTGATTTTTAAACCACTTAGAAGCGAGATAGAGCAATTCTAACCTTATTTCGTGATCACTACTAAAAATTCATGAAAACATATTGTTTTTCAAAATTTTGAAATTTTTGTCTTTGAAATCTTTAAATTGATTTTTAAACCACTTAGAAGCGAGCTAGAGCAATTCTAACGTTAATTCGTGATCACTACCAAAAATTCATGAAAACCAAGTTTTTTTCAAAATTTTGAAATTTTTGTCTTTGAAATCTTTAAATTGATTTTTAAACCACTTAGAAGCGAGATAGAGCAATTCTAACGTTAATTCGTGATCACTACTAAAAATTCACGAAAACAAATTTTTTTTCAAAATTTTGAAATTTTTGTTTTTGAAATCTTTAAATTGATTTTTAAACCACTTAGAAGCGAGATAGAGCAATTCTAACGTTAATTCGTGATCACTACTAAAAATTCACGAAAACAAATTTTTTTTCAAAATTTTGAAAATTTTGTCTTTGAAATCTTTAAATTGATTTTTAAACCACTTAGAAGCGAGATAGAGCAATTCTAACGTTATTTCGTGATCACTACTAAAAATTCATGAAAACAAATTTTTTTTTAAAATTTTGAAATTTTTGTCTTTGAAATCTTTAAATTGATTTTTAAACCACTTAGAAGCGAGCTAGAGCATTTCTAACGCTAATTCGTGATCACTACCAAAAATTCATGAAAACAAATTTTTTTTCAAAATTTTGAAATTTTTGTCTTTGAAATCTTTAAATTGATTTTTAAACCACTTAGAAGCGAGATAGAGCCATTCTACCGTTAATTCGTGATCACTACCAAAAATTCATGAAAACAAATTTTTTTTCACAATTTTGAAATTTATGTCTTTGAAATCTTTAAATTGATTTTTAAACCACTTAGAAGCGAGCTAGAGCAATTCTAACGTTAATTCGTGATCACTACTAAAAATTCACGAAAACCAATTTTTTTTCAAAATTTTGACATTTTTGTCTTTGAAATCTTTAAATTGATTTTTAAACCACTTAGAAGCGAGATAGAGCAATTCCAACGTTAATTCGTGATCACTACCAAAAATTCATGAAAACCAAGTTTTTTTCAAAATTTTGAAATTTTTGTCTTTGAAATCTTTAAATTGATTTTTAAACCACTTAGAAGCGAGATAGAGCAATTCTAACGTTAATTCGTGATCACTACTAAAAATTCACGAAAACAAATTTTTTTTCAAAATTTTGAAATTTTTGTTTTTGAAATCTTTAAATTGATTTTTAAACCACTTAGAAGCGAGATAGAGCAATTCCAACGTTAATTCGTGATCACTACCAAAAATTCATGAAAACAAATTTTTTTTCAAAATTTTGAAATTTTTGTCTTTGAAATCTTTAAATTGATTTTTAAACCACTTAGAAGCGAGATAGAGCAATTCTAACGTTATTTCGTGATCACTACTAAAAATTCATGAAAACAAATTTTTTTTTAAAATTTTGAAATTTTTGTCTTTGAAATCTTTAAATTGATTTTTAAACCACTTAGAAGCGAGCTAGAGCATTTCTAACGCTAATTCGTGATCACTACCAAAAATTCATGAAAACAAATTTTTTTTCAAAATTTTGAAATTTTTGTCTTTGAAATCTTTAAATTGATTTTTAAACCACTTAGAAGCGAGATAGAGCAATTCTAACGTTAATTCGTGATCACTACTAAAGATTCATGAAAACAAATTTTTTTTCACAATTTTGAAATTTATGTCTTTGAAATCTTTAAATTGATTTTTAAACCACTTAGAAGCGAGCTAGAGCAATTCTAACGTTAATTCGTGATCACTACTAAAAATTCACGAAAACCAATTTTTTTTCAAAATTTTGACATTTTTGTCTTTGAAATCTTTAAATTGATTTTTAAACCACTTAGAAGCGAGATAGAGCAATTCCAACGTTAATTCGTGATCACTACCAAAAATTCATGAAAACAAATTTTTTTTCAAAATTTTGAAATTTTTGTCTTTGAAATCTTTAAATTGATTTTTAAACCACTTAGCAGCGAGATAGAGCAATTCTAACGTTAATTCGTGATCACTACTAAAGATTCATGAAAACAAATTTTTTTTCAAAATTTTGAAATTTTTGTCTTTGAAATCTTTAAATTGATTTTTAAACCACTTAGAAGCGAGATAGAGCAATTCTAACGTTAATTCGTGATCACTACTAAAGATTCATGAAAACAAATTTTTTTTCATAATTTTGAAATTTTTGTCTTTGAAATCTTTAAATTGATTTTTAAACCACTTAGAAGCGAGCTAGAGCAATTCTAACGTTAATTCGTGATCACTACTAAAAATTCACGAAAACCAATTTTTTTTCAAAATTTTGAAATTTTTGTCTTTGAAATCTTTAAATTGATTTTTAAACCACTTAGAAGCGAGATAGAGCAATTCTAACGTTAATTCGTGATCACTACTAAAAATTCACGAAAACCAATTTTTTTTCAAAATTTTGAAATTTTTGTCTTTGAAATCTTTAAATTGATTTTTAAACCACTTAGAAGCGAGATAGAGCAATTCTAACGTTAATTCGTGATCACTACTAAAAATTCACGAAAACCAATTTTTTTTTTCAAAATTTTGAAATTTTTGTCTTTGAAATCTTTTAAATTGATTTTTAAACCACTTAGAAGCGAGCTAGAGCAATTCTAACGTTATTTCGTGATCACTACTAAAAATTCACGAAAACCAATTTTTTTTCAAAATTTTGAAATTTTTGTCTTTGAAATCTTTAAATTGATTTTTAAACCACTTAGAAGCGAGATAGAGCAATTCTAACGTTAATTCGTGATCACTACTAAAAATTCACGAAAACCAATTTTTTTTTTCAAAATTTTGAAATTTTTGTCTTTGAAATCTTTTAAATTGATTTTTAAACCACTTAGAAGCGAGCTAGAGCAATTCTAACGTTATTTCGTGATCACTACTAAAAATTCACGAAAACCAATTTTTTTTCAAAATTTTGAAATTTTTGTCTTTGAAATCTTTAAATTGATTTTTAAACCACTTAGAAGCGAGATAGAGCAATTCTAACGTTAATTCGTGATCACTAGTAAAGGTTCGTGAAAACAAATTTTTTTTCATAATTTTGAAATTTTTGTCTTTGAAATCTTTAAATTGATTTTTAAACCACTTTGAAGCGAGCTAGAGCAATTCTAACGTTAATTCGTGATCACTACTAAAAATTCACGAAAACCAATTTTTTTTTTCAAAATTTTGAAATTTTTGTCTTTGAAATCTTTTAAATTGATTTTTAAACCACTTAGAAGCGAGCTAGAGCAATTCTAACGTTATTTCGTGATCACTACTAAAAATTCACGAAAACCAATTTTTTTTCAAAATTTTGAAATTTTTGTCTTTGAAATCTTTAAATTGATTTTTAAACCACTTAGAAGCGAGATAGAGCAATTCTAACGTTAATTCGTGATCACTACTAAAGATTCATGAAAACAAATTTTTATACCCGTGCATATATATATGAACATCGGGTATATTAGATTTGCTCCTCCGTTTGTAACGCATCGATCTAGACGAGCTAGATATAGTGTCAAGGGTACGTATCGGCTCAGAATCGAAAAATTAGTCGATCTAGCTATGTGTGTCTGTCCGTCCGTCCGTCCGTCCGTCCGTCCGTCCGTCCGTGTGTCATCACGATAACTCAAAAACTAAAAGGGCTAGAGTCTTGAAATTCACACAAAGTCATTTTTAGACAATTTCTAGGTTCCCTATTGTTTTTGGTTAAAATCGGACCAAGGCTTCGGGGAGCTGCCATACAACTTTTTTGCACCAATATGAATTTCTTCAAAACTATTTATACTACGGGGATGAAAATTACACACGGTTAGTTTTATATTGACTCCGGCACTTATATGAAGTTTCAAAATGTTAGGGCCCCATTTTCGGGGGGCTGCCATACAACTTCCTTGCACCAATATGAATTTCTTCAAAACTAATTATACTACGCGGATGAAAATTACACACGGTTAGTTATATAATGAATCGAGCACTTATATGAAGTTTCAAAATGTTAGGGCCCCATTTATGGGGGGCTGCCATACAACTTCTTTGCACCAATATGAATTTCTTCAAAACTAATTATACTACGAGGCTGAAAACTACACACGGTTAGTTATATAATGAATCGAGCACTTATATGAAGTTTCAAAATGTTAGGGCCCCATTTTCGGAGGGCTGCCATACAAAGTTTTCGATTCAATAACTGTGAATCTAATAAAGCTACATACAAGGTTAAAATTAAAATTGGGCAGGTAAATTAATAGGGCAAGTTACTTGGCAAAGTTGGACATCACTCGGACCATCGGACTTTTAGGGTGGGCCAATTTTTTTTTTTTGTTTTTTTTTTCTTTGTTGTTTTTTTTTTTTTTATTTTTTTTTTTTTTTTTTTTAAGCTTAAGTTATGGGACAATGAATGAAAACTTTTTTTTTTTTTTTTTGTGATTTTTTTTTTTTTTTTGTTAATTTTTTTTTTTTTTTTTAAGCTAAAGTTATGGGACAATGAATGAAAATTTTGTTTTTTGTTTTGTGACTTTTTTTTTTTTTTTTGTTAATTTTTTTTTTTTTTTACGTCAAAATTATGGGGTAATGAGTTAAATGTATAAGAGAAGTAAATTACGGTTTATTTTATACACCATAGTGGGTATGCACGGGTATCTAAAAGTTGACAAGGGCAACTATAATCTTCCTCGTTTTTCAAAATTTTGAAATTTTTGTCTTTGAAATCTTTAAATTGATTTTTAAACCACTTAGAAGCGAGCTAGAGCAATTCTAACGTTAATTCGTGATCACTACCAAAAATTCATGAAAACAAATCTTTTTTGAAAATTTTGAAATTTTTGTCTTTGAAATCTTTAAATTGATTTTTAAACCACTTAGAAGCGAGCTAGAGCAATTCTAACGTTAATTCGTGATCACTACTAAAAATTCATGAAAACAAATTTATTTTCAAAATTTTGAAATTTTTCTTTGAAATCTTTAAATTGATTTTTAAACCATTTAGAAGCGAGCTATTAATAATTCTAACGTTAATTCGTGATCACTACCAAAAATTCATGAAAACAAATTTATTTTCAAATTTTGAAATTTTTGTCTTTGAAATCTTTAAATTGATTTTTAAACCACTTCGAAGCGAGCTAGAGCAATTCTAACGTTAATTCGTGATCACTACTAAAAATTCACGAAAACCAATTTTTTTCAAAATTTTGAATTTTTGTCTTTGAAATCTTTAAATTGATAGAGCAATTCTAACGTTAATTCGTGATCACTACTAAAGATTCATGAAAACAAATTTTTTTTCAAAATTTTGAAATTTTTGTCTTTGAAATCTTTTAATTGATTTTTAAACCACTTAGAAGCGAGCTAGAGCAATTCTAACGTTAATTCGTGATCACTACCAAAAATTCATGAAAACAAATCTTTTTGAAAATTTTGAAATTTTTGTCTTTGAAATCTTTAAATTGATTTTTAAACCACTTAGAAGCGAGCTAGAGCAATTCTAACGTTAATTCGTGATCACTACTAAAACTTCATGAAACAAATTTTTTTTCAAAATTTTGAAATTTTTGTCTTTGAAATCTTTAAATTGATTTTTAAACCACTTAGAAGCGAGCTAGAGCAATTCTAACGTTAATTCGTGATCACTACCAAAAATTCATGAAAACAAATTTTTTTTCAAAATTTTGAAATTTTTGTCTTTGAAATCTTTAAATTGATTTTTAAACCACTTAGAAGCGAGATAGAGCAATTCTAACGTTAATTCGTGATCACTACTAAAGATTCATGAAAACAAATTTTTTTTCAAATTTTGAAATTTTTGTCTTTGAAATCTTTAAATTGATTTTTAAACCACTTAGAAGCGAGATAGAGCAATTCTAACGTTAATTCGTGATCACTACTAAAGATTCATGAAAACAAATTTTTTTTCATAATTTTGAAATTTTTGTCTTTGAAATCTTTAAATTGATTTTTAAACCACTTAGAAGCGAGCTAGAGCAATTCTAACGTTAATTCGTGATCACTACTAAAAATTCACGAAAACCAATTTTTTTTCAAAATTTTGAAATTTTTGTCTTTGAAATCTTTAAATTGATTTTTAAACCACTTAGAAGCGAGATAGAGCAATTCTAACGTTAATTCGTGATCACTACTAAAAATTCACGAAAACCAATTTTTTTTTTCAAAATTTTGAAATTTTTGTCTTTGAAATCTTTTAAATTGATTTTTAAACCACTTAGAAGCGAGCTAGAGCAATTCTAACGTTATTTCGTGATCACTACTAAAAATTCACGAAAACCAATTTTTTTTCAAATTTTGAAATTTTTGTCTTTGAAATCTTTAAATTGATTTTTAAACCACTTAGAAGCGAGATAGAGCAATTCTAACGTTAATTCGTGATCACTAGTAAAGATTCGTGAAAACAAATTTTTTTTCATAATTTTGAAATTTTTGTCTTTGAAATCTTTAAATTGATTTTTAAACCACTTAGAAGCGAGCTAGAGCAATTTTAACGTTAATTCGTGATCACTACTAAAAATTCATGAAAACAAATATTTTTTCAAAATTTTGAAATCTTTAAATTGATTTTTAAACCACTTAGAAGCGAGCTAGAGCAATTCTAACGTTAATTCGTGATCACTACTAAAACTTCATGAAACAAATTTTTTTTCAAAATTTTGAAATTTTTGTCTTTGAAATCTTTAAATTGATTTTTAAACCACTTAGAAGCGAGCTAGAGCAATTCTAACGTTAATTCGTGATCACTACCAAAAATTCATGAAAACAAATTTTTTTTCAAAATTTTGAAATTTTTGTCTTTGAAATCTTTAAATTGATTTTTAAACCACTTAGAAGCGAGATAGAGCAATTCTAACGTTAATTCATGATCACTACCAAAAATTCATGAAAACAATTTTTTTTCAAAATTTTGAAATTTTTGTCTTTGAAATCTTTAAATTGATTTTTAAACCACTTAGAAGCGAGATAGAGCAATTCTAACGTTAATTCGTGAACTACAAAAATTCATGAAAACAAATTTTTTTTCAAAATTTTGAAATTTTTGTCTTTGAAATCTTTAAATTGATTTTTAAACCACTTAGAAGCGAGATACAGCAATTCTAACGTTAATTCGTGATCACTACTAAAGATTCATGAAAACAAATTTTTTTTCAAAATTTTGAAATTTTTGTCTTTGAAATCTTTAAATTGATTTTTAAACCACTTAGAAGCGGGATAGAGCAATTCTAACGTTAATTCGAGCAAATCTAACGTTTGGTAGTTAATTCGTGATCACTACCAAAAATTCATGAAAACAAATTTATTTTCAAAATTTTGAAATTTTTGTCTTTGAAATCTTTAAATTGATTTTTAAACCACTTAGAAGCGAGATAGAGCAATTCTAACGTTAATTCGTGATCACTACCAAAAATTCATGAAAACAAATTTATTTTCAAAATTTTGAAATTTTTGTCTTTGAAATCTTTAAATTGATTTTTAAACCACTTAGAAGCGAGATAGAGCATTTCTAACGTTAATTCGTGATCACTACTAAAGATTCATGTAAACAAATTTTTTTTCAAAATTTTTGTCTTTGAAATCTTTAAATTGATTTTTAAACCACTTAGAAGCGAGCTAGAGCAATTCTAAAGTTATTCGTGATCACTACCAAAAATTCATGAAAACAAATTTTTTTTCAAAATTTTGAAATTTTTGTCTTTGAAATCTTTAAATTGATTTTTAAACCACTTAGAAGCGAGATATAGCAATTCTAACGTTAATTCGTGATCACTACTAAAAATTCATGAAAACAAATTTTTATTTAAAAATTTTGAAATTTTTGTCTTTGAAATCTTTAAATTGATTTTTAAACCACTTAGAAGCGAGATAGAGCAATTCTAACGTTAATTCGTGATCACTACCAAAAATTCATGAAAACAAATTTTTTTTCAAAATTTTGAAATTTTTGTCTTTGAAATCTTTAAATTGATTTTTAAACCACTTAGAAGCGAGCTAGAGCAATTCTAACGTTAATTCGTGATCACTACCAAAAATTCATGAAAACAAATTTTTTTTCAAAATTTTGAAATTTTTGTCTTTGAAATCTTTAAATTGATTTTTAAACCACTTAGAAGCGAGCTAGAGCAATTCTAACGTTAATTCGTGATCACTACCAAAAATTCATGAAAACAAATTTTTTTTCAAAATTTTGAAATTTTTGTCTTTGAAATCTTTAAATTGATTTTTAAACCACTTAGAAGCGAGATAGAGCAATTCTAACGTTAATTCGTGATCACTACTAAAGATTCATGAAAACAAATTTTTTTTCAAAATTTTGAAATTTTTGTCTTTGAAATCTTTAAATTGATTTTTAAACCACTTAGAAGCGAGATAGAGCAATTCTAACGTTAATTCGTGATCACTACTAAAGATTCATGAAAACAAATTTTTTTTCATAATTTTGAAATTTTTGTCTTTGAAATCTTTAAATTGATTTTTAAACCACTTAGAAGCGAGCTAGAGCAATTCTAACGTTAATTCGTGATCACTACTAAAAATTCACGAAAACCAATTTTTTTTCAAAATTTTGAAATTTTTGTCTTTGAAATCTTTAAATTGATTTTTAAACCACTTAGAAGCGAGATAGAGCAATTCTAACGTTAATTCGTGATCACTACTAAAAATTCACGAAAACCAATTTTTTTTTTCAAAATTTTGAAATTTTTGTCTTTGAAATCTTTTAAATTGATTTTTAAACCACTTAGAAGCGAGCTAGAGCAATTCTAACGTTATTTCGTGATCACTACTAAAAATTCACGAAAACCAATTTTTTTTCAAAATTTTGAAATTTTTGTCTTTGAAATCTTTAAATTGATTTTTAAACCACTTAGAAGCGAGATAGAGCAATTCTAACGTTAATTCGTGATCACTAGTAAAGATTCGTGAAAACAAATTTTTTTTCATAATTTTGAAATTTTTGTCTTTGAAATCTTTAAATTGATTTTTAAACCACTTAGAAGCGAGCTAGAGCAATTTTAACGTTAATTCGTGATCACTACTAAAAATTCATGAAAACAAATATTTTTTCAAAATTTTGAAATCTTTAAATTGATTTTTAAACCACTTAGAAGCGAGCTAGAGCAATTCTAACGTTAATTCGTGATCACTACTAAAACTTCATGAAACAAATTTTTTTTCAAAATTTTGAAATTTTTGTCTTTGAAATCTTTAAATTGATTTTTAAACCACTTAGAAGCGAGCTAGAGCAATTCTAACGTTAATTCGTGATCACTACCAAAAATTCATGAAAACAAATTTTTTTTCAAAATTTTGAAATTTTTGTCTTTGAAATCTTTAAATTGATTTTTAAACCACTTAGAAGCGAGATAGAGCAATTCTAACGTTAATTCATGATCACTACCAAAAATTCATGAAAACAAATTTTTTTTCAAAATTTTGAAATTTTTGTCTTTGAAATCTTTAAATTGATTTTTAAACCACTTAGAAGCGAGATAGAGCAATTCTAACGTTAATTCGTGAACTACAAAAATTCATGAAAACAAATTTTTTTTCAAAATTTTGAAATTTTTGTCTTTGAAATCTTTAAATTGATTTTTAAACCACTTAGAAGCGGGATAGAGCAATTCTAACGTTAATTCGAGCAAATCTAACGTTTGGTAGTTAATTCGTGATCACTACCAAAAATTCATGAAAACAAATTTATTTTCAAAATTTTGAAATTTTTGTCTTTGAAATCTTTAAATTGATTTTTAAACCACTTAGAAGCGAGATAGAGCAATTCTAACGTTAATTCGTGATCACTACCAAAAATTCATGAAAACAAATTTATTTTCAAAATTTTGAAATTTTTGTCTTTGAAATCTTTAAATTGATTTTTAAACCACTTAGAAGCGAGATAGAGCATTTCTAACGTTAATTCGTGATCACTACTAAAGATTCATGTAAACAAATTTTTTTTCAAAATTTTTGTCTTTGAAATCTTTAAATTGATTTTTAAACCACTTAGAAGCGAGCTAGAGCAATTCTAAAGTTATTCGTGATCACTACCAAAAATTCATGAAAACAAATTTTTTTTCAAAATTTTGAAATTTTTGTCTTTGAAATCTTTAAATTGATTTTTAAACCACTTAGAAGCGAGATATAGCAATTCTAACGTTAATTCGTGATCACTACTAAAAATTCATGAAAACAAATTTTTATTTAAAAATTTTGAAATTTTTGTCTTTGAAATCTTTAAATTGATTTTTAAACCACTTAGAAGCGAGATAGAGCAATTCTAACGTTAATTCGTGATCACTACCAAAAATTCATGAAAACAAATTTTTTTTCAAAATTTTGAAATTTTTGTCTTTGAAATCTTTAAATTGATTTTTAAACCACTTAGAAGCGAGCTAGAGCAATTCTAACGTTAATTCGTGATCACTACCAAAAATTCATGAAAACAAATTTTTTTTCAAAATTTTGAAATTTTTGTCTTTGAAATCTTTAAATTGATTTTTAAACCACTTAGAAGCGAGCTAGAGCAATTCTAACGTTAATTCGTGATCACTACCAAAAATTCATGAAAACAAATTTTTTTTCAAAATTTTGAAATTTTTGTCTTTGAAATCTTTAAATTGATTTTTAAACCACTTAGAAGCGAGATAGAGCAATTCTAACGTTAATTCGTGATCACTACTAAAAATTCACGAAAACCAATTTTTTTTCAAAATTTTGAAATTTTTGTCTTTGAAATCTTTAAATTGATTTTTAAACCACTTAGAAGCGAGATAGAGCATTTCTAACGTTAATTCGTGATCACTACTAAAGATTCATGAAAACAAATTTTTTTTCAAAATTTTTGTCTTTGAAATCTTTAAATTGATTTTTAAACCACTTAGAAGCGAGCTAGAGCAATTCTAACGTTAATTCGTGATCACTACCAAAAATTCATGAAAACAAAATTTTTTTCAAAATTTTGAAATTTTTGTCTTTGAAATCTTTAAATTGATTTTTAAACCACTTAGAAGCGAACTAGAGCAATTCTAACGTTAATTCGTGATCACTACCAAAAATTCATGAAAACAAAATTTTTTTCAAAATTTTGAAATTTTTGTCTTTGAAATCTTTAAATTGATTTTTAAACCACTTAGAAGCGAGATAGAGCATTTCTAACGTTAATTCGTGATCACTACTAAAGATTCATGAAAACAAATTTTTTTTCAAAATTTTTGTCTTTGAAATCTTTAAATTGATTTTTAAACCACTTAGAAGCGAGCTAGAGCAACTCTAACGTTAATTCGTGATCACTACTAAAGATTCATGAAAACAAATTTTTTTTCAAAATTTTTGTCTTTGAAATCTTTAAATTGATTTTTAAACCACTTAGAAGCGAGCTAGAGCAATTCTAACGTTAATTCGTGATCACTACCAAAAATTTATGAAAACAAAATTTTTTTCAAAATTTTGAAATTTTTGTCTTTGAAATCTTTAAATTGATTTTTAAACCACTTAGAAGCGAACTAGAGCAATTCTAACGTTAATTCGTGATCACTACCAAAAATTCATGAAAACAAAATTTTTTTCAAAATTTTGAAATTTTTGTCTTTGAAATCTTTAAATTGATTTTTAAACCACTTAGAAGCGAGATAGAGCATTTCTAACGTTAATTCGTGATCACTACTAAAGATTCATGAAAACAAATTTTTTTTCAACATTTTTGTCTTTGTAATCTTTTTTAAATTGATTTTTAAACCACTTAGAAGCGAGATAGAGCAATTCTAACGTTAATTCGTGATCACTACTAAAAATTCACGAAAACCAATTTTTTTTCAAAATTTTGAAATTTTTGTCTTTGAAATCTTTAAATTGATTTTTAAACCACTTAGAAGCGAGATAGAGCATTTCTAACGTTAATTCGTGATCACTACTAAAGATTCATGAAAACAAATTTTTTTTCAAAATTTTTGTCTTTGAAATCTTTAAATTGATTTTTAAACCACTTAGAAGCGAGCTAGAGCAATTCTAACGTTAATTCGTGATCACTACCAAAAATTCATGAAAACAAAATTTTTTTCAAAATTTTGAAATTTTTGTCTTTGAAATCTTTAAATTGATTTTTAAACCACTTAGAAGCGAACTAGAGCAATTCTAACGTTAATTCGTGATCACTACCAAAAATTCATGGAAACAAAATTTTTTTCAAAATTTTGAAATTTTTGTCTTTGAAATCTTTAAATTGATTTTTAAACCACTTAGAAGCGAGATAGAGCATTTCTAACGTTAATCGTGATCACTACTAAAGATTCATGAAAACAAATTTTTTTTCAAAATTTTTGTCTTTGAAATCTTTAAATTGATTTTTAAACCACTTAGAAGCGAGCTAGAGCAATTCTAACGTTAATTCGTGATCACTACCAAAAATTCATGAAAACAAATTTTTTTTCAAAATTTTGAAATTTTTGTCTTTGAAATCTTTAAATTGATTTTTAAACCACTTAGAAGCGAGCTAGAGCAATTCTAACGTTAATTCGTGATCACTACCAAAAATTCATGAAAACAAATTTTTTTTCAAAATTTTGAAATTTTTGTCTTTGAAATCTTTAAATTGATTTTTAAACCACTTAGAAGCGAGCTAGAGCAATTCTAACGTTAATTCGTGATCACTACTAAAAATTCACGAAAACCAATTTTTTTTCAAAATTTTGAAATTTTTGTCTTTGAAATCTTTAAATTGATTTTTAAACCACTTAGAAGCTAGATAGAGCAATTCTAACGTTAATTCGTGATCACTACTAAAGATTCATGAAAACAAATTTTTTTTCAAAATTGTCTTTGAAATCTTTAAATTAATTTTTAAACCACTTAGAAGCGAGCTAGAGCAATTCTAACGTTAATTCGTGATCACTAGTAAAGATTCACGAAAACAAATTTTTTTTCAAAATTTTGAAATTTTTGTCTTTGAAATCTTTAAATTGATTTTTAAACCACTTAGAAGCGAGATAGAGCAATTCTAACGTTAATTCGTGATCACTACTAAAACTTCACGAAAACAAATTTTTTTTCAAAATTTTGAAATTTTTGTCTTTGAAATCTTTAAATTGATTTTTAAACCACTTAGAAGCGAGATAGAGCAAATCCTTATTTCGTGATCACTACTAAAAATTCATGAAAACATATTGTTTTTCAAAATTTTGAAATTTTTGTCTTTGAAATCTTTAAATTGATTTTTAAACCACTTAGAAGCGAGCTAGAGCAATTCTAACGTTAATTCGTGATCACTACCAAAAATTCATGAAAACCAAGTTTTTTTCAAAATTTTGAAATTTTTGTCTTTGAAATCTTTAAATTGATTTTTAAACCACTTAGAAGCGAGATAGAGCAATTCTAACGTTAATTCGTGATCACTACTAAAAATTCACGAAAACCAATTTTTTTTCAAAATTTTGAAATTTTTGTCTTTTGGTAGTGTTAATTCGTGATCACTACCAAAAATTCATGAAAACAAATTTTTTTTCAAAATTTTGAAATTTTTGTCTTTGAAATCTTTAAATTGATTTTTAAACCACTTAGAAGCGAGATAGAGCAATTCTAACGTTAATTCGTGATCACTACTAAAAATTCACGAAAACAAATTTTTTTTCAAAATTTTGAAAATTTTGTCTTTGAAATCTTTAAATTGATTTTTAAACCACT
Source organism: Dolichopus griseipennis (assembly GCA_963082915.1). Classification (NCBI taxonomy): domain Eukaryota; kingdom Metazoa; phylum Arthropoda; class Insecta; order Diptera; family Dolichopodidae; genus Dolichopus; species Dolichopus griseipennis. The sequence goes on along the minus strand of OY720443.1, from coordinate 42,271,327 downwards.
TAGAAGCGAGATAGAGCAATTCTAACGTTATTTCGTGATCACTACTAAAAATTCATGAAAACAAATTTTTTTTTAAAATTTTGAAATTTTTGTCTTTGAAATCTTTAAATTGATTTTTAAACCACTTAGAAGCGAGCTAGAGCATTGGTAGTGATCACGAATTAGCGTTAGCTAATTCGTGATCACTACCAAAAATTCATGAAAACAAATTTTTTTTCAAAATTTTGAAATTTTTGTCTTTGAAATCTTTAAATTGATTTTTAAACCACTTAGCAGCGAGATAGAGCAATTCTAACGTTAATTCGTGATCACTACTAAAGATTCATGAAAACAAATTTTTTTTCAAAATTTTGAAATTTTTGTCTTTGAAATCTTTAAATTGATTTTTAAACCACTTAGAAGCGAGATAGAGCAATTCTAACGTTAATTCGTGATCACTACTAAAGATTCATGAAAACAAATTTTTTTTCATAATTTTGAAATTTTTGTCTTTGAAATCTTTAAATTGATTTTTAAACCACTTAGAAGCGAGCTAGAGCAATTCTAACGTTAATTCGTGATCACTACTAAAGATTCATGAAAACAAATTTTTTTTCATAATTTTGAAATTTTTGTCTTTGAAATCTTTAAATTGATTTTTAAACCACTTAGAAGCGAGCTAGAGCAATTCTAACGTTAATTCGTGATCACTACTAAAAATTCACGAAAACCAATTTTTTTTCAAAATTTTGAAATTTTTGTCTTTGAAATCTTTAAATTGATTTTTAAACCACTTAGAAGCGAGATAGAGCAATTCTAACGTTAATTCGTGATCACTACTAAAAATTCACGAAAACCAATTTTTTTTCAAAATTTTGAAATTTTTGTCTTTGAAATCTTTAAATTGATTTTTAAACCACTTAGAAGCGAGATAGAGCAATTCTAACGTTAATTCGTGATCACTACTAAAAATTCACGAAAACCAATTTTTTTTTTCAAAATTTTGAAATTTTTGTCTTTGAAATCTTTTAAATTGATTTTTAAACCACTTAGAAGCGAGCTAGAGCAATTCTAACGTTATTTCGTGATCACTACTAAAAATTCACGAAAACCAATTTTTTTTCAAAATTTTGAAATTTTTGTCTTTGAAATCTTTAAATTGATTTTTAAACCACTTAGAAGCGAGATAGAGCAATTCTAACGCTAATTCGTGATCACTAGTAAAGGTTCGTGAAAACAAATTTTTTTTCATAATTTTGAAATTTTTGTCTTTGAAATCTTTAAATTGATTTTTAAACCACTTAGAAGCGAGCTAGAGCAATTTTAACGTTAATTCGTGATCACTACCAAAAATTCATGAAAACAAATTTTTTTTCATAATTTTGAAATTTTTGTCTTTGAAATCTTTAAATTGATTTTTAAACCACTTAGAAGCGAGATAGAGCAATTCTAACGTTAATTCGTGATCACTACCAAAAATTCATGAAAACAAATTTTTTTTCAAAATTTTGAAATTTTTGTCTTTGAAATCTTTAAATTGATTTTTAAACCACTTAAATTGATTTTTAAACCACTTAGAAGCGAGATAGAGCATTTCTAACGTTAATTCGTGATCACTACTAAAGATTCATGAAAACCAATTTTTTTTCAAAATTTTTGTCTTTGAAATCTTTAAATTGATTTTTAAACCACAAGCGAGCTAGAGCAATTCTAACGTTAATTCGTGATCACTACCAAAAATTCATGAAAACAAATTTTTTTTCAAAATTTTGAAATTTTTGTCTTTGAAATCTTTAAATTGATTTTTAAACCACTTAGAAGCGAGCTAGAGCAATTCTAACGTTAATTCGTGATCACTACTAAAAATTCATGGAAACAAATTTATTTTCAAAATTTTGAAATTTTTCTTTGAAATCTTTAAATTGATTTTTAAACCACTTAGAAGCGAGCTAGAGCAATTCTAACGTTAATTCGTGATCACTACTAAAAATTCACGAAAACCAATTTTTTTTCAAAATTTTGAAATTTTTGTCTTTGAAATCTTTAAATTGATTTTTAAACCACTTAGAAGCGAGATAGAGCAATTCTAACGTTAATTCGTGATCACTACTAAAGATTCATGAAAACAAATTTTTTTTCATAATTTTGAAATTTTTGTCTTTGAAATCTTTAAATTGATTTTTAAACCACTTAGAAGCGAGCTAGAGCAATTCTAACGTTAATTCGTGATCACTACTAAAAATTCATGAAAACAAATATTTTTTCAAAATTTTGAAATTTTTGTCTTTGAAATCTTTAAATTGATTTTTAAACCACTTAGAAGCGAGCTAGAGCAATTCTAACGTTAATTCGTGATCACTACCAAAAATTCATGAAAACAAATTTATTTTCAAAATTTTGAAATTTTTGTCTTTGAAATCTTTAAATTGATTTTTAAACCACTTAGAAGCGAGATAGAGCAATTCTAACGTTAATTCGTGATCACTACTAAAGATTCATGAAAACAAATTTTTTTTCAAAATTTTGAAATTTTTGTCTTTGAAATCTTTAAATTGATTTTTAAACCACTTAGAAGCGAGCTAGAGCAATTCTAACGTTAATTCGTGATCACTACCAAAAATTCATGAAAACAAATCTTTTTTGAAAATTTTGAAATTTTTGAAATTTTTGTCTTTGAAATCTTTAAATTGATTTTTAAACCACTTAGAAGCGAGCTAGAGCAATTCTAACGTTAATTCGTGATCACTACCAAAAATTCATGAAAACAAATCTTTTTTGAAATCTTTAAATTGATTTTTAAACCACTTAGAAGCGAGCTAGAGCAATTCTAACGTTAATTCGTGATCACTACTAAAAATTCATGAAAACAAATTTATTTTCAAAATTTTGAAATTTTTCTTTGAAATCTTTAAATTGATTTTTAAACCATTGATCACTACTAAAAATTCACGAAAACCAATTTCAAAATTTTTGTCTTAGAAATCTTTAAATTGATTTTTAAACCACTTAGAAGCGAGCTAGAGCAATTCTAACGTTAATTCGTGATCACTACTAAAAATTCATGAAAACAAATATTTTTTCAAAATTTTGAAATTTTTGTCTTTGAAATCTTTAAATTGATTTTTAAACCACTTAGAAGCGAGCTAGAGCAATTCTAACGTTATTTCGTGATCACTACTAAAAATTCATGAAAACAAATATTTTTTCAAAATTTTGAAATTTTTGTCTTTGAAATCTTTAAATTGATTTTTAAACCACTTAGAAGCGAGCTAGAGCAATTCTAACGTTATTTCGTGATCACTAGTAAAAATTCATGAAAACAAATTTTTTTTCAAAATTTTGAAATTTTTGTCTTTGAAATCTTTAAATTGATTTTTAAACCACTTAGAAGCGAGCTAGAGCAATTCTAACGTTAATTCGTGATCACTACTAAAAAGTCACGAAAACCAATTTTTTTTCAAAATTTTTAAATTTGAAATCTTTAAATTGATTTTTAAACCACTTAGAAGCGAGCTAGAGCAATTCTAACGTTAATTCGTGATCACTACCAAAAATTCATGAAAACAAATATTTTTTCAAAATTTTGAAATTTTTGTCTTAGAAATCTTTAAATTGATTTTTAAACCACTTAACTTAACGTTAGAATTCTAACGTTAATTCGTGATCACTACTAAAAATTCACGAAAACCAATTTTTTTTCAAAATTTTGAAATTTTTGTCTTAGAAATCTTTAAATTGATTTTTAAACCACTTAGAAGCGAGATAGAGCAATTCTAACGTTAATTCGAAATTTTGAAATTAAAAATTCACGAAAGCCAATTTTTTTTCAAAATTTTGAAATTTTTGTCTTAGAAATCTTTAAATTGATTTTTAAACCACTTAGAAGCGAGATAGAGCAATTCTAACGTTAATTCGTGATCACTACTAAAAATTCACGAAAACCAATTTTTTTTCAAAATTTTGAAACTACTAAAAATTCATGAAAACAAATTTTTTTTCAAAATTTTGAAATTTTTGTCTTAGAAATCTTTAAATTGATTTTTAAACCACTTAGAAGCGAGAGAGAGCAATTCTAACGTTAATTCGTGATCACTACTAAAAATTCACGAAAACCAATTTTTTTTCAAAATTTTGAAATTTTTGTCTTTGAAATCTTTAAATTGATTTTTAAACCACTTAGAAGCGAGATAGAGCAATTCTAACGTTAATTCGTGATCACTACCAAAAATTCATAAAAACAAATTTTTTTTCAAAATTTTGAAATTTTTGTCTTTGAAATCTTTAAATTGATTTTTAAACCACTTTGAAGCGAGCTAGAGCAATTCTAACGTTAATTCGTGATCACTACCAAAAATTCATGAAAACAAATTTATTTTCAAAATTTTGAAATTTTTGTCTTTGAAATCTTTAAATTGATTTTTAAACCACTTAGAAGCGAGATAGAGCAATTTTAACGTTAATTCGTGATCACTACTAAAGATTCATGAAAACAAATTTCTTTTGAATAATTTTGAAATTTTTGTCTTTGAAATCTTTAAATTGATTTTTAAACCACTTAGAAGCGAGCTAGAGCAATTCTAACGTTAATTCGTGATCACTACTAAAAATTCATGAAAACAAATTTTTTTTCAAAATTTTGAAATTTTTGTCTTAGAAATCTTTAAATTGATTTTTAAACCACTTAGAAGCGAGCTAGAGCAATTCTAACGTTAAAAACCAATTTTTTTTCAAAATTTTTAAATTTGAAATCTTTACATTGATTTTTAAACCACTTAGAAGCGAGCTAGAGCAATTCTAACGTTATTTCGTGATCACTAGTAAAAATTCATGAAAACAAATTTTTTTTCAAAATTTTGAAATTTTTGTCTTTGAAATCTTTAAATTGATTTTTAAACCACTTAGAAGCGAGATAGAGCAATTCTAACGTTAATTCGTGATCACTACTAAAGATTCATGAAAACAAATTTCTTTTTAATAATTTTGAAATTTTTGTCTTTGAAATCTTTAAATTGATTTTTAAACCACTTAGAAGCGAGCTAGAGCAATTCTAACGTTAATTCGTGATCACTACTAAAAATTCACGAAAACCAATTTTTTTTCAAAATTTTTAAATTTGAAATCTTTAAATTGATTTTTAAACCACTTAGAAGCGAGCTAGAGCAATTCTAACGTTAATTCGTGATCACTACCAAAAATTCATGAAAACAAATTTTTTTTCAAAATTTTTAAATTTGAAATCTTTAAATTGATTTTTAAACCACTTAGAAGCGAGCTAGAGCAATTCTAACGTTAATTCGTGATCACTACCAAAAATTCATGAAAACAAATTTTTTTTCAAAATTTTGAAATTTTTGTCTTTGAAATCTTTAAATTGATTTTTAAACCACTTAGAAGCGAGATAGAGCAATTCTAACGTTAATTCGTGATCACTACTAAAGATTCATGAAAACAAATTTCTTTTTAATAATTTTGAAATTTTTGTCTTTGAAATCTTTAAATTGATTTTTAAACCACTTAGAAGCGAGCTAGAGCAATTCTAACGTTAATTCGTGATCACTACTAAAAATTCACGAAAACCAATTTTTTTTCAAAATTTTTAAATTTGAAATCTTTAAATTGATTTTTAAACCACTTAGAAGCGAGCTAGAGCAATTCTAACGTTAATTCGTGATCACTACCAAAAATTCATGAAAACAAATTTTTTTTCAAAATTTTGAAATTTTTGTCTTTGAAATCTTTAAATTGATTTTTAAACCACTTAGAAGCGAGCTAGAGCAATTCTAACGTTAATTCGTGATCACTACTAAAAATTCACGAAAACCAATTTTTTTTCAAAATTTTGAAATTTTTGTCTTTGAAATCTTTAAATTGATTTTTAAACCACTTAGAAGCGAGCTAGAGCAATTCTAACGTTAATTCGTGATCACTACCAAAAATTCATGAAAACAAATATTTTTTCAAAATTTTGAAATTTTTGTCTTAGAAATCTTTAAATTGATTTTTAAACCACTTAGAAGCGAGATAGAGCAATTCTAACGTTAATTCGTGATCACTACTAAAAATTCACGAAAACCAATTTTTTTTCAAAATTTTGAAATTTTTGTCTTAGAAATCTTTAAATTGATTTTTAAACCACTTAGAAGCGAGATAGAGCAATTCTAACGTTAATTCGAAATTTTGAAATTAAAAATTCATGAAAACAAATATTTTTTCAAAATTTTGAAATTTTTGTCTTTGAAATCTTTAAATTGATTTTTAAACCACTTAGAAGCGAGCTAGAGCAATTCTAACGTTATTTCGTGATCACTAGTAAAAATTCATGAAAACAAATTTTTTTTCAAAATTTTGAAATTTTTGTCTTTGAAATCTTTAAATTGATTTTTAAACCACTTAGAAGCGAGCTAGAGCAATTCTAACGTTAATTCGTGATCACTACTAAAAATTCACGAAAACCAATTTTTTTTCAAAATTTTTGTCTTTGAAATCTTTAAATTGATTTTTAAACCACTTAGAAGCGAGCTAGAGCAATTCTAACGTTAATTCGTGATCACTACCAAAAATTCATGAAAACAAATTTTTTTTCAAAATTTTGAAATTTTTGTCTTAGAAATCTTTAAATTGATTTTTAAACCACTTAGAAGCGAGCTAGAGCAATTCTAACGTTAATTCGTGATCACTACCAAAAATTCATGAAAACAAATTTTTTTTCAAAATTTTGAAATTTTTGTCTTTGAAATCTTTAAATTGATTTTTAAACCACTTAGAAGCGAGATAGAGCAATTCTAACGTTAATTCGTGATCACTACTAAAGATTCATGAAAACAAATTTCTTTTTAATAATTTTGAAATTTTTGTCTTTGAAATCTTTAAATTGATTTTTAAACCACTTAGAAGCGAGCTAGAGCAATTCTAACGTTAATTCGTGATCACTACTAAAAATTCACGAAAACCAATTTTTTTTCAAAATTTTTAAATTTGAAATCTTTAAATTGATTTTTAAACCACTTAGAAGCGAGCTAGAGCAATTCTAACGTTAATTCGTGATCACTACTAAAAATTCACGAAAACCAATTTTTTTTCAAAATTTTGAAATTTTTGTCTTTGAAATCTTTAAATTGATTTTTAAACCACTTAGAAGCGAGCTAGAGCAATTCTAACGTTAATTCGTGATCACTACCAAAAATTCATGAAAACAAATATTTTTTCAAAATTTTGAAATTTTTGTCTTAGAAATCTTTAAATTGATTTTTAAACCACTTAGAAGCGAGATAGAGCAATTCTAACGTTAATTCGTGATCACTACTAAAAATTCACGAAAACCAATTTTTTTTCAAAATTTTGAAATTTTTGTCTTAGAAATCTTTAAATTGATTTTTAAACCACTTAGAAGCGAGATAGAGCAATTCTAACGTTAATTCGAAATTTTGAAATTAAAAATTCACGAAAGCCAATTTTTTTTCAAAATTTTGAAATTTTTGTCTTAGAAATCTTTAAATTGATTTTTAAACCACTTAGAAGCGAGATAGAGCAATTCTAACGTTAATTCGTGATCATTACTAAAAATTCACGAAAACCAATTTTTTTTCAAAATTTTGAAATTTTTGTCTTTGAAATCTTTTAAATTGATTTTTAAAACACTTAGAAGCGAGCTAGAGCAATTCTAACGTTATTTCGTGATCACTACTAAAAATTCATGAAAACAAATTTTTTTTCAAAATTTTGAAATTTTTGTCTTAGAAATCTTTAAATTGATTTTTAAACCACTTAAAAGCGAGATAGAGCAATTCTAACGTTAATTCGTGATCACTACTAAAAATTCACGAAAACCAATTTTTTTTCAAAATTTTGAAATTTTTGTCTTTGAAATCTTTTAAATTGATTTTTAAAACACTTAGAAGCGAGCTAGAGCAATTCTAACGTTATTTCGTGATCACTACTAAAAATTCATGAAAACAAATTTTTTTTCAAAATTTTGAAATTTTTGTCTTAGAAATCTTTAAATTGATTTTTAAACCACTTAGAAGCGAGAGAGAGCAATTCTAACGTTAATTCGTGATCACTACTAAAAATTCACGAAAACCAATTTTTTTTCAAAATTTTGAAATTTTTGTCTTTGAAATCTTTAAATTGATTTTTAAACCACTTAGAAGCGAGATAGAGCAATTCTAACGTTAATTCGTGATCACTACCAAAAATTCATAAAAACAAATTTTTTTTCAAAATTTTGAAATTTTTGTCTTTGAAATCTTTAAATTGATTTTTAAACCACTTTGAAGCGAGCTAGAGCAATTCTAACGTTAATTCGTGATCACTACCAAAAATTCATGAAAACAAATTTATTTTCAAAATTTTGAAATTTTTGTCTTTGAAATCTTTAAATTGATTTTTAAACCACTTAGAAGCGAAATAGAGCAATTCTAACGTTAATTCGTGATCACTACTAAAAATTCACGAAAACAAATTTTTTTTCAAAATTTTGAAATTTTTGTCTTTGAAATCTTTAAATTGATTTTTAAACCACTTAGAAGCGAGATAGAGCAATTTTAACGTTAATTCGTGATCACTACTAAAGATTCATGAAAACAAATTTTTTTTTAATAATTTTGAAATTTTTGTCTTTGAAATCTTTAAATTGATTTTTAAACCACTTAGAAGCGAGCTAGAGCAATTCTAACGTTAATTCGTGATCACTACTAAAAATTCATGAAAACAAATTTTTTTTCAAAATTTTGAAATTTTTGTCTTAGAAATCTTTAAATTGATTTTTAAACCACTTAGAAGCGAGCTAGAGCAATTCTAACGTTAATTCGTGATCACTAATTCAAAATTTTGAAATTTTTGTCTTTGAAATCTTTAAATTGATTTTTAAACCACTTAGAAGCGAGATAGAGCAATTCTAACGTTAATTCGTGATCACTACTAAAGATTCATGAAAACAAATTTCTTTTTAATAATTTTGAAATTTTTGTCTTTGAAATCTTTAAATTGATTTTTAAACCACTTAGAAGCGAGCTAGAGCAATTCTAACGTTTATTCGTGATCACTACTAAAAATTCACGAAAACCAATTTTTTTTCAAAATTTTGAAATTTTTGTCTTTGAAATCTTTTAAATTGATTTTTAAACCACTTAGAAGCGAGCTAGAGCAATTCTAACGTTATTTCGTGATCACTACTAAAAATTCATGAAAACACATTTTTTTTCAAAATTTTGAAATTTTTGTCTTTGAAATCTTTAAATTGATTTTTAAACCACTTAGAAGCGAGATAGAGCAATTCTAACGTTATTTCGTGATCACTACTAAAAATTCATGAAAACAAATTTTTTTTCAAAATTTTGAAATTTTTGTCTTTGAAATCTTTAAATTGATTTTTAAACCACTTAGAAGCGAGCTAGAGCAATTCTAACGTTATTTCGTGATCACTACTAAAAATTCATTCAAACAAATTTCTTGTTAATAATTTTGAAATTTTTGTCTTTGAAATCTTTAAATTGATTTTTAAACCACTTAGAAGCGAGCTAGAGCAATTCTAACGTTAATTCGTGATCACTACTAAAAATTCACGAAAACCAATTTTTTTTCAAAATTTTTAAATTTTTGTCTTTGAAATCTTTAAATTGATTTTTAAACCACTTAGAAGCGAGCTAGAGCAATTCTAACGTTAATTCGTGATCACTACCAAAAATTCATAAAAACAAATTTTTTTTCAAAATTTTGAAATTTTTGTCTTTGAAATCTTTAAATTGATTTTTAAACCACTTAGAAGCGAGCTAGAGCAATTCTAACGTTATTTCGTGATCACTACTAAAAATTCATGAAAACAAATTTTTTTTCAAAAGAAAAAATTTTTTTTTAGAAATCTTTAAATTGATTTTTAAACCACTTAGAAGCGAGCTAGAGCAATTCTAACGTTAATTCGTGATCACATGAAAACAAATTTTTTTTCAAAATTTTGAAATTTTTGTCTTAGAAATCTTTAAATTGATTTTTAAACCACTTAGAAGCGAGCTAGAGCAATTCTAACGTTAATTCGTGATCACTACTAAAAATTCATGAAAACAAATATTTTTTCAAAAATTTGAAATTTTTGTCTTTGAAATCTTTAAATTGATTTTTAAACCACTTAGAAGCGAGCTAGAGCAATTCTAACGTTAATTCGTGATCACTACCAAAAATTCATGAAAACAAATTTTTTTTCAAAATTTTGAAATTTTTGTCTTTGAAATCTTTAAATTGATTTTTAAACCACTTAGAAGCGAGCTAGAGCAATTCTAACGTTATTTCGTGATCACTACTAAAAATTCATGAAAACAAATTTTTTTTCAAAATTTTGAAATTTTTGTCTTAGAAATCTTTAAATTGATTTTTAAACCACTTAGAAGCGAGATAGAGCAATTCTAACGTTAATTCGTGATCACTACCAAAAATTCATAAAAACAAATTTTTTTTCAAAATTTTGAAATTTTTGTCTTTGAAATCTTTAAATTGATTTTTAAACCACTTAGAAGCGAGCTAGAGCAATTCTAACGTTAATTCGTGATCACTACTAAAAATTCATGAAAACAAATATTTTTTCAAAATTTTGAAATTTTTGTCTTTGAAATCTTTAAATTGATTTTTAAACCACTTAGAAGCGAGCTAGAGCAATTCTAACGTTAATTCGTGATCACTACTAAAAATTCATGAAAACAAATTTTTTTTCAAAATTTTGAAATTTTTGTCTTAGAATTCTTTAAATTGATTTTTAAACCACTTAGAAGCGAGCTAGAGCAATTCTAACGTTAATTCGTGATCACTACTAAAAATTCACGAAAACCAATTTTTTTTCAAAATTTTGAAATTTTTGTCTTTGAAATCTTTAAATTGATTTTTAAACCACTTAGAAGCGAGCTAGAGCAATTCTAACGTTAATTCGTGATCACTACTAAAAATTCATGAAAACAAATTTTTTTTCAAAATTTTGAAATTTTTGTCTTTGAAATCTTTAAATTGATTTTTAAACCACTTAGAAGCGAGCTAGAGCAATTCTAATGTTAATTCGTGATCACTACTAAAACTTCACGAAAACAAATTTTTTTTCAAAATTTTGAAATTTTTGTCTTTGAAATCTTTAAATTGATTTTTAAACCACTTAGAAGCGAGCTAGAGCAATTCTAACGTTAATTCGTGATCACTACTAAAAATTCACGAAAACCATTTTTTTTCAATTTTTTTTCAAAATTTTTAAATTTTTGTCTTTGAAATCTTTAAATTGATTTTTAAACCACTTAGAAGCGAGCTAGAGCAATTCTAACGTTAATTCGTGATCACTACCAAAAATTCATGAAAACAAATTTTTTTTCAAAATTTTGAAATTTTTGTCTTTGAAATCTTTAAATTGATTTTTAAACCACTTAGAAGCGAGCTAGAGCAATTCTAACGTTAATTCGTGATCACTACCAAAAATTCATGAAAACAAATTTTTTTTCAAAATTTTGAAATTTTTGTCTTTGAAATCTTTAAATTGATTTTTAAACCACTTAGAAGCGAGCTAGAGCAATTCTAACGTTATTTCGTGATCACTACTAAAAATTCATGAAAACAAATTTTTTTTCAAAATTTTGAAATTTTTGTCTTAGAAATCTTTAAATTGATTTTTAAACCACTTAGAAGCGAGATAGAGCAATTCTAACGTTAATTCGTGATCACTACTAAAAATTCACGAAAACCAATTTTTTTTCAAAATTTTGAAATTTTTGTCTTTGAAATCTTTTAAATTGATTTTTAAAACACTTAGAAGCGAGCTAGAGCAATTCTAACGTTATTTCGTGATCACTACTAAAAATTCATGAAAACAAATTTTTTTCAAAATTTTGAAATTTTTGTCTTAGAAATCTTTAAATTGATTTTTAAACCACTTAGAAGCGAGAGAGAGCAATTCTAACGTTAATTCGTGATCACTACTAAAAATTCACGAAAACCAATTTTTTTTCAAAATTTTGAAATTTTTGTCTTTGAAATCTTTAAATTGATTTTTAAACCACTTAGAAGCGAGATAGAGCAATTCTAACGTTAATTCGTGATCACTACCAAAAATTCATAAAAACAAATTTTTTTTCAAAATTTTGAAATTTTTGTCTTTGAAATCTTTAAATTGATTTTTAAACCACTTAGAAGCGAGATAGAGCAATTCTAACGTTAATTCATGATCACTACTAAAAATTAACGAAAACCAATATTTTTTCAAAATTTTGAAATATTTGTCTTTGAAATCTTTTAAATTGATTTTTAAAACACTTAGAAGCGAGCTAGAGCAATTCTAACGTTAATTCGTGATCACTACCAAAAATTCATGAAAACAAATTTTTTTTCAAAATTTTGAAATTTTTGTCTTTGAAATCTTTAAATTGATTTTTAAACCACTTAGAAGCGAGATAGAGCAATTCTAACGTTAATTCATGATCACTACTAAAGATTCATGAAAACAGATTTCTTTTTAATAATTTTGAAATTTTTGTCTTTGAAATCTTTAAATTGATTTTTAAACCACTTAGAAGCGAGCTAGAGCAATTCTAACGTTAATTCGTGATCACTACTAAAAATTCACGAAAACCAATTTTTTTTCAAAATTTTGAAATTTTTGTCTTTGAAATCTTTTAAATTGATTTTTAAACCACTTAGAAGCGAGCTAGAGCAATTCTAACGTTATTTCGTGATCACTACTAAAAATTCATGAAATCAAATTTTTTTTCAAAATTTTGAAATTTTTGTCTTTGAAATCTTTAAATTGATTTTTAAACCACTTAGAAGCGAGATAGAGCAATTCTAACGTTAATTCGTGATCACTACTAAAAATTCAAGAAAACCAATTTTTTTTCAAAATTTTGAAATTTTTGTCTTTGAAATCTTTAAATTGATTTTTAAACCACTTAGAAGCGAGATAGAGCAATTCTAACGTTAATTCGTGATCACTACTAAAAATTCACGAAAACTAATATTTTTTCAAATTTTGAAATATTTGTCTTTGAAATCTTTTAAATTGATTTTTAAACCACTTAGAAGCGAGCTAGAGCAATTCTAACGTTATTTCGTGATCACTACTAAAAATTCACGAAAACCAATTTTTTTCAAAATTTTGAAATTTTTGTCTTTGAAATCTTTAAATTGATTTTTAAACCACTTAGAAGCGAGCTAGAGCAATTCTAACGTTATTTCGTGATCACTACTAAAAATTCATGAAAACAAATTTTTTTTCAAAATTTTGAAATTTTTGTCTTTGAAATTCTAACGTTAATTCGTGATCACTACTAAAAATTCATGAAAACAAATTTTTTTTCAAAATTTTGAAATTTTTGTCTTAGAAATCTTTAAATTGATTTTTAAACCACTTAGAAGCGAGATAGAGCAATTCTAACGTTAATTCGTGATCACTACTAAAAATTCACGAAAACCAATTTTTTTTCAAAATTTTGAAATTTTTGTCTTTGAAATCTTTTAAATTGATTTTTAAAACACTTAGAAGCGAGCTAGAGCAATTCTAACGTTATTTCGTGATCACTACTAAAAATTCATGAAAACAAATTTTTTTTCAAAATTTTGAAATTTTTGTCTTAGAAATCTTTAAATTGATTTTTAAACCACTTAGAAGCGAGATAGAGCAATTCTAACGTTATTTCGTGATCACTACTAAAAATTCATGAAAACAAATTTTTTTCAAAATTTTTAAATTTTTGTCTTTGAAATCTTTAAATTGATTTTTAAACCACTTAGAAGCGAGCTAGAGCAATTCTAATGTTAATTCGTGATCACTACTAAAACTTCACGAAAACAAATTTTTTTTCAAAATTTTGAAATTTTTGTCTTTGAAATCTTTAAATTGATTTTTAAACCACTTAGAAGCGAGCTAGAGCAATTCTAACGTTAATTCGTGATCACTACTAAAAATTCACGAAAACCAATTTTTTTTCAAAATTTTTAAATTTTTGTCTTTGAAATCTTTAAATTGATTTTTAAACCACTTAGAAGCGAGCTAGAGCAATTCTAACGTTAATTCGTGATCACTACCAAAAATTCATGAAAACAAATTTTTTTTCAAAATTTTGAAATTTTTGTCTTTGAAATCTTTAAATTGATTTTTAAACCACTTAGAAGCGAGCTAGAGCAATTCTAACGTTAATTCGTGATCACTACTAAAAATTCATGAAAACAAATTTATTTTCAAAATTTTGAAATTTTTGTCTTTGAAATCTTTAAATTGATTTTTAAACCACTTAGAAGCGAAATAGAGCAATTCTAACGTTAATTCGTGATCACTACCAAAAATTCATGAAAACAAATATTTTTTCAAAATTTTGAAATTTTTGTCTTTGAAATCTTTAAATTGATTTTTAAACCACTTAGAAGCGAGATAGAGCAATTTTAACGTTAATTCGTGATCACTACTAAAGATTCATGAAAACAAATTTCTTTTTAATAATTTTGAAATTTTTGTCTTTGAAATCTTTAAATTGATTTTTAAACCACTTAGAAGCGAGCTAGAGCAATTCTAACGTTAATTCGTGATCACTACTAAAAATTCATGAAAACAAATTTTTTTTCAAAATTTTGAAATTTTTGTCTTAGAAATCTTTAAATTGATTTTTAAACCACTTAGAAGCGAGCTAGAGCAATTCTAACGTTAATTCGTGATTACTACTAAAAATTCACGAAAACCAATATTTTTTCAAAATTTTGAAATTTTTGTCTTTGAAATCTTTAAATTGATTTTTAAACCACTTAGAAGCGAGCTAGAGCAATTCTAACGTTAATTCGTGATCACTACTAAAAATTCATGAAAACAAATTTTTTTTCAAAATTTTGAAATTTTTGTCTTTGAAATCTTTAAATTGATTTTTAAACCACTTAGAAGCGAGCTAGAGCAATTCTAATGTTAATTCGTGATCACTACTAAAACTTCACGAAAACAAATTTTTTTTCAAAATTTTGAAATTTTTGTCTTTGAAATCTTTAAATTGATTTTTAAACCACTTAGAAGCGAGCTAGAGCAATTCTAACGTTAATTCGTGATCACTACTAAAAATTCACGAAAACCAATTTTTTTTCAAAATTTTTAAATTTTTGTCTTTGAAATCTTTAAATTGATTTTTAAACCACTTAGAAGCGAGCTAGAGCAATTCTAACGTTATTTCGTGATCACTACTAAAAATTCATGAAAACAAATTTTTTTTCAAAATTTTGAAATTTTTGTCTTAGAAATCTTTAAATTGATTTTTAAACCACTTAGAAGCGAGATAGAGCAATTCTAACGTTAATTCGTGATCACTACTAAAAATTCACGAAAACCAATTCTTTTTCAAAATTTTGAAATTTTTGTCTTTGAAATCTTTTAAATTGATTTTTAAACCACTTAGAAGCGAGCTAGAGCAATTCTAACGTTATTTCGTGATCACTACTAAAAATTCATGAAAACAAATTTTTTTTCAAAATTTTGAAATTTTTGTCTTAGAAATCTTTAAATTGATTTTTAAACCACTTAGAAGCGAGAGAGAGCAATTCTAACGTTAATTCGTGATCACTACTAAAAATTCACGAAAACCAATTTTTTTTCAAAATTTTGAAATTTTTGTCTTTGAAATCTTTAAATTGATTTTTAAACCACTTAGAAGCGAGATAGAGCAATTCTAACGTTAATTCGTGATCACTACCAAAAATTCATAAAAACAAATTTTTTTTCAAAATTTTGAAATTTTTGTCTTTGAAATCTTTAAATTGATTTTTAAACCACTTAGAAGCGAGCTAGAGCAATTCTAACGTTAATTCGTGATCACTACTAAAAATTCATGAAAACAAATTTATTTTCAAAATTTTGAAATTTTTGTCTTTGAAATCTTTAAATTGATTTTTAAACCACTTAGAAGCGAAATAGAGCAATTCTAACGTTAATTCGTGATCACTACCAAAAATTCATGAAAACAAATATTTTTTCAAAATTTTGAAATTTTTGTCTTTGAAATCTTTAAATTGATTTTTAAACCACTTAGAAGCGAGATAGAGCAATTTTAACGTTAATTCGTGATCACTACTAAAGATTCATGAAAACAAATTTCTTTTTAATAATTTTGAAATTTTTGTCTTTGAAATCTTTAAATTGATTTTTAAACCACTTAGAAGCGAGCTAGAGCAATTCTAACGTTAATTCGTGATCACTACTAAAAATTCATGAAAACAAATTTTTTTTCAAAATTTTGAAATTTTTGTCTTAGAAATCTTTAAATTGATTTTTAAACCACTTAGAAGCGAGCTAGAGCAATTCTAACGTTAATTCGTGATTACTACTAAAAATTCACGAAAACCAATATTTTTTCAAAATTTTGAAATTTTTGTCTTTGAAATCTTTAAATTGATTTTTAAACCACTTAGAAGCGAGCTAGAGCAATTCTAACGTTAATTCGTGATCACTACTAAAAATTCATGAAAACAAATTTTTTTTCAAAATTTTGAAATTTTTGTCTTTGAAATCTTTAAATTGATTTTTAAACCACTTAGAAGCGAGCTAGAGCAATTCTAATGTTAATTCGTGATCACTACTAAAACTTCACGAAAACAAATTTTTTTTCAAAATTTTGAAATTTTTGTCTTTGAAATCTTTAAATTGATTTTTAAACCACTTAGAAGCGAGCTAGAGCAATTCTAACGTTAATTCGTGATCACTACTAAAAATTCACGAAAACCAATTTTTTTTCAAAATTTTTAAATTTTTGTCTTTGAAATCTTTAAATTGATTTTTAAACCACTTAGAAGCGAGCTAGAGCAATTCTAACGTTAATTCGTGATCACTACTAAAAATTCATGAAAACAAATTTTTTTTCAAAATTTTGAAATTTTTGTCTTTGAAATCTTTAAATTGATTTTTAAACCACTTAGAAGCGAGCTAGAGCAATTCTAACGTTAATTCGTGATCACTACCAAAAATTCATGAAAACAAATTTTTTTTCAAAATTTTGAAATTTTTGTCTTTGAAATCTTTAAATTGATTTTTAAACCACTTAGAAGCGAGCTAGAGCAATTCTAACGTTAATTCGTGATCACTACTAAAAATTCATGAAAACAAATATTTTTTCAAAATTTTGAAATTTTTGTCTTTGAAATCTTTAAATTGATTTTTAAACCACTTAGAAGCGAGCTAGAGCAATTCTAACGTTAATTCGTGATTACTACCAAAAATTCATGAAAACAAATATTTTTTCAAAATTTTGAAATTTTTGTCTTTGAAATCTTTAAATTGATTTTTAAACCACTTAGAAGCGAGCTAGAGCAATTCTAACGTTATTTCGTGATCACTACTAAAAATTCATGAAAACCAATTTTTTTTTTAAAATTTTGAAATTTTTGTCTTAGAAATCTTTAAATTGATTTTTAAACCACTTAGAAGCGAGATAGAGCAATTCTAACGTTAATTCGTGATCACTAAAACCAATTTTTTTTCAAAATTTTGAAATTTTTGTCTTTGAAATCTTTAAATTGATTTTTAAACCACTTAGAAGCGAAATAGAGCAATTCTAACGTTAATTCGTGATCACTACCAAAAATTCATGAAAACAAATTTTTTTTCAAAATTTTGAAATTTTTGTCTTTGAAATCTTTAAATTGATTTTTAAACCACTTAGAAGCGAGATAGAGCAATTCTAACGTTAATTCATGATCACTACTAAAGATTCATGAAAACAAATTTCTTCTTAATAATTTTGAAATTTTTGTCTTTGAAATCTTTAAATTGATTTTTAAACCACTTAGAAGCGAGCTAGAGCAATTCTAACGTTAATTCGTGATCACTACTAAAAATTCACGAAAACCAATTTTTTTTCAAAATTTTGAAATTTTTGTCTTTGAAATCTTTTAAATTGATTTTTAAACCACTTAGAAGCGAGCTAGAGCAATTCTAACGTTATTTCGTGATCACTACTAAAAATTCATGAAAACAAATTTTTTTTCAAAATTTTGAAATTTTTGTCTTTGAAATCTTTAAATTGATTTTTAAACCACTTAGAAGCGAGCTAGAGAAATTCTAACGTTAATTCGTGATCACTACTAAAAATTCATGAAAACAAATTTTTTTTCAAAATTTTGAAATTTTTGTCTTAGAAATCTTTAAATTGATTTTTAAACCACTTAGAAGCGAGATAGAGCAATTCTAACGTTATTTCGTGATCACTACTAAAAATTCATGAAAACAAATTTTTTTCAAAATTTTTAAATTTTTGTCTTTGAAATCTTTAAATTGATTTTTAAACCACTTAGAAGCGAGCTAGAGCAATTCTAATGTTAATTCGTGATCACTACTAAAACTTCACGAAAACAAATTTTTTTTCAAAATTTTGAAATTTTTGTCTTTGAAATCTTTAAATTGATTTTTAAACCACTTAGAAGCGAGCTAGAGCAATTCTAACGTTAATTCGTGATCACTACTAAAAATTCACGAAAACCAATTTTTTTTCAAAATTTTTAAATTTTTGTCTTTGAAATCTTTAAATTGATTTTTAAACCACTTAGAAGCGAGCTAGAGCAATTCTAACGTTAATTCGTGATCACTACCAAAAATTCATGAAAACAAATTTTTTTTCAAAATTTTGAAATTTTTGTCTTTGAAATCTTTAAATTGATTTTTAAACCACTTAGAAGCGAGCTAGAGCAATTCTAACGTTAATTCGTGATCACTACTAAAAATTCATGAAAACAAATTTTTTTTCAAAATTTTGAAATTTTTGTCTTTGAAATCTTTAAATTGATTTTTAAACCACTTAGAAGCGAGCTAGAGCAATTCTAACGTTAATTCGTGATCACTACTACAAATTCATGAAAACAAATTTTTTTTCAAAATTTTGAAATTTTTGTCTTTGAAATCTTTAAATTGATTTTTAAACCACTTAGAAGCGAGCTAGAGCAATTCTAACGTTAATTCGTGATCACTACTACAAATTCATGAAAACAAATAAGAGCAATTTTGAAATTTTTGTCTTTGAAATCTTTAAATTGATTTTTAAACCACTTAGAAGCGAAATAGAGCAATTCTAACGTTAATTCGTGATCACTACCAAAAATTCATGAAAACAAATTTTTTTTCAAAATTTTGAAATTTTTGTCTTTGAAATCTTTAAATTGATTTTTAAACCACTTAGAAGCGAGATAGAGCAATTTTAACGTTAATTCGTGATCACTACTAAAGATTCATGAAAACAAATTTCTTTTTAATAATTTTGAAATTTTTGTCTTTGAAATCTTTAAATTGATTTTTAAACCACTTAGAAGCGAGCTAGAGCAATTCTAACGTTAATTCGTGATCACTACTAAAAATTCATGAAAACAAATTTTTTTTCAAAATTTTGAAATTTTTGTCTTAGAAATCTTTAAATTGATTTTTAAACCACTTAGAAGCGAGATAGAGCAATTCTAACGTTAATTCGTGATCACTACTAAAAATTCACGAAAACCAATTTTTTTTCAAAATTTTGAAATTTTTGTCTTTGAAATCTTTTAAATTGATTTTTAAAACACTTAGAAGCGAGCTAGAGCAATTCTAACGTTATTTCGTGATCACTACTAAAAATTCATGAAAACCAATTTTTTTTCAAAATTTTGAAATTTTTGTCTTAGAAATCTTTAAATTGATTTTTAAACCACTTAGAAGCGAGCTAGAGCAATTCTAACGTTAATTCGTGATTAGAAGCGAGCTAGAGCAATTCTAACGTTAATTCGTGATCACTACTAAAAATTCACGAAAACCAATTTTTTTTCAAAATTTTGAAATTTTTGTCTTTGAAATCTTTAAATTGATTTTTAAACCACTTAGAAGCGAGCTAGAGCAATTCTAACGTTAATTCGTGATCACTACTAAAAATTCACGAAAACCAATTTTTTTTCAAAATTTTGAAATTTTTGTCTTTGAAATCTTTAAATTGATTTTTAAACCACTTAGAAGCGAGCTAGAGCAATTCTAACGTTAATTCGTGATCACTACCAAAAATTCATGAAAACAAATTTTTTTTCAAAATTTTGAAATTTTTGTCTTTGAAATCTTTAAATTGATTTTTAAACCACTTAGAAGCGAGATAGAGCAATTCTAACGTTATTTCGTGATCACTACTAAAAATTCATGAAAACAAATTTATTTTCAAAATTTTGAAATTTTTGTCTTTGAAATCTTTTAAATTGATTTTTAAAACACTTAGAAGCGAGCTAGAGCAATTCTAACGTTATTTCGTGATCACTACTAAAAATTCATGAAAACAAATTTTTTTTCAAAATTTTGAAATTTTTGTCTTTGAAATCTTTTAAATTGATTTTTAAACCACTTAGAAGCGAGCTAGAGCAATTCTAACGTTAATTCGTGATCACTACCAAAAATTCATGAAAACAAATTTTTTTTCAAAATTTTGAAATTTTTGTCTTTGAAATCTTTAAATTGATTTTTAAACCACTTAGAAGCGAGATAGAGCAATTCTAACGTTAATTCGTGATCACTACTAAAGATTCATGAAAACAAATTTCTTTTTAATAATTTTGAAATTTTTGTCTTTGAAATCTTTAAATTGATTTTTAAACCACTTAGAAGCGAGCTAGAGCAATTCTAACGTTAATTCGTGATCACTACCAAAAATTCATGAAAACAAATTTATTTTCAAAATTTTGGAATTTTTGTCTTTGAAATCTTTAAATTGATTTTTAAACCACTTAGAAGCGAAATAGAGCAATTCTAACGTTAATTCGTGATCACTACCAAAAATTCATGAAAACAAATTTTTTTTCAAAATTTTGAAATTTTTGTCTTTGAAATCTTTAAATTGATTTTTAAACCACTTAGAAGCGAGATAGAGCAATTCTAACGTTAATTCGTGATCACTACTAAAGATTCATGAAAACAAATTTCTTTTTAATAATTTTGAAATTTTTGTCTTTGAAATCTTTAAATTGATTTTTAAACCACTTAGAAGCGAGCTAGAGCAATTCTAACGTTAATTCGTGATCACTACTAAAAATTCACGAAAACCAATTTTTTTTCAAAATTTTGAAATTTTTGTCTTTGAAATCTTTTAAATTGATTTTTAAACCACTTAGAAGCGAGCTAGAGCAATTCTAACGTTATTTCGTGATCACTACTAAAAATTCATGAAAACAAATTTTTTTTCAAAATTTTGAAATTTTTGTCTTTGAAATCTTTAAATTGATTTTTAAACCACTTAGAAGCGAGATAGAGCAATTCTAACGTTAATTCGTGATCACTACTAAAAATTCAAGAAAACCAATTTTTTTTCAAAATTTTGAAATTTTTGTCTTTGAAATCTTTAAATTGATTTTTAAACCACTTAGAAGCGAGATAGAGCAATTCTAACGTTAATTCGTGATCACTACTAAAAATTCACGAAAACCAATATTTTTTCAAAATTTTGAAATTTTTGTCTTTGAAATCTTTTAAATTGATTTTTAAACCACTTAGAAGCGAGCTAGAGCAATTCTAACGTTATTTCGTGATCACTACTAAAAATTCACGAAAACCAATTTTTTTTCAAAATTTTGAAATTTTTGTCTTTGAAATCTTTAAATTGATTTTTAAACCACTTAGAAGCGAGCTAGAGCAATTCTAACGTTATTTCGTTATCACTACTAAAAATTCATGAAAACAAATTTTTTTTCAAAATTTTGAAATTTTTGTCTTTGAAATCTTTAAATTGATTTTTAAACCACTTAGAAGCGAGCTAGAGCAATTCTAACGTTAATTCGTGATCACTACCAAAAATTCATGAAAACAAATTTTTTTTCAAAATTTTGAAATTTTTGTCTTTGAAATCTTTAAATTGATTTTTAAACCACTTAGAAGCGAGATAGAGCAATTCTAACGTTATTTCGTGATCACTACTAAAAATTCATGAAAACAAATTTATTTTCAAAATTTTGAAATTTTTGTCTTTGAAATCTTTTAAATTGATTTTTAAAACACTTAGAAGCGAGCTAGAGCAATTCTAACGTTATTTCGTGATCACTACTAAAAATTCATGAAAACAAATTTTTTTTCAAAATTTTGAAATTTTTGTCTTTGAAATCTTTAAATTGATTTTTAAACCACTTAGAAGCGAGATAGAGCAATTCTAACGTTAATTCGTGATCACTACTAAAAATTCAAGAAAACCAATTTTTTTTCAAAATTTTGAAATTTTTGTCTTTGAAATCTTTAAATTGATTTTTAAACCACTTAGAAGCGAGATAGAGCAATTCTAACGTTAATTCGTGATCACTACTAAAAATTCACGAAAACCAATATTTTTTCAAAATTTTGAAATTTTTGTCTTTGAAATCTTTTAAATTGATTTTTAAACCACTTAGAAGCGAGCTAGAGCAATTCTAACGTTATTTCGTGATCACTACTAAAAATTCACGAAAACCAATTTTTTTTCAAAATTTTGAAATTTTTGTCTTTGAAATCTTTAAATTGATTTTTAAACCACTTAGAAGCGAGCTAGAGCAATTCTAACGTTATTTCGTGATCACTACTAAAAATTCATGAAAACAAATTTTTTTTCAAAATTTTGAAATTTTTGTCTTTGAAATCTTTAAATTGATTTTTAAACCACTTAGAAGCGAGCTAGAGCAATTCTAACGTTAATTCGTGATCACTACCAAAAATTCATGAAAACAAATTTTTTCAAAATTTTGAAATTTTTGTCTTTGAAATCTTTAAATTGATTTTTAAACCACTTAGAAGCGAGATAGAGCAATTCTAACGTTATTTCGTGATCACTACTAAAAATTCATGAAAACAAATTTTTTTTCAAAATTTTGAAATTTTTGTCTTTGAAATCTTTAAATTGATTTTTAAACCACTTAGAAGCGAGCTAGAGCAATTCTAACGTTATTTCGTGATCACTACTAAAAATTCATGAAAACAAATTTTTTTTCAAAATTTTGAAATTTTTGTCTTTGAAATCTTTAAATTGATTTTTAAACCACTTAGAAGCGAGATAGAGCAATTCTAACGTTAATTCGTGATCACTACTAAAAATTCAAGAAAACAAATTTTTTTTCAAAATTTTGAAATTTTTGTCTTTGAAATCTAATTAATTAAAATCTAATAATTAAGAGCTTAGTCAAGATAACGGTTCATGAAACTGAAGCTTTGTAATTTTCCGCATTCCTAATACATGGGTGTAGAACTATAAAAAAACTATCAAATTTAAAGCTGAAGTTATCATGTTATTGTGGAAATCCAATAATAGTAAAGTCGAACAAATGGCATCAACCATTCGGTAGGAAAAATAAGCATGAGTTAAAATAGTTGATTATCGGACTGAATTAATACTTTGTTTTTGTTTTAAATCTGTTTTGAAACTAATTTCTCTAATTAATCCTTTTATTTCTGTGATATTTTCATAGTTTAGGATTTTTTAAAAGTTTTTATCCTAAATTTTATTATTCAAGAATTTTCAATTTAAAAAACAAAACAAGAGAAACTTTTGTTAAAACGAGGAAGATTATAGTTGCCCTTGTCAACTTTTAGATACCCGTGCGTGTATTAAATAAATAAGAAATTCTTATATTGCAATTGAACTGTTTGACAGAAAATTCAAAATATTTGTTTTTTTATATTTAATTACAAAAAAAATTAATAAAAAAAAAATGAATTAAAAAAAAAGGTGAATTTAAAAAAAAATATGCTCTCAACGAGATTCGAACCCACACCTTTCAATTAAAATGTCGACGTCCTAACCACTAAGCCATCGACTTTATATTTATCTCAATTTTTTTTTTAAATTATTATAGTTGCGATGGTATCAATTGTTTGTTTTGAATAACTGTTTTGAATTTTTTTAAAAATGTATTAAAAAAAATAAATAATTTATAAATGAGAATTTTAAGATGAATTTAAAAAAAAAAAAATTTTGCCCCAGCCAGGAATCGAACCAAAACGCTTTGACTACTAGTCCTATCCACTATACCATAGAAAAATTAATAATTTGTCTACAAAACGAGTTTTTATTTATCTCATTATTTTTTTTTAAATATTGTAGCTGCTATGGTATCAATTGTTTGTTTTAAATAACAGTTTTAAATAATCGTAGTTGCTATGGTATCAATTGTTTGTTTTAAATAACAGTTTTGAATTTTTTTATAGAAATATTAAAAAAAATTAATAATTTTTAATATAAATGAGTCTTCTGTCAAATTTTCTATAAAATAAAATTTTTTCAAACATAAAATAAATACATATATTTTATTAAAAAAAAAATAGATAAAAACAAATGAATTTAAAAAAAAAAAAAATTTTCCTTAGCCTGAATTCGAACCGAGAAATTTTTGCTACAAGTAACATGTCCTAACTACTACACCATAAATCGATTAATAATTAGACAACAATTTGTTTGTTTTTATATTTGGTTTCTATTTCGTTATTAATTTTGAAAATACTCATAAAATATCGAAAAATTTGTATGGCAGCTACCCGAAGCCTTTCTCTGATTTTAACCAAAAACAATAGGGAACCTACAAATTGTCTAAAAATTACTTTGTGAAAGTTTCAGAACTCTAGCTCTTATAGTTTTTGAGTTATCGTGCTGACGGACGGACGGACGGACACACATTGCTAGATCGATTCACTTTTCGATGCTGATTCGATACGTACCCTTGACACTATATCTAGATCTTATATTTCGATGCGTTACAAACGGAGGAGTAATTTTAATATACCCGATGTTCATATATGTATGCACGGGTATAAAAATATCATTTCTACTGCATCATATATTTGCATCCATTAGTTAAATATATAATGTATATATATATTCTTTTTATACACTTTATGTAAAATAGTTTCATATTTATTAGGATACTAATAAAATAGGATAATTTGGCTGTCACTCGTTTAATTCTTTTTCAATTTTAAAAGACTTTTTATTTACTTTAATTTTTTCAGCACTCAGATTTTAAATATAATTCTATGAAACTTCGACCTTAAAAAAATAAACTTATAGTTACTATGACAACCACAACTCAAATTTACTTCAATTATTTGAACAGATTAATTAGGCAAAATCATATTTCTTGCCTGACAAAGTGGCTTTTGAATATAATAAATAAAACATTGGATCAGGGTCCTTTTAAGATAAGTTATTAAAACTTTTTGATTGATTTTTATAACTCACAGTAGAATTTCGTAAAATTTCTTAATATTTAGAAAAATAAATCAAAGTTAATCAGGAGTTTGTCTAGACAATGCATTACCACAAGCCCACTGAAGTGTCTAGTAGTATTACATGAAACACTTCTAAAAACTTCAACTTATTAAGAGTCGATTTATTAAGAATCAAACTGTTAGTACTTTTATTGTTTCCGGTTTTGTGCGAGCAGCTGCTTTATTGTTTTCACCCCTTGTCACAGAAGCCAAATTTACAACCTATAAATAAAGAAAATGTTAGGGTATTGACGATGACATTTTTTTTTTAACCTCAATTTTATATTAAAAATAAATTAGAAGCTAAATAAAAGAAAAAATTAAAAAATAAAAATAAATAAAGATTTAAAACGTTACTATTATGCATTAAGATTTAAACTTTTTCTTACTGTATCACATACATCTCTTAAGAAATCCTTTTTGCATGTGTGCATGTGTGTAAATTGAAGATATGAAGGAAAAGAAATAATAAAACAAATCTCTTCAAATAAAATCCTTTTTATTGACTTAAATATTATAAAGCACTCGGAAGTGGAAATTTGTGTTTTCCTCAAATTGAAAATCACGTCAAGAATAAAAGCATCGCACACTAAAAAAATTACTGAAATCAAATATTTTTCGTCATTTAAATAACCTTGAATGACATTGAACAATAACATAAAGTATTTCAATGAAAATTAGGGTGATCCTTTTTCAAAGATCCGTCTTACTATTCATTAGTTTCTTAGGGCAATAAGGCTTTTATTCGAAGTCTTCAAGTGACTTTGTTTTCTGCTATTAGATTAACGATGTTTCGAGATCGTGTTACTTATTCTTATACTTTAACTTTAAAAGAATTGAAGAAGTGCACAAATTGTGAAAACGGATAGACGTAATGTTTGTTTGAAGTGGGTATGGTGAACAAGTTGAAAGAAAATTCCTTAATCAAATAATGGAAAAAGAATATTTTGCAGATAAGCGGAGGACCATGATATTTGAACACAATCAACATATTAATTTATTATCATATTAGGCAATTTTCAGACAATCTATTTAATTATTTTGTTTGAAATTTGCCAATCTATTTATTTAAATAAAATAGTCAGAGATTTTAAATCTGATTTAATTTTTTAAATGTGAATTTAGAAATCTGACTAAAAACTTTCATCCTCCTAAATTTATAAACATTGCTTTGCCGTTTTTGCTAATGTTAAGCCTGACAGTGTTTTGAAAACAATTTTGTAATTTGGCTATTTATTTAAAAGCGCTCGCAATACGTTTGCACATTGACGGCCTCTTTTCCTTGCGGTTGTGGGCCAGCAATATGTATTAATTTTATAACTAATATTATTTATTTTGTTTATATAATGTATTTTATATTTTACTTTATATACATTTGGTAATCATGGAAATTTGTAAAATAAAATTATTTTTCAATATTTTTTTTTCAATTAAATATTTCATGACGTGTACATGACGGGTTGATTCCCACACTCCCTCGACTAATAAGCCAAATACTTACCCACGGCACCACAGAGGCCCCTTCGAAAAATTTAAGTTGTTTTTTGAATTTGTTTTTTTAAGTGTAAATAATTTGTTTTAATTTTATTTTTAGTAAACTCATATTACATTGCAGGAACTGAAGTAGAAGCAATAGAGTCATTGATTGAAAATATTTAATGCATACATATAAAATTTATTTACAAAAGTAAGTAAAAGTTAGTTTTAAGTCGGCTTATCTTACGGCTTAAGTCTTTAAAATTTCTGTTTGAATTTAATTTAAAGCATAAATAGGGCTGCTCTTGTACTATTTTTCTGTTTTTTATATGTCAAGTAGATGTATTTGAAATGTTAAATTACCCTGAGCTAAGTCCATGAATAAATTTTGTTACAAAATTTGTTGTAAAGGAGTATTTCTTCGGTTTATGATTTCCAAGGTCGCATGAAGTCGCATCTTATAACGCAACTCATTTTTTTAAATCTAAAATCGAAGAACAATAGTGTACTAACTTAATACTTTTAATGAATCGAAACCCCTAAATTAATATATAAAAGTTATTTTTCTATTCTTAAGCTAAAAAGTTTTACTTGGTCAATATCTAGGGAAGCGTAACTTTCCTTTCTTTGCAGCTTTAATACTTTGTTATTTAAAATTTCATAATTATATTCCGTTCATTTGTAATTCCTTCTCCCCTAGAATAAAGAAAAATTTAGTAAAATTTAAAACTCCTTCTTTATTACTCTTCTTTTCCTTAAAATAATGATTTTTTTCAAATAAATGAGTTGGGGGGTTAAAAGTTTGCAATACCTAATTCTTTATTCGAAATTCTATTTTTTATTTAAAATCTTTTCTCTTTTTTTATTCCTGGCTCTCCATCGCAATTCTTCACAGCATACAAGTAAAAGTGTAACAAGAACAACTCAAACCCTTAATGTTTATTTTTTGGTAATATATTTAATAAAATGAAGTTAATGTTAGTTTAAGGAGATATCTGTTAAAAAAAAGTTTATTGGGGGTGAGAATAACATAAAGACAGTGAAGGGTTCTTTAATATTTATTGATACTTGAAATTTTCGGTTTTGGATTCTACAAAAAAAAAGCGGAGGAAAAAATATCACATAAACACCCAATAAATATGTAAACACAAATGATTTAAGTATAAAACTAAATATTGACATTGAAGGATAAGGTAACAAATAGCAAACAGAGAAGGCGGAAATACAAATAAAAGAGAAGAGAACAAATCATTAAATTGATTTAGTAAACATTATCAAAATAGGTAAAAGACAAAAAGTTTTAGAGGGTTAAAGAAATTCAAACTGAATCATTTAAAAACAGTTTTATTGATTTTATTTTGAAAATTTATTTGTTTTTAGAAACGTATAAAATAACAGTTAAATAAAATTAAATAACTGTTCATTTTTATTTTTAAAAGTTAATATTTCGGTCGAGTAGTTAAATTTATTATAACTGAAGACAGGTTCTAGAACTTATAAATGGTTATATGTGCCTATATATATTAATTTATTGATTTTTTTTTTTTAAAATCAATAGGTTTAAAATACCAGGTTTAAAGCATAAGTTTACTTTATATTATATACTTTTTGTTGTGTAAGATATTTTTGGAAAGTATAAAAGAAAGTAAGCAGTAGCATATGGAAGCTTCATATAACTTCGACACTGAATGTAAGTTTAAAACTATATGTAACTATGTAAGTATACTCAATGTAAAATTTTAATGTCCGAATAGTGGCGTATATAGTGTATGTATACTATAATAGTTTAATAAGAAATCCAAAAGACAAATAGCCAAAGGAAATATTTACTATTGTTTGGCACTACAAATAAATAAATAATAAGGCGGTAATTTAACTGTTCTGAGATTGCCTCCCAATCCTTTAATATAATTATTATTTTATGAATTTACTAATAATATTAAAATTTTTAAAGCTACTGGGTTGGGAAGTAAAAGAAAGGAAAAGGTAGGATCAGAAAGGGTTGGGAATTTGAAAAACTATATAATTTAGGTGAATGAAAGTAAATCAGGATGAAAGAAGATCAGGATGAATAAGAACAAACTTATTATCAAACTTGTTTATAATTACAATTATAATTATTAATATGATTCGGGTAGTATATGCACTGGTATAAAAATAAATGCAGCTAAGACTAAAAGCATGTGTACAGAGCACTCAACACATTAGCTAATTCTACTAGAAGAAAGCCAGAAGAAGTAGAGCAGTTCAATTATTTAGGAAGCATGGTTCTTACTTGCTTCCTAAATAATACATAGTTCAATTATTTAGGAAGCACCATTGCAAGGCAAGGTTTGAGTGGAACCCACAAGACAGACGACGAGTGGGTAGACCAAGGGAAACATGGAGAAGTGCTGTTTTGAAAGAGCCAGAAGCACAATGCAAAACTTGGTTACAGGTAAAAGGAATTGCTAAGGATCGTGAAAGGTGGAGAGGATTTGTTGACGTCCCATGCCTCACCAGGGGTTCTAGGATCCAGTAAGTAAGTAAGTAAGTAAGTGAGTATATGCACTCAAGAGTGATAATCAATTGCTTAAATTATTCATAAATTTGTTTTTTTCTCGACGTGCTGGAGCTGCCCTACAAAAGATTTTTTTTAATTGATCATAAATTCATATTTAATAAAACTCGATGTCTAAAATTTTGTTAAAAATACTATAGTTAGCCATCTAATGTTTGTAAAAAATTCGTTTAGTGAAGTTCGGAAGATTCAGATAGCTGCCATAAAGCTTTTATATTTTATTATATATGTATTACTCAGGATCTAATTAAGTTGCTAAACTCAAATTTTTCCAGAAGAAATTAAATTTATTAGAAGAAAGTTCCTTCTAGTTGGTATAAATTTTCGAAGATCATATTTTTTTCACTGTACGTGAAATGCGGTTGTATGCAATTTTGCTAAATTTTGTTAAATTTTATGGTCACTTAAAATTTTTAAAAATTATTTAATATTGCTTTCCTTAAACTGGATAATAAGATAGTATTCACAATATATTATAAAGTTTACACAGTCTTCCTTGTTTTAAAATTACTTTGAAAACCTTCTAAAAATAAAATTTATGAAATTCAAATCAAATAAATATTTTGCTAATTATTTCGAATAGGAAGTTTTATAACGAAGAATAGAAGAATTTAACACAATTATTATGACAAATATAAAAATAAATTTTGATATTAGTTTTTTGCCAAAGAATTTTTTAATTGTCATAAAAATATTTCCATTATTAATTAGCAACAGTTTTATTAATTAAAAATGATTCTTTTCTTTTGAATTTAGAATGTGAAAGTAAATGTTTTCCTATTATTTTATTTTTTATTTTGAATTTAATGAAAGGAATTTTTAATTGTTTTTTAAGATGAGAAGAAAAACTTATATCCAACAAAACCAAATTTTAAATAAAACATTGTTGTAAAAATATTATATAATTTATTAGATTGAAATTTGTGATGCAAGTACTTAGAAACATAATTGTAATATTCTTATTATTTGTTAAAACAGAGTTGGTTAAAATATTCTGAAATCGTAATTAGATTTTGCAATATAACAAAATTTTTATTAAGCAAGGGTTTTTCCTGTGCAAGATGCCACATAATTATAAAAAAAATTAGTTTAACTTATAGTATTATTTAGTATATTTACTAAAGATGTGGTTAGAATTTTTATTTTAATTTTCTGTAACTTAAAATATTTGTTCAAATTTCTAAAATTTATTTAATGTATCTGACCGATAGCTTAATGGTAAGGTGGCGGCTTTTTAATCGAAAAGTATCGGGTTGAAACCCTGGTCGGATTATATCTAATAAAAAAATATAGTGTTTATTACAATAATAATAAGTCCAAATGCCAAATCGGCAAAAGATTAATATTATCAGGCAATATTTACAATTGTCTGGTACTACAAATAAGAAATAAATAAATAAATAAATGATTTAATGCATTTTAATTTAACGAAAATAATTAAAATTTTTATCTATTTTTAGAAATTACTTAATATGCACTAACACTCTCTAAATAATTGCAGATTTGAAAAACAGTTTTAAAATTAGCTTGAGTAAGTAAAGGTCCTTTCTCATAATTTGTCTCTCACGAGCATTCTGCAAACAGAATATAAATTTTTAAAAAACAGAATACAAATGTATGAAATAATTAATATAAAATTATTTAACAGATTTTTCTGCAATATCTAATTTTATATATGTATGAGTTATTTTGTTATACTGTATAACAGTTTTATATATTAATAATAAAGTATATTAAAATCTACCGAATACAAATGTATGAAATAATTAATATAAAATTATTTAACAGATTTTTCTGCAATATCTAATTTTATATATGTATGAGTTATTTTGTTATACTGTATAACAGTTTTATATATTAATAATAAAGTATATTAAAATCTACCGAATAAAACAGCTAATTTTTAGTATAACAGATATGTTATGTTATGTAAAATTTACTATTTTATTTCATCATACATTTTACATTACATGTTATAAGTTTAAAATATTCAATTGCAATTCAATTTTTAAAATTTTTAAATTAAATTTAAAATCACGGAAATTAAATTGACAAATAAATAATTGACAAGCAAATGTCAAAATAACATAAGTAAAATTTATGGAAAGAAGCAAAGTATTGTTACGAGCTTACACACACTTTCTTAGGTTTTAAATTTCAATAATAATAAAACGTTTCATATTAATCTGTAACTTTATTAATATTTTTTCATTTAGGTTATTAATAAAGTATTTAATAATTTAAATTTAAGAAATATCAGTAGTAGCATGTATACACTGTAACATAAAAACTTCAAAAGTAAAGTAAAATAAGAATATTAAATAACAAATAAGTTTTTAATTATATTCAATAAATTCTATGTAATAAAAGCTAGAGGTAAATTCAAGGTCATTAGCCTTGATACTTGCCAGTAGTTGATGTAAATTACTAAAAAAAATTCTAAATCACTACACAAAACCTTAATTATATATATATATATATATATATAAAACTAGTTTCTATCTCTAAATATTATATTATCTTGTTGTCCAGTTCATGAAGTTCATTTATCCTTGAAACCTCCCACAGCAGATGTGTTTGTTTTTGGTTTTAAATGAACATTCGTAATACGCAGGCTCCAAATTAAAAAACCACGTGTTTTAGAAAGTTTGTTATTAAAGTTAATTTTAAAGAAAACAACAGTTATTGCGCAAGTTTTTCCAAAGCAACAAAAACACTTTTATCACGTGTGGCAAAAAATCTGAATTTTAAATAAATATATTTATAGTCCATATTGTAGATTCAATAAATGCTCTGTGGACTGTATTATAGAGCTACATGTAGTTGTAGTATTAGAATTTATAAACATAGTTGCTTTAACTAACATTTGCATAGCCGGAATATTATCATTTTTGTTTTATGTATATGTATAAGTATTTTAAAATTTGATTTTAGGGTTGCCAGGTTGAATTGTTTTTGAGAAGTTTAATTAGATGAATCTATTGTTCAAAAATATTTTATTTGAATGTAAATAAAGAAAGAAAAAAGTGAACTTGAAACAAAATATGCTGTGTTTATCAACCGCTGTACCAACCGTTATTACACGAAAAGCGTAATATGAAATTTCTTTCAAAGATTTTTTACTTATATACGTAACAATTTTTATCAAAGCAATATAACATTTAATACTTTATATGTTTTATCATACATAACTTGTATAACTATCAATGCAATATAACATTTAATACTTCATATGTTTTATCATACATGTAACGTATAACTTTATGTAATGCTATTTGTTTAAGGTAAAGTAACTTATTATTGTGTTAATAATATCCAACAAGATTTTTGAAAGATTCCAATACAAATACTCAAAAATTTTATTATCTATCAATTTAGTAAATCTCGTTTAGAAAATCTCGTTTTTAGAAAATCTCGTTTTAGAATATTTTGGTTTTAGAAAATCCCCTTTTTTATATTCTGGAAAAAGCTAATAATTCTGGTTTTGTATCCAACTCAGATTTTTCAATTTAAAAAGAGATTTTTTTAAAAAGCGAGATTTTTCAATAAAAAACGAGATTTTATAAAACGAACTTTTCTAAAAACGAGATTAAAAAAAAAAGATTTACTAACCGAGATTATGGAATGCTGCCATCAATATTTATAAATTAATATTTTTTAGTTTGAATTTTTCAATGACTCATCAACAAGTGAAAATTTCTAAAATTACCCTACAAAATTTTGTCTTGGATTGCAAAGGGTTCGCGAACGACCTTTAGAGCAATTAACAATCTCTGTTTTAAGAACGAAGCTATCAGATATATATTTAGAGTTTTCAAATCTTTTTCATTTCATAACCAGCTTATGGAAAGATTTTGGACCAGACGTTTCAGTATTTGAAGACATTATAACCTATTCGATTGTAATATTTTTGGACAGAGAGTTTAAGCACAGAAAATTCAAGAATTTAAAATGTCAAAAATGAAAAATACTTGACTATAATAATATGTTAAAAAAATTAAAAATACATTTAAATTGGGAAACATTGTTGTAAATGATGAGAGTGTTATTTTAATTTTAATTTTGTTTTGTATTTTGAAATTCAAATCATATTTAATTATGTATGACAAATCTTACATATGATATGTATGCTATTATGTACAAGGTTTTATTTTAAACGATTTTTTTGCAAGACTTTTAACTTTAAGTTTTATTTATTGTAATTTATTCAAAATAATATTTTTATAGCTATCTATAGTACATAATGTAAAATATACTTATGTTTGTTTGTTACATTTTTATTATAGTCAAATCAAAGTCTTTAATGAAGACTTAAAAATATTATATTATTTTGTATGTTGTTGAATTCAAGGACCTGTTTAATAAATTTTAATATGCCTGTACACCTTCTATGTTAAGCTCTTGAAAGTTAAGTTTTTTTTTGTTTTTTTAGATATCAACAATACGAGTATTCTTTTTTAAAAATTTACATTTTAGAAGAAAATAAATTAAGAATTAGGTTTCAAAAATTTAGTTTTAAGTTTTGGTATTTTTCTTATATTATGAAACTTTTGATACAAATATGCAGTTTGTTTGCGAAACTAATAATATAGAAGAATTTTAAGGAATTTGGTTTGAAAAATGCAGGATCAAAAGCTATAGGATTGGGATGGGATTGGGATTACAACTCTGGTAAATGTAATAAAAATCTTACGATAATTTGATGTAACATTATAGGAAAATCTTTATTTTTAACTTGGCTTTACTTTCTATTTCATTGTTGATATCAGAAGAATCGGGTTATTCCGAATTATGCATATAAACTTATATATAGTGACCACATATCAAGAATTATGTACAACATATTCAGTTGGAGCCATTTTAGATTTTTTTTAAAAAATCAAATTGGTATAGTAATGAATAGAGCTCTCAAGACTTTATTTAGTTTGAACAAAAGAACTGGAACTATAACTACTAATTATTTTGTATAAAATAATTAATACACTGGATATTAATCAACTAATTTATTTTGAAAAATGTAAATACATGTATAATGTTCTGAATTATAATATTAAATCGAAACTAAAACTTAAGAACAGGAAAACTATTCATAACTACCTAACTAGAAACAGAAAAAATATTGATATTCTTAAAGCTAAAACAACATTGATTTAAAAAAGTCTAAATTTTTATCATTTTTAAAAATTTTTAAAGTTAAATTAAATAGAAAATATGTTTAAATACACTATTTTTAATTAAAAGGCTAAATAAAAGTGTTAATTAAGAACTAAATTTTAATAGCATATGGATAATATTTAAATATTTTAAACTGTTTTCTGTAATCTTACATTTATCTTAAGATTTCAATTCTTAAATTATACAAAGTTATATATGTATTGAATAAAAAACAAAGAATTGCTAAAACAATTATTTACTCCAAAAAGTAGGCTAAATGATAAGTTTTATAATTCAAGCATTATTTATAAATTAATATCTATAAAGATAATTGTATATTGATAAAAAACAACTTATTTTTTTTAAATATTTCTTTTGAATAATTTGATAATAAAATTACCTTTTATTAAATTTCATTTAAGTCAATTACCTTAATTAAATAAAATATTTTATAACAAATTTATTTATTTAATTATTTCATTCACATACTCATTCATATAATCCAAGATATATTATTTAATTATAAAGAATAATCTTCTATATAGTTCTAGGTCAAAAATCTTTTAATTATAACTTTATTGGCCTCTTTTAAAACTTAATCCAAAGAATTTTTAAAGTGCTTTCACTTTAAAAAAAAAGAACTAGAAACTAATGGTAATAAAAAGTGAAAAGCCTAAAGTTATTCTATTTTTTTTTTAATAAATAAGATAATTGGGCCACCTGTATATAATATACTTTGCACTAAAAATTCTATAGATTCAATTAAGGAAAAATGTAATTCTAATTAAAAAATCTCTTTTATTTTATATAATGTAAAAAAAAATTTTGAGGATGTCATTATACTCTATATGAATCGTATTTGTTACAAATGTAAAAGGGTTCGAGAATGGTGTATTCATATATTTAATTAAATAAAAATATATGTAAGTCTATTCAATTAAATTTGTAATAACATTGAATAAAAACACATTTTTACATTTTGTTTGCCTCATTTTTTCCTTTTTATAAAGTAATTATGAATGTCTTCTGTTTATTACACTTAATTATATTGTCCCATTTTCAATTTATTGAAGCTCAATTTAAAGCATAATGCAGCACATATTTGTATTTAATAATTATTTTAAATTAATTTTTGTGACACAAATTTGTACAACTTGGAGCAAATTTTATTTATTGGGGAGTAAATAAAATGTTTATATGGAAGAGGAAGATTATATTTAAGGGCTCTCTGAAATAGCATTGCCTCCAAAAAAACAATTGAATGCCAAAAATTTGTATGGAAAATCAACCCCCATTTTCAAAAGGCAAAGAAATACTTCAAAAATTAAAAAGTGAAATAGCCCCTCAAAACTTTTAAATGTAATAAAATTGGTTAAAAATTATATTTATTTGATACCGAGGGCTGCTGACCTCGAACTTTCGCTAATTAAATTATTGAAACTAGATTTTGCTCCAACACTATAATTAAAAAGATTTTTTAAAAATTCGGTATCTATTTCATACAAAAAGTATTCCCAACAAATTCAAAATCTCGCAAATACATATATAGTATATATATAAATATTCTGGAACAGGAGAATACCCAGATTTTGAATATAACTCGAAAGTCGCCCGTAAGTTTGAATATTACATTTAGTCTTATCTTAAGTCCAACTCTTAAACCCCCTCTTTTTTCTGAACATTTCTGAATTTTGTTATTTGTGCAACTATATAATAACCCTTTAATTAGGATTGGTTATTTCGGTTTTCTTATTAGATGACTTTTTAAAAGAATTGGGCGGTTATATAATTTCAATTTTGGGAGTTATTTTACTGAATTGCGGTGTTGGATTTTGAATTTGGGGTATTATCCATAATGAAATAATTATTTTTTTTTTCGATGAATTATTGTTTACCGGGCTATTTACAGCTGCTACATTTAGAAATCTTCAAATTGGAGTGAGTTTCATTTATAGATCTTAGTCCATGAAGTTTTGAGATTGATACTAATAATTTCACAATATTAATAATACACAGAAAATATGAATGGATTTTGTTTAGCTTTCAACTTAAACAGATTAACTGATTTTTTAAACAGGTGACCGTCATTTATTTGTTATTCGGTTTTAATTGAATAATCTAGTTGGTCTAGTCTTTCACTAATGTACATACGAATAATAAAACTTACATTTTATTCTAATGCAATTACATATTCTTTGATGTTTCACACTTTTATTTTGTAGTATTTTTATTGCATCGCAGAACGTGTATTCACAATTCACAAAACAGTTTCTTTAACCTTTAAATTAATAATTATGAAACGGAGCAATCCAATACAATGCATTGTGAGTTTTGTTATTAGTTTATAATAAAAACAAAAAACATATCTGGATAAAACAAATATATCCTGTAGTTGGTAGGATTTGGCAGAGTTCTGATCTTTCATTTTCCAGAAATGTTTCCAATATCAAATATTTTTATAAACTTTTACAAGGATTATGTATCTATCTTTTTAATGATTGAAAGTTTTTTAGTCTCGAAGAACTCATTTATTTTTATTTTTTATATGCCCAATGTCATCAAGGTGTTGAATAGTTCTATTATAATCTTAATCTAATATATAAAGAAGAAAATTTGTTTGTTTGTTTATCCAGGATTCACGTGAAAACCACTGGTCCGATTGTCACAAAATTTTAAAGGAATAATTCTGGGAGCCCGGGGGGTGACATAGGCTATGTCGCATTTTTATAAGTCAACAGGTTGCGACTCCAGAGCCGTTTTAAGCTTTTTCGTTTTTTTGATGTCGAGTCGATACGGTTTGACCGAATAACTTGAAATTTTGCACGAATGTTCTTCTTATTAAACGGAATTAATGGTATAAAGTTGGTTGGAATAAATTAACCCCTTTCGGCCCGGCGGGCTTCCAAAAAATTTTGTGTTTCCGATTTGTGTCCAATTTTACAGGGTGGTTTTGCAGTCAAAAAGAGAGGCTGGCACAAATTTTTGTTAGGTTCGGTTAACCCGTTTGGGCACGAGGGCGCAATGAAGCTTTTTCAATGTTTTTGATGTTGAGCCGAAACAGTTTGACCGATTGACTTGAAATTTTGCACAAATCTTCCTCTTAGCAACCGCAATTAGTTGTATAAATTTGGTTGGAATAATTATACCCATTTCGGCCTGGCGGACTTTCAAAAAAATTTGTGTTTTCGATTTGTGTCCAATTTTACAGGTTGATTTTGCAGTCTAAAGAGAGGTTGCAAAAAATTTTAGTTAATTCGATTAACCCGTTTTCCACGACGACGCCGTGAAGTTTTCTATAAATTTTATTTTTTTATACGATTAAAAGTATTTTATTGAAAATTTTGTACCAACATTTTAATTAAAACCCACATGGTTAATTTGGTTTTGACCTGTTTGTGCGTTTTGAACAAAGATTCAATGAAATTTTCAGTTTTCTTCAAATGAAATCTAAAAATCAAAAAATTCAATTTCTTATATATAATGCTGAAAAACGTAGTATTTTAAAACAGTTTTTCCAAAAAATAAGCCTACATTTCTCTCATCAAATCATAAAAAAACGAGGAAGAGCGTATTACAACTTTCAGGTGAGTACTAAACAAAATATAAGTTGAAAAGCAAATTTTTAAATCTTTTCTAAACCATCGACTATATTTTATTCAAACGTTGGCAGTTCAAGATAACTACTATTGACATAGTATAATGACATAATGGCAAACTTAGTATCCCCATTTGACCAATAGTCATTTTAATTCAGTTAACATTATTCGCCGGGAACCTAACATCCTCAACTCTATCGTCAAGGAGCACCAAATTCTCAAGAAGCACCATGTATAGAAAAATTAGAGATTATCGTTCAAACTGTTTTTTAAAGTTTTTGTTTCGCAATCGGTTAAAAGAACTCGACAAAACATTTTTTTAAGCATTCCCCTAATTCAAAGAAGTTGTACCTACTTTCAGAAATTGGACCTAATTTACTTACAAATTTTTTTTTGAACAATCGTCGGGTCGACAGGGGTTAACAACTTCCAAGTCTGTTAGTAAATTGAACTTCATTTTCAAAGAAGAACAAATATACAAAATTTGAAGTTAATAGGTTAAATCATTTCTAATATATATAACAAAGCAACGAAAAAACCTATAAAAAGCTGTTGGGCCACGATGGGTTAACGGAACTCCACAAATATTTTTTTGTGGCTTCATTTATAAGCAAAGTAGTATTTCAAAAAATTGGCTGAAGCTTGCGTTTTTACAATTTGCAAGCTTCCGGGCAACGCCGGGTAAATCTGCTAGTCTTGTATAAAGCACATAGTTCAAGAACGCTATTGGGCTCCTGAGATCATTGGTACTGATAGGATTTAAAATCGCTTATTTTAAATAAACGCATTTACATAATCTGGTGGAGTAGTTTCCATTTAATTTCACTAAAATTAAATATTTTTACAAGTAACAGTATTTCACTCAAGACATGCACACTTCTTCAGTGCTAATACTCGATGAGGACTAATATTCTCAAATACATTATGTTGAAATGTGGTTTCTGAAAGTCGAAACTCAAAATTAGGGTTTCTTTATTTTTAATTTATAGGGGGGTTCTTTTAGATTCCTTAGAGTTTTCTGATCTTCCAATAGAATTTGTTCGCCAGCTTATTAATTAGTTCCATCAGTTATGAAAAATGTTTAGGCTTAGCGTTTTTTGGACTCCCATATGTTTTAAAAGCTTGTTTGAAGAAAATGAGTATGGTAAAGTTCTTGTATGGTAAATTTTGGACTGTAATTCGAATATAAACTTATACTTTTTCAACATGTAATGTTATATTTTTTAACTACAACTTTAATATACTTGTTTCAAATTAAACTAAAAAATTTTATTTAACTTTAAAAGTTTCTTTTTAGAGTTTTTAAAATGTAAATCAAGTATTATTTTTGTATTTATTCAAATTAAATTATGTTTATTTGAATATTAATTGTTTTTTATTTATTTATTTATTTATTCATTTTGATTCTTTACTTCTCTATTACAAAAAAAAAAGAAAATTTAAAAAAAAATGTGAAGGAAATTGTTTTTAAAAAAAAGTGTCCTTGCTGTTCTTTTTGTTTTATTGTTACAAAAATTGTTTGAATTTTTTTTTTTTTTTGAATTATGCTTGTGTCCTCTAAATTTTTTTCAACTTTTGGCCTTTTTTTGTTAACTTTGTTAACTTTGTATACATTGAATTAAACGAAATGGGATATAAATATTAGCAGTACAGCAATAGTTTTATATGAATTATCATATGAGTTTAAGTTTCGGAGAATTTCCACGAAACTTTTGAAAAGCACTTTAACGCTAACATTATCCCTAAAATAGCTCCTAAGATTTCGTTGTACAAGAGTAAAGTGTCACATCTTATTATAAGCTGACTTCATGCAATTGATTTATTACCGAGTATACAAACACAAAAGTACATGACAGCTGTCAAAAAGTTAAAGTTAATTTTATAGGTAAAACAGGACATTTAGTTGTGATGGGACATTTAGTTAAAACATCACCAATATGAAAATAAACGTCAATCTTATAGTAGTGATGGGACATTTATATAAAACATTATCAATTTGAAATTAAACGTTAATCTTACAGTAGTGATGGAACATTAGTTAAGGCATAGGTAAGGCGATATTAGTGAGTAGTATTTTATTAAAAAAATATAATCAATTTAATTTTGAATAAACCTTGGAAATTAAAATAGTATAACATACTAAATTCTGTGAAAGTCATACTGAACCTTTTATTTTTGCACTTTTGATGCACTTTTTTTTTGTGATGAATAATAATGCCTCTTTTTCCGTTGTCGTCACCCTTGTATAAATAAAAACTAAATTTTTTTATACAGTGTTTTATAGTGTATTAATTCGAAAAAAAAAACCCTCAAAACTGGTTGGTAAAAAAAAAGTCATTGTTAAAAACAAAAGTAAACATTATAAATAAAATAAAAACACATTATTGCATTAAAAATGTTGTGAGTGATACAAAAAATAAAAACAAGTGAAAACAAGTGTTAAAAAAAACCAAGGGTTTTTAAAAAAGCACATTTTCAAAATTATATTGTATTACATACTGAGTTTAACTTTGGAATATTTACTTGGAAATAGTTACTGCTTACTTATAAAATTTACTGCTAATAGTAAAGTTTTTATTTTAAAGTTGTTATAGCCCTTCAATGGGGAAGGTTGCCAAGTTTCTCGAGGATCTAACTTCATCTAACTTTGTTAACCGACTCCTACTAAAAATTTTGTTAACCGACTCCTACTAATTTCTCAGTATCTAACTTCTCCCAAAATTTCAAGATCCTAGCTTGAACCGTTCAGAAGATATGTGTGGCCAAAAATTTTGCAAAAATTGAGTTTTTGGTAAAGTTAAATTTTAGTACCGTATGGCAACCTTAAACATTTTTCTTTTAAATATTTGTAAAGCTTATGAAACCAGCTATCGTTTGCCGTTTTCAGATTGAAAATATATCTAACAGAACTCTTGTTATATCAATTTAAATATAGGGCTTTTTCCAACTTTGGGGGGCTGTAGCCCCGTAACGGGTGGGGCTACAGAAAAAAATTCTTCTACGAAATTATTTTTTTTGCAAAAACTACCCATGGTTAAAATTTCTTTACTCTATTTCAAACGGTGTAAAAGTTTTTGTAAACATACGGACGGACGGACGGACGGACGGACAGAGTGAAGCTATATAGGCACATTTTTACAAAATTTTTTGAAAATGTGCTAAAAACTGACTTAAAAAAACAGTGAATAAAAAAAAGTGAATAAAGAAGTATACTTTTGTTTTATCATATTCAAGTACAAACGGACGCAAAACAAAAAAGAGAACATGAAACATGAAATAAATAACGGGAGTTATTTTAAGCTGAAATAACTGTGAATATAAAGTCATAATGCTAACGGAATAATGAAAATTTTTTTAGCCAGTATACGACGCAAAACAAAAAAATTAAATAAAGTGGCTAACAAATATAAAAATAAATATAAAAAAATTTGTTGCTGCAGCAAACATACAAAATAGTTTTGCTACAAAAAAATTATTAAATTCAGTACATGTTAAAGTTTTTTAAGCATTTAACGCTGCAAAAAAGGTTAAAATTAAAATTTATACTTGAAAATAGTAGAGACGGAGACGTTATTAAAATAAAAAACTTACAAAAATTATGCAAATATTTCTAGCAATATAAAATATATCACAGCAACTTTAAAATAAATTTCAAGTATAGTAAAAATAAGTGTATGTAGTAAAGTTTAATAATAATATGTGTACCCACTTTTTGTATAAGGTCTTCTGCATACAACTTTTTGTTGCTTAAATGTCCTTTGAATTTTTATGTATAAAAGAGCAAACAGTTGTAAAAAAATTATTAAAGTTTGTATTTGAATATGTGGTCATAAATCATTGGTCCCTTATTTTTTAAAAATTGACTTCAATTTATATCTATAACCTTTCATTAAGGAATTGGTGTTTGTTATTTCAAATGAAGTTTTGAATAGTTGTATTAATGTTTTGTACTTTAATTAAAGTTGAAGATTTTTTATTTGGTTTGACTAATTTATGTTATACCCATTAACCCACAATAACCCATTAATCCCAATGCCAATTAATACAGTTCTGAATGAAACGCGGACAACCTTCCCAGGTATTAATTGAAAGACCTGTTCTATGCAGATGATATATGAATAATCGCACAAGCTAGAGAAAAAATTCATAGACTAAAAGAATCTGCAGGAGAAGCGAGGCTCTAAATTAATATGAGTACAACAAAAGTGATGAGAATAAATACAACTTCAACTACCTGGAGAGAATAATAGCAAAATATGGAGATATAAGCAAAGACATAACAAAAAAGATAAAGCACTTAAGAACAGCTTCCGATAAATTATGGAGAACATAGGGATTTACACAAAAAGCCAGGACAACAAAAACCCAAAAAATTCGACTACTACGTGGCAGTGATAAAGGAACGTCAAATACAAAATTATAGTTTTTTATAAACAAATGTCTTCGTATTAAATGAAAATCTATGGTCACATTTGAATCATTCTAATGGATACACATAAGAAAAAAAATACAGATGGATGGGACCCATAAAAGTAAACTTCATTGCCAAACTGGCATTAGATTGGAACCACTCAGGAAAAAGAGTGTGACAGAGCCAAAAATATTTTGAGAAGTAGAAAAAAATATAGAAAGCAATACAAAGAGAAGG
The DNA here is from genome assembly GCA_963082915.1 of Dolichopus griseipennis. Lineage (NCBI taxonomy): Eukaryota > Metazoa > Arthropoda > Insecta > Diptera > Dolichopodidae > Dolichopus > Dolichopus griseipennis. The sequence continues at coordinate 42,228,719 of OY720443.1, read as the reverse complement.
AAAAACATGTGCAAAAGGCATATGAACAACCAAAATTATGGCGAGGCTTTGTGGGAGCTCAGGGAGTAGAAAAGACCGATAAATAGTGGTTTAAAATTTCCTCTTCAACTACTTTTCCGGGAAAAAGTCGTTACATCTTTGTTGCCATAAAATGTGAATATAAAATTACAAATAAAAAATATCGCAACGACTTTATTCTTAAATGGGATATTGTAACTCTTGTGTTGTCATTCTGTATAGGATGTAGTAAAAATTTATACAACAAAATATAAATAAAATATTGAAAAAAACTTTATATCCTATTGTTGGAATAATATCATATTTTTTTTAGAAAAGTGGAATTTCTTGCGTCGCCCTTACAAGAATTTTTTTATCAGGTCGGAAACATTACTTAAAAGTTAAAAACTCTGCAGGATTTTTTTTATTGATATAAGTATACGTACCCAAAAACCAGATCATACATTGGTATATATTTGAATAGGTACCTGTATAATACACTTATACTTATAATATATGCTGTGGGGTTCTTAAAGCAATTCCAAGTGAAAATTAAATATTCACCTTTAAAGATCGATAAATGTTTTTATGATAATTAGGGAGACTAATTTTTTCGAAGAAAAAATAAAAACATATTAAGGTTCCAACTTTTTGTATTTTATTTTATTTTGTGTTCCTTTTTTAAGTTTCATCGAATGTTGTTGAGAACGTTTTATTAAATTTTCAATAGAATTATTAAATTTGGAAATCATTGAACTTTAACATCTTATATATTAGGTAAAAAGTACCAAAATTAATATTTTCTTGCTTTAATTTTTTATGTCTATAAAAGCGCATAATGATTAAGAAGATGTCTTTTGATAAGACTGCGGGACTTACACCTAAAATCATCGTTATTTTACGTCTTACCTTTTGGTTAAAGAACACTGAAAAATTTTGACTTCGTCAAATGAGTACGTACGGATTTTATTTAATATTTTGGCCCTGTCGGCAGATCATCTTTGATGCATTAAGTACAAGGGTTAGTTTCGAATCAGGAATAGTCAAAGTTATATTCTGGACAGTCGCGTCCGCAGGGTATATTTTTTGTAACCAATAAAAAATTAGTAAAAAAATATTTTAACACTATTTTAAATCTAAATTACCAATTAAATGTTGTTTTCTTAAAGTTTTATTTAATAAATAAGGAAATGTTAAATAAATTACATGCAACGATTATCTGCCGTCGACATTGACAAATTTGTTACATTTTCTTTATTTTGATTTCTTTAATGCTTTATTCTTAATTCCCATTCCGTCTCCTTTTTGTTCTCTTCTATAAAATTCAAGAACATAAGAAATTAGGAGAATATGTAATTAGCACATTTTCAAAAAATTTTGTAAAAATGTGCCTATATAGCTTCACTCTGTCCGTCCGTCCGTCCGTCCGTCCGTCCGTCCGTCCGTCCCTTTTTACCTACGATTGACAAAAAAATATCAGGAATGGATAGGTATTGCAATAAAAATAATTTAATGTTAAAACTTTTTTTTGTAGCCCCCCCCGTTACGGACCTACAGCCCCACAAAGTCGAAAAAAGACCCATTTTTAAAAAGTTATAATTAGAGTTCTATAAGGTATATCTCCAACCTGAAAACGGTATCAGACAGCTGTTTTTATAAGCTTTACAAGTTTTTAAAAGCCAATTGTATAGGGTTACCATACGGTACTAAAATTTACCGTTATTCAAAACTAAGTTTTACAAAATTTTTGGTCTCTCATAACTTCGGAACGGCTAAATCTAGAAACTTGAAATTTTGGGAGAAGTTAGATCCTTAGAAATAAGTAAGAGTCAGTTAACAAAATTTTTTTGTCACGCCCCCTCTTTAGGAGCTGTAAGGGGTCGAAAATTGAAATTTTGCTAAAAATTTAGCTTTTAAACACCTATAACTTGAATACCTGTCAAAATTTTTTTTTATTTGTATACAAAATTGAAAGCTCCAAAACGAAAGTTTCAATAAGTGTCAAAGGTTTTTCTTAATTTTGACTTTGTCCGTCCGTCCGTATGTTTACAAAAACTTTTACACCGTTTGAAATAGAGTAAACAAATTTTAACCACGGGTAGATATTACAAAAAAATTAATTTCGTAGAAGAATTTTTTTCTGTAGCCCCACCTGTTACGGAGCTACAGCCCCCCAAAGTTGGAAAAAGCCCTATATTTAAATTGTTATAACAAGAGCTCTGTTGGAGATATTTTCAATCTGAAAACGGCAAAAGATAGCTGGTTTTATAAGCTTCACAAAAATATAAAGCTAAAATGTATAGAGTTACCATACGGTACTAAAATTTACCATTAAGCTAAACTCAACTTTCGCAAAATTTTTGGCCCCATATATCTTCTAAACGGTTTAACCTAGGCTCTTGATATTTTGGGAGAAGTTAGGTCCTCCAAAATTAATAGGAGTCGGTTAACAAAATTTTTTTGTCACGCCCCCTGTTTAGGAGCTATAAGGGCTCGAAAATTGAAATTTTCCTATTTTCAACCACCTGTAACTTTAACACCTGTTCAAATTTTTTTTTACAAATATGCAAAATTTACAGCTGCAGCATTATATTTCAACATACGTTAAAGGTTTTTCTTAAATTTGAAAGGGTCTCTTTAAATTGAAGAAATTGTTTCTTAGTCTTAACCATTTTTGGTTAGATAATAATATTCTAGGTAAAATTCCAAATTTTGTTGGAGTTCCAAATTGATTTCCTAGAACCGGAAAAAAATGGAAGGGTGAACACAGGAGGGGGGTGAGCAGATCCATCATAAGTTTGCTAAGCAAAAATTTGGGAACCTTCCCCATTGAAGGGCTACTAGGTCTTCAAAATTAAAACTTTTATGTTCTTATAAAACAGTAACTTATTCACCAGTGTAAGTTTTCCAAAATTAAACGTAACATTGAAGCTCCAACATTATATTTGCACTTATTAAGAGGTTTTCTTGAATACATTGGGGTTGTATTCTAAGTATTTCACTATTAGTCATATAATTAATTATTAATAAAATAACAAAATTATAATATTATCATAATATATATTTTTATAAAAATAAATGATAAAATACTCAGTAAGAAACCGTATATAATTTTGAAAATGTGCTTTTTAAAAACCCTTGGTTTTTTTTCCTCACTTGTTTATATTTCGAACGTGAAGTAATTGAGCAATATAATGCCTGTCACTTTCTTCTTCGTTCAATAAAGCGTTTGATTGACATGAGGAATGAAACGAACCTCATGAATAAGAAATGATTTCTTAAATTAAAATTTATTTAAAATTAATTTTCAATTCGTTTGAAATATTTGTTGGTTTCTTTCTATTTAAAAAATGGTAGTAAATAAGTAAGTTATTTAATTAAATCTAAATCTATATATTTAAAAGCGAAAGTTTTGTTTGTATGTATGTAGCAAATAGGCTCCTAAACTGTTCAGCCGATTATCATAAAAAGTTGTAGATCGAGGTTTTTGGGTATGGATCGAGTGATTACGGGCTTAAAATTTTGCTATATCGTACAGCCGAGGTGATGTTGTGCAACTATTAAAACTTTTTTGTTCTAAAATAAAAACTGCTCGATTAAAATGCTTCAGTTTTTCTATACCTGATGCTCCTTGATTTGATACTATTAACAAACCTAGAATTAGGCAAGTAAAAAAAAAAACAAAAATTTGGAAGCAAATTACATCCAGTGAGTTGAGGATGGTGGATTTCTGACGAATAATATTGTTAAAATGAAATTGTTCTGCAAAAAGCTCTAACTTTAATTTAATCCTTCGCTATCACCGATATATCACAGATCTATCATTATTTTGTGGTTTGGATTGGATTCGATTCTGTATATTTTGAAGTTTCCTCAGTAGCCATTTCGAGTAAGTTAAGACGTCGACCTTCAAATGTTAGGCCTCGTGTTCGAACCCGAGTCGGATCATACTGTTATTTTAGTAAACACAATCTTTGACAATAGCTGCAATCGACTAATCAACGGCTTAATAAATATAACATTTAAAGAAACTGAAGCGCAATCTAAATCTAAATGACTTGGTGAATAAACACCCAAATATTCCTTCAAGATTCATTGAAGGAATGGAAAAAGGTATAAAATAATAATAATTATTAGAGATTTGACAGGCATTCAAATATTCAATATTAAGCTTTAATTGGAATCAAATGCTGCTGGTGCAAAACACTTTGAAATATCAATTTCATCATTATATGAGTTAAGAATCTAATTTGTCACTCTGATGAAAAATGTTCAATGAATTTTTTTTTTTAATTCACATTATCTTAAGTTTCATATAAAGTTTCATATACTATTGCTATTGTTCAACTTTCATATTGAGTGAAGAACTTTGTTAAACGCATTTATTTATATGCAAAATATTTGATTTATCTTAAAAGAACATCGGGTTATTAAACGCAATGGCATAAAAAAAACCACAAAAACCGCAACTAGACTAGACCAAAAAATCTAAATTTATATTCAAAAGCTTATAATAATCCCTTTCTTATCACTTTATGCAAAAATGAATTTTTTAAATTAATACAATATGAAAAGCAACAATAGCAGCAGAAGCAGCAGCTTCAACATAAAACAACAAAACATTCTAAACAATTCTTTAATTTTGCTTTTGAAAATTATATTTAGTTAGATGTAAAAAACTGTTACATACATACACATTAAAAGAAAATGAATTTAATTTAAAGGAAAAGTAAATGAAAGGAAAATTTTATGGAAAGTTTTTATAAAAATTTGATCCTATCAACTAACAGGCAGATATTTTTTCCAGAAATTGTTGAATATAATTCGATCTTGACAGCAACTGATTAGTTTATAAATTATATATATAGGTCAGTTTATAAATTATAGTGCTGAATTGAGCTTCCAGATTCAAAACTTCCACCGTGACTTCCATTTCTTGGAAGACCCGCATTGCAAAATTAGAAGTTACGAAGGAGTTACAGAAGAAGAACTGTAAGTCGGAAATCATTGGACCAAAAAATGGCAACCCTTAAGTGAAACAATAGATTTTCAGGTTCTAATTGATATTCCTTCAAAATTTGTGTCGGATATTCTGTCCTATTGACGACGAAAAATGGGGGATGTCTGAAAGTTACAACTGTATGTAGCATCTGAAATCTGATTAAGCATCTGAAGTCTGAACATGGTTAATATTGGGTATTAAAGTTTTATATATTTAGAAGTATGTAATGTCGGTATACATATATTAAAAGAACTCATCTCCCGTAACACAGATACATAATACCCATTCATTTCAATTCATATAATATCTCCTGTTAAATATTTTTAAAAATTGTTTATAGAATGTTAACCAACTGGAAAATCCCGGTTAAAAAAGGAATAAAAAATTTTATGATTACGTTTAAGAGGGGTTTTCCATTACGAAATATGGTGTTGCTTCAAATGTTGTTTTTTTTTTTTTTGAGGCATAATTTACCATTAGCAGAAGCAAAAAGCAGGAGATAAAAAAATAATGAAAGTGTAAAAAAATAAGAAAAATTAAACGAATTTGTAAGGCGATAAAAGAATATTAAAAAATTGAATAATGGAATGACTCCTTCCATTCAAAAAATAAGAAAAAAAACAATTTAAAAAGAGACAGACGAAAGAATTTGGGGGATACTCATCTGATAATATGTAAATAGGACAGAGCTTATTTTTTGTCATTTAATTTTAAAATTTTTATTTATTATCAAAATTTATAATAATTGCAGTGAATTTTTTGTGACCTAATTCTAAAAAAACTTTTCAAATTATTCTAACTTCTTCTAATGGGTTTTTGAAACTTAGGTTGTGAAGGTTAACATTTCGGAATATTGAGAATTCTTTAACATATCAAACTGGGATAAGCCACTGTTAGACTAATAATGTACTATGTACTTGGTATACATATTGATATATAGTTGGAAATTTACTGGAAATTTTATATTTATATAATTAGTTTTGACCTCAATGAATTCCATTTACCAGCTACTACTTAAAGATATCGAAGATTGTTTAACATGTAGAAAGTTTTAAAATACACTACTTTGATTACAATTCAATTTTTTATATATTTTAATTATTTTTTTTTTTCAGATAATAGAAATAGCTGTGATCCAGACCTGTATAATACTGAGTAAAATGATACCAAAGTGCAGTATAGTAAGTACTCGTACTAGTATAACTTACATTCCGATACTTACAAAATTGAAGTATAAGAAAAAGAATAAATCTAAAACACTTTAATTCACAGAAATTAATTATATTTCAATATTTAATTACTTTTGTAATTATTTTTTGATACTAAAGTACTTTGGTAATTAAGTAACAAGTTAAGTATATCGTATCAAGAGTATTAGACTTTATGAAGTGTTGGACTTTATTAATGCAAATTAATGGAAAATATTTAAAAACTTGGAAAATAATTGGATCGAAATCTAATTAATACAGGTTATTAACAACATACCGAGTATTAGGTAATGGTGCTTGTAATTGTACTGGCAATTGAAATATACATCAGGTCTGTTGTGAACTACATTTTAAATTAAATTTAACCAAGATGTAGATCTAAAATGACGAATGGAATCTGAATAGAAAATCAGATAATTTTTTTTTTTACTTTTACAAGGATTTAAAGCCGGGTCACAATAATATAAAATCGGCATCGTAATAACTGTACCATCTAGATGTTTAAATGTTTTCCCAATTGTTCGAAATTTTAGTCATAGAAAATTAACCATTTAATCTATACGTTATTATTTTCCCGATTCGAATCTCACATTAGAGGCTATAAGATAAATATTTTAAAGCTATTTTAAAATATTTACCTACAATATCACCTTCGACAAATAGAAGGCTTTCAATTTGCTGTGAAGGACAACTTCTTAAGATTTTTAAATTTCCCAACATATTTTAGGTTCTTAACTTCTTAATGCTTTTAAAGGTTTAATTGCATGTTTTTTAATAATACCACTTAAAGTGAAGGGCTTTAACAAATCAACTAACTTGGGTTTATTTGGGAATTCTACCAATCATTATACAATCTACCATTACACTTGTTTACAAATTTCGACTTACTTAATATTGGTTAGTACTATTAAGATCCCCCTTTCGCTGGGTTTTAATAAACTCATATTTTTAAATTGAAAAAAAGGGTGAAATTCTTAAGATACTTTTAAACGAATTATTTCTAGGAAACAATATAAAAAAAGTGTTAAATATTAACACCTTCATATTGAATTGAAGTGAGTGGAGGTAAATTTTTAGACAATTTTTAATTATTTTATTACATAGGCAGTTTTTGTTTTACAAATAAAAACTTATAATTTTAAATAACACCAAGTCATAAAATCAAAATTTAATTAACAAAGGAATGTTTAAGGTGTAGTATGATGTTTTTTGTTATTACCGAACATTTTTTAACAATGATTCAACACTTTTTATTGAAATATATATAGTTTAGTTTAATATAGTAGAATATAATATTGTGTTGTGTAATAATTAAGTTTAAATTTATTTTTTTTTTTGAAAACTTTTAATTATTTTCATTTTGTTTTTCAACAATTGGTGAAGAGTTTTTTTTTAAATTTATTAAATGCGAATTTAATTTCTTTTTTTTTTATTGTTTACAGAAACGAAGTGTGAAAAAAATAAAGTAAGAGAAGGGATTTTGAGAAGAAGGGATGTATGTCAAATGAAACTCAAGCAAGTATCTTCACAAACCAGCAGTTCCTTTTATTGAAAATGTTAGTATACACTCAAATTCTTGAAGACTTATTATACAAAGACAATATCACGAGGCGATGCTTTATTTTTCTAAAAGCATATTCTTAAGAAGCGATAGCCAATCCCTAATATTTGAAAAATGTTCAGTGATGAGGATCTTTTCTGCCAAATAAGTCGTTTTTGAGGGTTACATCTCGATAACCGCAGTTCGAATCGAAATATTTTAAAATTGATAAGATGCATATTTTAAAAATGATAAAATAAAGTATTTTTTTCAATTTAAGGAATTATGGACCAGGTTTTGTAAAAAACACAAACTAGGAAAGAGCTTCCGAGAAAAAGATCTTGAATGATCTTACAGAGCAGTTATTGTCAAACTAAAAAAGCCTATATAAATTTATATATTTATTTATTTATATACAGTTCCCTACCAGTTCTAATGTGATAAGTGGATAGTTCAGCCTTTTTTTCGGATGGTCAGGTTGTATTTTATACAATGATAGAAGCTTTTATTAGATATGATCTGAACTGGGTTTGAATCAATTTATGAAGACATAAATACTAATTTATTTATTTAAAACTTTGACTTATACAAATTATTGGTTCGTTATTATTTTGACTAAATAGAATTTGCATTAATTAGTTTAATCTGGTCAAGGATTTATATTTAATATATTTGAGCCATTCTTAAACAGACAAAAAAAAGTGCTTTTAATAAGTTTTGGTTTGAAGCCAGGTTTTCCGCTTTGGAGTTTTTATTTAAAGATTCAATTTGATTCTGGTTTTTACTTCTCCTACGTGGCCAAGGTGATTTTTTTAAAAACAATTCAAACATATTAGTTTCCAAACAAGAATACAAAAAAGCGTTACAGCACGTTGTATGCCCAGAATTAAAAACTGTTCGATTTCATTTACCTATTACTATACAAGATCACACTACTTAAAGAAGCCTTAAACTACTTAAAAATGTAGTAGACCTTAAATGCACTAGAACATTCCATTACATCTTTCACTCCAATTTAACTAAAAATTTATAAAACGCATTTACATTTTTAGCGTATATTGATTACATAAATAAATATATTAAAAAATATCTTAAGATATTTTTATTACATACACTTAAATATTTATGCATATACCTGTAAAGTATATTATATATTTTCATTTTATTCAATTCCACTTACTTGATGAAAATTGAGAAGACATTATCTTTTGAAAATGAAATTGTTGCTTCAATTTCTTTTTTTTTTTAGAGGAAAAAATTTATGGCTTTTTATGACTTTATATTTAACCCACCATTTTACCTCCGATTTTATGTTAAAAAAGTTCAAAATATTAAATCGTACTTATGAAAATTGTTGTTTCATTCTAATGAAAAATGAAAAATAAAACAAAATGAAAATTATAAATTAATATTTGTTTCAGGTTTTTATGGCGTTGTCTGATGAAAAAAAAAAACCTAAAAACATTTAACAAAAATAAAAAAAGTATTACAAAGTTTCTTTTTTATGTCTTTTCAATTCCATTTGCCTCACCTGTCTTCGTATGTCTTGTGTGTGTTTTCTTTTGGTATCACACTTTTTAAATGTAAAAACAATACCTTTATATTTCAGGGTAACGGTTTTAGTGGGCTGTACGAAAAAAGTCCTCAAAACAAGAATTAAAGAAATCTCTACTTCTTTCATCCAATGAACGGAAAAAAAAGTCTCCAAATCAGGTGTTTTGTTGCTGACGTTATATTTATTAAAAAAAGTTGAGAGTAGTTTTTGATTTTAATACATAATCTGAGTTCCAAAATTTTGCTTAGTAGGGGTTTAAATAAGCAGCTCCCATTATATATGCTTTGTTACTGACTTATTATATATGAAGAAAAATAAGACACCTTCAGGGTTGGGTACAAAATCAGGAATTCAATAATTTGTTCAGCGGGGGGGTTTGTGAGCTGTAAAATTGGTTTTTTAGAAAAACAAAGAGCTATCACTTTTTACAGTTTTTTTTACGGTTTATTTTTATTCCTATTCTAGCATTTATAAAAACCGACACCTCTTTAATTCAAGGAACCAATTTTTTAAAAAAAAAATAAACCTACTATAGAATAATTCAAAGTTTCCGCAGCTTCAAATTGAATCTAACTGATATAAAAATATTTTTGTGGACTTTTTTATATACAAAAAGTCCCTCAAGTACCATTTTTTAAAAGTTTCCAAAATAAAGAAAAAAGGTCGCCCAATTTTTCGAAGTTTGGAAAATTTTTAAATATGAAAAAAAGTCTCCAAAAATATACAAAACATTTTCATTTGTGGTTTTCGGAACTTTTTTCATACAGCCGTTTTAGTAAAATTTTAAGCTTTTTAATATTTTTAAAATTCTCTTTACACTTCTGACCCAATATCTGGTGCGTTTAAAAAAAAAAAGAAAAGAATTATTATGATAATGAGTGAAGTAGAGCTTGTCAAATTAAGTATTTTGGTTCGGCAGAACTATATGAGGTTAAAGAGGTAACCAAGAAAATATATTAACTATATATTTTATATTTTGTTCTTCAGCTCAGGTGAGTTTGGGATTGCTTTGATGACATGGGAGAGGGTGCTTTTAAAAATGTCTTTTAAAAATATAATATGAAAATTATTTGATTGTTTTTGTTCTTAACTTCTCTTCTTCAGCTCAGTTCTTCAATTTGAGGATATGTTACAAATATAAGGATTGTTAATAAGGTATTATTATGTTCACATGAAATATTCGTACCTATATTGTAATTTTAAAATTTGTATTCAAAATACAATGAAAGAAATGAATGAAAAGAAAAAGCTTTATTTTACTGTTACTGTTTCCGGTAAAAAACTCTTTTTCCGTTGTTTTTTTGTTTTGGGCTGGGGGATGAAAAAAAACTAAAAGCCCCGAAGGTACAATGACACGCAGATTGAAACTGACAAAGTTTATCCCAAGAGTGTGTCAGTCTCATATAATAAAAAAAAAAATAAAGTGTTAAAAAAAAATAGAAAATAGAATAAAACCCAGTTTTCGTGAGAAATTTTACGTTTGTTAAATAGGATTTAAAAGACAATCTGATTACAAAGAGTTTTTTTTTGCTTTTAAAGAGTCTAAAGGGTAAAAATATGAAAGATTTGTTTTTTTTTTGTGCCCCAAAATGAAAGTTTAAGAACATTAAGTAATACTTTTTTTGACAAGGGATAAAATGTTATTTCATTATAATTTCATTTGTTTAAATTACATTTTTTTAAAATATCTTTTTCAAAATTTTATTAAAAATATTTTTATTTGCGGTGTGTTCTTTATAACGAACAGTCGTCAGCCATCAATGTACAACAGTATCTCACAAAGTTAATATTTAACTTAACTCGGATCAAAATTGCTCAATTCTAAATGTTTTATTCACTAACGAAACGAGCCACAATGTTGTCTTGCAAGCCACTGATTTTAAATGCAACTCTAAAATGTCGTCGAATTCAGAATTTCAAATATATTTCAAAATACTTTAATCTCTACTTATTTCAAACTAAGTTAGTGCTAATATAAGTAGAAAATGCAGCTTCTAAACCATGGAAGAATAAAAAATAAGACCTTATTTTGGGTTTAAATAAGAAATGTCCGAAAAAGATTTTATCACTCGGTGCCAAGGTAAGAATTTTTAATCGCATATTTAGTCCAATAAAATATGGTCAAATGATAATACTGGTAAATGACACATCGACTTATGACAAGCATCCTAACACATATATGTTATATCAGTTAAGTGGGTCTTAGGAGATATTTATATAGCTACTGAATTAAGTATTTATTTATTCATCTACTGGGCCGTGAATCAAGGAGTTGTAATTGCATAAGAATATGGGATGGCCAAATATCACGGGCAAAAATCGCGTAATTTACAAATTTTCTACAAGTCTATCTTGGTCTAATACGTTACATCTGACCTTAAAGGGATGCGGTCCCGAGGATAAGCAAAGTTTTCTAAGAGGAAAACGATGGAATTTCTTTTGAATCTTTTCAATGCACCTGGCAAATGTGTATTAAATATGATCCCTATATGATAAATTCTTATCAAAGTAAATATCCAAATCCCTTATCTAATTGGATCGATTCAAGACAATTTTATGGAATGAGTTATCGTAAAAACTGGACATAAATTCTTATGGTAGGGTAAGACTAAAACAGTTCAGTTGTTTCAGATTTTTGCGGAACTCAAAATTTTCGTACAAAACTATAATTATCAATTTTTACAAATTGAATTGTATGTATAATTAAGATTTGAAATTACTTCGATTCAAAAACCCTGTCTTCTTTGTCTATGTTCAACATCATCGGGGTCAAATAAAAGTATAGAAAATAATATCTTACCTAATTTCTCATACTCATAATATTTTGGGTGTTCTTCAGACATTTTGTCGTCGCGTAAAATCGCGTAATTTACAAATTATCAAATGAAAGTTTTTTTTTTTCAATTACTAAAAATAATAAGGAGTATGAACTTTAGGTTCGCTTTGCGCTTGCCCTAAATTTACTTCACAATATTTATTTTCGGGTATGGGTTTAAATCTATTATGAGAACCTCTCATGTGTATATACAAAATATATTGTTGTTTGTGTCTGAATCCTACGCACCATTACGCAGTAAAATTATTTTCGAAAAAAAAACAGTAGAAAATAGGGACATTTTTATAAGGATAATTTCTTGGAAAAATTTTTATGAATTTTTCATTGAAAATTCTCAAGGTCAAATTGGATTATTCGATTTAATGTATGGAATTTTTTTGGAAAATTATTTTTGATTTTTTTTTGTATAAAAAATTAAATCTAAAAATATTTTAAAAATATTAAAAATATATTTAATAGATACGTGGATTAAATATAAAAGAAAATTTATACACAAGCGCTCTAGTTGTATTTAAAGGTGAACGAATCACAAAATAATTTATAATGATTTTACAAATTAATTTAGTGGGTAGGTGGAGCAAATATATTGAAACTTGATTTTTTGTAAGATAATGGAAGATTAAATTTTAGATTTTGAATTTTGATTTAAGCGTGCAGATTCACTTCTTTGTTTGTAATTGTAGTATATGTGATTTTCCGAGGTGAACCCAACAAGGGCTTTTTTACTCTTCATATTTACGCAACACAGTTTGCTCGATAGGTTCAGGGACTGTTGTATATTTTCTTTTTCTATATGAGCGTACTCAATATTCACTATTAACTTTATATCCAAATTTCAGAATTCCACAACAAAATGGGATGTCTGGCATTTTGACAATTGTACAAAATTTGATTTGTCCAGAGTCTGAGATTCAAATAGCTTCCATATAACTTCTTTGTTTTTTTTTGCACATGACTTAAAATCTAATTAAGTTGTGAATCAACTCCAACGTCTTCTCAAAATTTGATTTCACTAGTGTAAAAAGTTCGAATAACTGTCATACACCATCTTCTTTTTTTATAAAAATACCGAAGGCCCTAATTAGATGGTGTATCTAAAATTTTGACAAAAGATTTCAATTATTATATTATTTTTGGTGTTCCAGTGTTTATACAGTCTACCCCAGACTTTTTCTCGTTTAAAATTTAATTTTTGTAATAATGAAAGCATGGACTTGGGTTTCGTTCGATATTGTTCTACAGCATATATTACTTATGTAATTTTGCGTTTGAGAGTTCATAAAATATAAGAATATTGGAAGAGTAAAAACCATAAAATATAATACATAATACTTATCAGGTCAGTATTTTTTCACATAATTTCCAAGCCCAGCTTCCACATACTTTTTTTTGGAATCTGGGTATTGCTTTTATTTGAATATTCTTTTGTGAAATCCCCATAGATTTAACCCTTACATGCATTTATATCAGAATAAATTTTGGAACTATTCAGACTAATTTTAAGTCAAAAGTCCAAGTTCTAATCTACATCAATTTTGTTTTTATTTAAATTAGTTTTATTATATAGAAGTATACTTCTATTGAAATATGTGATGACCCGCCACTTCATATATCTTCAATTACATCTTATAAAGCTCATGTTCCTTTTAAATAAAATAATGAAAATACTTACTATTTCTGAATTTAGATTCAGTTTCCAAAACTAAATCCATTAAAAGTTTTAAAAATATTTTTTTCAATTGAATAATTCATAGCTGTTCTTTAAAATCACTTTTGATGTAGTTAAGTTGTGTTCATTGATATATGTATGTATATGTAGGAAATACAGAGACATGTACATAATAGTATATGAAATAGAACTTTAAAATTACATCTCAATTGCATTAAACTATTTAAAAGATTTCATCCTTAAGGAAATTTTGGAAACTAGGATCATAACATTTTTCGAAATATTTTTTGTTTTTATTTTTTTTGTTTATTGATAGTTTAAGTGAACGTTTTTTGTGTATGTATTAATGTTTAAATAAAGATTTTTTACTAATGTATCGTATATATGAATGATATTTGAGAGATTTATAGAGTTGAAGTGCTTAAATTTATTTTTATAGAGGGTTTCCTTGTTTAAACTAAAAGTTATATTACACAATTTTTAAAGTATTATTACTCGTATATGATTATACTTTAGATTTATTTTTCTTTTGTTGAATCATTCTTAATAAAGTGAAGAGATTACAGGTTACATGATTTTGCTATGTAAATTTTTTAAGCAGCTGCGTCAAGCGAAGCGAAAATCGCATGAAAACACGAATGGAAGTTTTAAGTTTATGAATACTTTCTAAATTACAGTTGATACTTTATGAATAGCAATTGAAGCTTTCTGAATTAAAATTAACTGATGTACAATTGAAGCATACTGAATTAAAATGAACTAATTTAAATTACCAATGCGGTTGGTAAAGACATCGCATTTCATGTTGAAATTCTCGGGTTCAAACCCCGGTGTATTCATATTAACCCCGGTAAATTGTAGATTCATAGCGCAATATAAAATAAGATTTAATAAAAATACATAAATAACTCTTGTTTAGGATACTAAATGGCGCACCAAATTAACATTTGTGTATTTATAATCTTATACAATAGCTACAGCCAACTAATCAACGGCTTAGTGAATATAATGATTAAAAAAACTGAAGCCTTGTCAAAATAGGCTTGGTGAATGTAAATGACACTTGATACTTTCTGAATTATAATTTACAAATCTGAATTACTTTTGCTTCTCTCTGAATTAAAATTAACTAATCTGAATTACATTTCATACTTTCTGAATTAAAATTTACAAATCTGAATTACACTTGATATTTTCTGAATTATAATTAACTTATCTGAATTACAATTCGTGCTTTCTGAATTACACTTATAAAAGGTGATGTTGATTTTCCGCATCTTATTAAAGATAAGCATTTGCATTATAGACGTACAAACCTGGTTTTAAGGGTATACTAAGTTTAACATGACGTTTATTACGTATTAAAGCTTCAAGTCTACGGTCTCTTCTCCTCTCTATCACGTTTTTTAATTAAACCTTCGGTAATAATAAAATAATAATTAATATTTATTTTAAAATACATAAAAAATTTAATTTTTAAAATAATTTTTATTTTTTTTTATTTTAATTTATTTTATTAAATAAATACTTCAAATGTTTAATTAAAGGATTGCGTTAGTTAAATTTTTAATCAATTTAAGATTTCTTTTGACAGCTTACAAAAAAATAATTTCTTTTAACAGGGGTGAGTAAAATATCATTTTTTGAGGAAATCAGAAAATTCCATTTATAAGAAAATTACAAAAAACATAACCGTAAAATATTTCATTTTATTTTTTCTTGCCTTTCATAATAAAAATAAATGTATAATTCAAAGATATTTTACATATACATATTTACATATACATATATATAGCTATAGGTGTATAGATAAAGATATTGAAAATATTTCAAGGGTGTAATAAAATCTTGAAATTAATTTTGTTCGGCAAATAATTACGAAAAATGAAAAGAGCAAAGAAAACAAGTGAGGAAAAAAAACCAAGGGTTTTTAAAAAGCACATTTTCAAAATTATATACGGTTTCTTACTGAGTATTTTATCATTTATTTTTATAAAAATATATATTATGATAATATTATAATTTTGTTATTTTATTAATAATTAATTATATGACTAATAGTGAAATACTTAGAATACAACCCCAATGTATTCAAGAAAACCTCTTAATAAGTGCAAATATAATGTTGGAGCTTCAATGTTACGTTTAATTTTGGAAAACTTACACTGGTGAATAAGTTACTGTTTTATAAGAACATAAAAGTTTTAATTTTGAAGACCTAGTAGCCCTTCAATGGGGAAGGTTCCCAAATTTTTGCTTAGCAAACTTATGATGGATCTGCTCACCCCCCTCCTGTGTTCACCCTTCCATTTTTTTCCGGTTCTAGGAAATCAATTTGGAACTCCAACAAAATTTGGAATTTTACCTAGAATATTATTATCTAACCAAAAATGGTTAAGACTAAGAAACAATTTCTTCAATTTAAAGAGACCCTTTCAAATTTAAGAAAAACCTTTAACGTATGTTGAAATATAATGCTGCAGCTGTAAATTTTGCATATTTGTAAAAAAAAATTTGAACAGGTGTTAAAGTTACAGGTGGTTGAAAATAGGAAAATTTAAATTTTCGAGCCCTTATAGCTCCTAAACAGGGGGCGTGACAAAAAAATTTTGTTAACCGACTCCTATTAATTTTGGAGGACCTAA
The DNA here is from genome assembly GCA_963082915.1 of Dolichopus griseipennis. Classification (NCBI taxonomy): domain Eukaryota; kingdom Metazoa; phylum Arthropoda; class Insecta; order Diptera; family Dolichopodidae; genus Dolichopus; species Dolichopus griseipennis. The sequence goes on along the minus strand of OY720443.1, from coordinate 42,212,267 downwards.
CTTCTCCCAAAATATCAAGAGCCTAGGTTAAACCGTTTAGAAGATATATGGGGCCAAAAATTTTGCGAAAGTTGAGTTTAGCTTAATGGTAAATTTTAGTACCGTATGGTAACTCTATACATTTTAGCTTTATATTTTTGTGAAGCTTATAAAACCAGCTATCTTTTGCCGTTTTCAGATTGAAAATATCTCCAACAGAGCTCTTGTTATAACAATTTAAATATAGGGCTTTTTCCAACTTTGGGGGGCTGTAGCTCCGTAACAGGTGGGGCTACAGAAAAAAATTCTTCTACGAAATTAATTTTTTTGTAATATCTACCCGTGGTTAAAATTTGTTTACTCTATTTCAAACGGTGTAAAAGTTTTTGTAAACATACGGACGGACGGACAAAGTCAAAATTAAGAAAAACCTTTGACACTTATTGAAACTTTCGTTTTGGAGCTTTCAATTTTGTATACAAATAAAAAAAAATTTTGACAGGTATTCAAGTTATAGGTGTTTAAAAGCTAAATTTTTAGCAAAATTTCAATTTTCGACCCCTTACAGCTCCTAAAGAGGGGGCGTGACAAAAAAATTTTGTTAACTGACTCTTACTTATTTCTAAGGATCTAACTTCTCCCAAAATTTCAAGTTTCTAGATTTAGCCGTTCCGAAGTTATGAGAGACCAAAAATTTTGTAAAACTTAGTTTTGAATAACGGTAAATTTTAGTACCGTATGGTAACCCTATACAATTGGCTTTTAAAAACTTGTAAAGCTTATAAAAACAGCTGTCTGATACCGTTTTCAGGTTGGAGATATACCTTATAGAACTCTAATTATAACTTTTTAAAAATGGGGCTTTTTTCGACTTTGTGGGGCTGTAGGTCCGTAACGGGGGGGGCTACAAAAAAAAGTTTTAACATTAAATTATTTTTATTGCAATACCTATCCATTCCTGATATTTTTTTGTCAATCGTAGGTAAAAAGGGACGGACGGACGGACGGACGGACGGACAGAGTGAAGCTATATAGGCACATTTTTACAAAATTTTTTGAAAATGTGCTAAAAAAATGAAATAATGAAATCATTTCAATTTATTTTTGAAAAAAAAGCTAAAGAATTTATATTTTTGTTATTTATTATTTATTTTTGTATTTTTTTTTTGTTTTTTATTTTTTTTTATTTTTGGTAAGCCTTAAAATGCATATATAATAATACTTTGATACTGCACCCTTGGGAAATTTATCATATTACAATTGTACTGCGGTACTGTTCGTATTTTTTTTTTTTTTTGCTTAAATCGTATTACAAAATTTGTATCTTGTATCTCTGTATGAATTTTTTCCTTGGAATGGATGGTATGAAAGAGTATATGGTTGTTTTGGGTACCCCTTGGGTTTAGCTTCAAAATCAAATTGAAATTTTTTGTTCCGAGCCTGATATTCTTTTGAGTGAAACTTTGAAATTGAAAAATTTATAAATAAAAAAGGAAAATTTGGTTTGAAATTTTCTCATTATTATGACTCGTGTTATTTTAAGAAACAAATAGGTTATTAGTGTTTTAATTTATTGTTATCTTTTTCAAATTTGGTATTAAGATCACTGAATACATTTTGTCTGGAACTGCAATACTGTGATTAAACCTAGATGCAAAATACTTTAGAATACCTGGAACCGCAGTACTGTGATCAAACCAAGATACAAAATAATGGATTCGAATCTAAATCATGAATATGCTCTGGAATTAAAAGACTCATTCTTTTAGAGAGATCCTACGTTCAATGACTTGTATCGAATGAGTCGCGCTAATTGTGTAAATTAATTAGATATTGACTAATATAATTTACCTGTTCCATCATAATTAGAATTACATTTGCAGCTATTTAACTTTTCCTCAAGATATTTATTCAATTCCTGATCTACGTAGATTTTAATCTACTTCTTATTTCCTAACGAACTTTCAAATGAAAATAAAAGTAATTAATTAATAACTATTTTATGAGTCGCTCCTCCAAATTGGGGAACACATTACCATCATATGTTTTTCCCAATACTTTTTGTAAATTACAAGAAAGTTGAAAAATTCAAGAAAGAAGTCAACTTATTCGTCGGTTTTTCCAATTAAGCCTTGATTGAAATTTACGTCTAATCGTTACTTTTCCGTAATTACAATGCGCAGGCGTGTTGAGTGCTTATCACATTATTTTGGCTCGAGCAGGAGAAATTGTTTTTGTGGTACTTACTCACAAACTATAAACCCCCTTGTCGCTGGTGCCGTTTGAAAATTTTCTCTTCCCTTAGTTTCCTCAAAAGCTCCCACTGGACATCTACTATCTAACTATCATATTCATGTCCCTTTAAAATTATTCGTTTAAAAACTCATCAAAATAAAACGGTTATTCCAATAACGGTAAATGTTTGTTTTTAAAATTTATTTTTAGTTTTTTATGATAAGATTGACTTGTTCTTACCTTTGTGTGACTGCTATGCCCCATACAAAGGCAAAGGAAATTTATAAAATTTCACAATTCATATCTATATTATAACGGGAAGCTGCTACCGATTCTATTGTTGGTTTTAAATGCCATTTATTTTGCATTTAATGTGTTTGTATGTTTATGCAATTTTTCTGCATATTATTCAGTGTAAGAAGTAGTTTTTTCCAGTTATCTTCTGTTAAATTTTCGTAGAGAGTTCATATTTTCTGGAGAGGTGGAACAGGTAAATATAAAAAATTGATCATTCATAATATCTAAGGTAAAAGAAATATGTTTGTTGATGCATTTTATTTTTGTTGTGCAGAAAAAAAAACAACAACAATAGTAACAGGAATGGAAATTACAATATTATGAAGTGTTTAAAAAAGAAAAATTTTCCAGACGATTTCAACAGAAATTTTTTTTTTTGTTTCATTCTTTTCGGGGAAATTCCTGGCGGTGCATTCCTTTGAAAGTGAGTATAAAAATAATTTTTATAAATTTTTTATAAATTATTTTAAAATTTTCTAGGTAAAAATTTTCTATCGAAATTTAAAGTTACTAAGACGTTTATCTCGTTGATGTGGAATAAGAGGTAACCTCAAATAAAAATTAAATTTAGACAATCTTACACTTAAGAAAAGTAAAATTGTCTATCTTAGGAACCTGGGTGGTGAAGAGGATAATCTAATGATTTATTTTTCGAAATAGTGTGAGTTCGTTTCCCGCCTAAGCCACAAATCTTAATTTGAAGGCAAATTAATAAAATGTATATTTTTTCTTTATAACACCCGTCCTTGGTGCTTAATTATACATATAACATATGACTAATAACTGTTCTAAAGAAATCAAGCAACTTATGCCTTCACTCAAGATTTTCCAATGGGAAACAAGGAGGGCAACAGTTGCTTATCCCTGCACAGTTCAGCTAACCAGATGGCGTAACACGGCTTATGGAAATTCGTTGGTCATGCGTTCATCACGTCTATGGAACCATATTGCACTAAATTTGTTCCCCAAAGTTAAATGTATATGTGTACAATTTAGCTAAATTCAAGAAGAACATTAACATCATTCTTCTAAATATCCCATCCAATTTTTCCCATCCCGTATAATCCAGAAATCGCAAATAACTTCAACCATAACTTCAAATCCTCCCACATCCCATTCCTGTAGTCAAACTGTGCATTTGTATCACAGGTTCCTTCCTAAAGTTTGGCCCAAAAAGCGTGTCGTTTTGGTTTGTTACAAAAAAAAAGCTTTCAGAGTATATCAGCTTTTATTTTACCAACTTGGCTAAACTTTGTTACTTTCAGATTCTATTTTATTAGTAAAATAAGGATAACAATAAGGATTAACCTATGTGTTTCAATCTGAATAAATCTCGGTTCTCGAATCCCATTTCTAGCAGATATAGAGTTTGTCTGATACCCTTCGTAAGTTTGACTTTATGTTTTATCTATACCATAGAAACTAAAGGATCTATTAAATGCTTTAATTAAATTTAAAATTCGAAAGTTTGTTAAAAAAACCTATAAGAATTATTTTTGCGGCTGATTTATATTTCGAATTAAATCCTTAAATTGTTTAGTGGTTGCAAAACTATTCGGAAAAAAAAATTTAAACAAAAATAGGAAAAAGGTAAGTAAGAAAGTGCAATTTTAAAACGTTACCAAAAACGATTGTTCGCTATTTTAACGCGATTTTTTTTTTTTTGTAGATTTAAGGTATTTTTTTTTTATATTTTGATAAGTGGAAAGTGTAATCAAAAGCAGTTAAGAAGGTGAAAGAATGTTTTTGGTGCTTCCAATTTAATAGTTTTGATTTAATAATTTGAATTATTATAGCATTATTCTAGATTATAGAAGATTGGATTTTCTTTTAGTTTAAAGGTTTATATGAAACTTTAAGATACTTTTTATGAATTGCCAATTAATAAAAATGGAAAATTGTGGTCAGAAGATTGAAATTTAAATGATTTTTAAAAATTAAAATAGTAAAACTTTAGTATTTTTAACAGTTTGTTTTTTAAAGCGTTTAAAGAATAATATATTTAATTAAAAAAAAACTGTTTAAGGTAGACTTTAATAAATGGAACAACCGTTTTGTATAATCGAAGCGGTTATAATAAGTTTTTAATAAAGATAAGTTCAGTGTAATGAACACAAAACTGTTGATATTCTTTATAATTTCTGAAATCACTTAATCCGGCCCATTACTAATTCCTTGCTAGATATAAATTTTAGAGAGTGTTTTGTCTCAATTAAGATCTACAGTTTCCAATAATCAGCCACTCTTCGAACAGTATGCATTGGAAGAATCGTCATTTTTGATTTCTTATTAAAATCAACTTATCAACTTACCATTTTAAAGGTTTCATAAGGATATCTTATCCCTTTCTACAAAACATGGGGGTTTACTATTACAAGCCTCTATTTCATTTGGCTGCTATAATTGAAATCCTGATTTTGTTGGTTTCGCAACCAATTCTAAAATCCATCTTAACTCACAAGCTCTCATATTCCTTTGTATAAATATTCTGTAAAAGGAGTGTAACCCTAGGCAAAATACAGGCAAGAGATACTACATGCAAATGAAATCAGGGTATATGACATGTAATGCAATGCTAAAATTGGAAAAATTTGTGCGTCCTAAGCTTCTTTATTAAAATGTTAAGGCATTCCTTTTAAAGCCTTAGTAAATCTTTGGATAGCTTATTGTAATTTACGAGAAGAGGGCAAAACCCAATGTACCATAAAAGAAAAAACTTGTTCATTTTAATTAAAATTAATCGTGGTAAGTTATATATTAAAATGATTAATCCAAATTTATTGGCATATTTAAACATTTTTTATTAAAATAAAAGTACTCACGTACACTCGAATTTATTAAACCACAAAATTTAATCAAACGATTTCAATTAAATTTTAAAAAAAAAATTTTGCAAACTAAGAAAAATCTTTAAAAATATTTGGTAAAAAAAAAAATTCACAATTCTTTTCTATTTCTGTACAATCATGGAATCACTAATTTGTCCGTAAAACCACGGAAAAATAAAAGAATTTTTAACACATTGTTTGAACACCTAGACACTGAGGAATTTTTTTTTTTAATGGGATTCAGATTTTTCTCACTTTTTTCAGGAATTCAAATTAATTTTAAAAGTGGAATGAAAAAAAATTTAAAAGAATTTTTAAATAATTCTTAAATATGGTTGTGTTTAATCCTTATGGATAATACAAGATTGGTGAATCGTGATCTTGAAGTTCTTGTTTTGGAACTTTTGAATTTTCCTGTTGATTGTATTTAAATTTGTTGAAGAAAATTTTTTGAGGGTTTTCCGATTAACTTATGAATTTCATACTGCAATTAATTTGTTTAAATTTGAATTTTAGGGGTTACGATTTTTTTATTTAAATTGTTGTGTTATTCTAAGTGCAATGAGAAGATTCGTTAAAGACTTGGAAGAAACGTTTTAGTAACTTTGCAAAGTTTCCATTAAATGCCGAAGATAAACTTGCAGCAATTTTATATATGAGTAAAGACTGTTTCTAGATAATTTGGTTTCCCTAAATTCTTATACTCTAAAAACTCATTCATTAAATGAAACTCACTCATTAAATGAAATTAAGTTGCTCAATAACTTATAAATGAGTTAAAGGTATTAACTTCGAAGTGTTCAGCTTTTAACAGATGTAGTCTTTGAATCTAAATCTTAGATCTATATTTTACCAACTAAATCTTGAAGTGGCTAAATTTGGCCCTTTAAATTTACTGCAAAACAAAAACTTTCAGCTAAAGAATTAAAAAATTAAATTGATTGGAACATAAAATAAAATGTTTTCATGTACTTTATTTTGATTAGAAATGTTTAAAAGTTAGGGTAGAAATTGAAATCGTACGTATGGTAATAAATATTTAACATTTATGTGTGGTGCAAAAGGTGTGGAAATATTTTTACACCTTTTTAAGGCTTTTATGTTTTAATATTTTTAATATTTTTTCATACACAAGTACCTACTAATTTATTTTATGATTATGACGAAAGTTTTCTGCAATTTTTTTTTTTTATGTCATAAAATGGTTTTAAGTTGATGAATAAAGTTATAAGAATTTTGACAGTTAAACTAAATGTACACATAATTCATATTGCGATATATTTTTGGTTTTTCAAATTATTTTAATTTATTTTAATCAAAAATATTGAACTTAAAGTGGTATAAAAAAATTAAAATTGCAAAAACAGTTCAATAAATACAATTTGGTAATAAAATTTAAAAATTTTTCAAATTTTTGTGGTTAACTAGTAAATGACTTTACTAAAATTTCAATTAAGCAAATTTTAAATTTTATATGATTAATGAATTGAACTTTAATTTTTTTTACTCTATATTCATATTTTGTAAAAATTTTGAATAAATTAATGTTCAAAATTGATCTGAAGTTTTATGTTTAATATTCTAATATAAATGTTCGCGTTCAGCAGCATCTAGCGCTACACTAGATTGTAGCGGTGTAGTATTTAACTCTACATTGTTAAACTGAACGATTTGCAGTAAAATTAAATGACATTTGATTGTTAGTGACTTTTGGTAAATTTTTATTTTATTTAAATTATTTTAGTTATCAACACAATGAAGAACATTTTTAATAATTCTATTTTTATCCTTAATTTTTTTTCCTATTTCCTATTTAAAATATTATTTAAATTTAAATTTTTAAAATTAATCAAACCCGTATTTTTTTAAATCTTATATTTGTTATTTTTTAATCAATTTATATTTTTAATTTTGAAAGAAATGCTTCTCGGAAAATCTTGTAAACAAACAGTTTTTACATTAAAATGTTAACACTTAACGTCAATTAAAATCCGCTACACAATTTAGCATAAAGCTTTTTTTGCTATAAAATTAATTAAGATAAAAAAATCGTTTACTAGAAACTTTAATCGACTGCTGCACTTTTCTTGTAGCAATAGTTGCTCCTAAACGCAACCATTACTTTGCTTTAGTTTGAAAAAAAAAATTAAAATTTGATATACTGTTTATATTTTATCCTTTAGTTTTGGGATGAATTGGAATGGTGATTCAGGTAGCCCCCAAACATTTCTAAAATCTAACAATTATATTTTTGATTTGCTTTGCTGATTTGTTTCCATTATATCTCTAAAATTTTGCATGAGTTGCGGTGGTTGTTCGGATGCATCTTAAATAAATTTCAAGACCTAACAAGCATATCCTCAAAATTAAAAAAGATAGAAACTTTTTATTTGGTACAAGGCACAATCTTGTTTTCATTATTTTCCTGAAATTTTAGATGAATTGAAATGGAGGTTTGGCTACCTTCCGTTCTCCTCGATCTAACTATCTTAAATATTGATATAAATTGAAATTTTCAGATGTAAGGTATTACGAGTACTTAGTCTGTTGGGTCGAATGACTGTTGTTTTACGCCTGTTTATTACTAAGCCTCAAAGTCCTCAATGATCTTTCAAACTTTTTCTAATATTTTTATGTTTTCAAATAGTCGGTTTTTTTTTGTATTTGCAACCTAGCTACCAAACTAATTGAAAGTTGTAAATATTATTTAAACTTTGATATTCAAGGACAAATTAAGCTTGATAAAACTTTCTTGTTCTGTGCAAATTTCGAAAATGAAATCACAATAGAAAGAACAGGAAGAAGTTTATTTTAATTTCTTTGATCAGTATTATATTAATTTTCAATTGTTGTCATTTAAGGTAATGAAAAACTTTTATGTAATATGAAAATTAAAAAAAAAAAATTAAAGAATAAATCGTTTAATTGTCATTTACAAACTTTTATAAAATTAATTTGGATTAAAGTTTTTTCTTCATGAACTCATTTAAAAAAAAAAAGTTTTTCAATTCTTGATTCTGCTTTCTATTGTCAATAGTAATTAAGTACACAATTTATTTATAAAACTTTTTTTAAAAAAAAATAATAAAAAAAAAAGCAGAACAACAATTATAATAAGGTTGTAGAACTTTCGTAAAAAAAATTCTATTTTTGTAAAAAAATATTCTTGGAAAATAACCTGCAAAACTTAGTGGATATAACTGCATTGTTGAATAAATCTGTTTAAAGCAGGATGAAATTGGTAGAATGAATATATATATTTAGTGTTTATTAAACTCACTGAGCTCCAGAGGGGAGAGGATTTTTTTTATTCACCTGGAAATCTTTTATATAACTAAGAAATTTAAATTAATTTTATTGTATTTAAATTTATTATTATGCTAAGTGAGTGCTGGTTTTAATTCCGCAAGGGTCAGAAGAGTTATTAATCGGAACGGACATTAGATTGGATTTTCTAAATAGATTATTATTTAAAGTTTTTTGATTAGATTTGGAATCACATTGAATTTTTAATATTATTAATATAGGTTCGATACTCTCATTAATTTTTGAGTAATATTGATAATTTTGATGACTGCTATCACCTTTCTCTAATCTGTGTTGGATTTCAACACCTATTCCCGGGGCAAATAAATTACGTCCTTAACCACTGCATCACTAAAGTCTAAATCTCTGTTTCTATTTCTTAACAGCATATTTGTTAAAAAATTAAAAAGTCCGCTATAATCTTTCGCTTTTTCTGCTTACAAATCTAATTTTATTTCCATTCTGTGGCTTGTGTGTAAGCTTACTAACGGAGGGGTGCGGTTTCGATTCCCGTACGGATTGTGAAGTTTTAATTGAAAAAAAAAATATTCCAAAAATGATTTTTCATTACAAATCCCCATGGTTACCAAATATATATAGTAAAATATAAATATATAATATAAATAAATTAACAATATTGTAATCTAAATATAATAAAAGACAAACTAGCGTGCCCTATGTAACATACTTCTAATTACAAATTCTTACATACAAGGAGAAAGAAAAAATTAAACTGATACAATGTAAATTATAAACAGAAACAAAAAAAATCAAAACGTATAAGAAACCTGTTACCAGGTAGATACAGAAAAATTATAATAAAAACGTACAAAGCTATTTTTTACATTTCAGTATGTATACTTCTATTTTATTATCACTTACAGAACTAAAACAAACTATTATAATGTTAACTTAATGGTCTTTAGGTAACGAATTTCCTTTTATTAATTCTGTAGCGCAATCGTAGGAGAAAAAAGAATATATATAAAAAGAGAAATTAACCTGCCGTCCGTAAGGCTTTTTTAATAGTTATAAATAATAAGAAAGTAGGTATTAACAAAACCCTACATTCCACTAAGGGAGCAAGAGTAAAAGCTATCAGCAACATTTATGTTTCAGATACATGCAAATAAATAAATAAATTTCCATTCTAACATTTCGAAAATTTTTAACAAATAATTTAAAACAAACAATTTTATTTTTTTTCTGTCAAATATACAAAAGCAAGAAATAGATTATTCTTTTAAATTTCAAGATAATTCAATTAAAATCATTGTCATTTTGGTTGTTAATTAAAAACTTTTTACTTTTCAACTAAATTGAATTTCCACAAAAATTTAATATATTAATTATGCATAATTCGTCCAGTATCACTTCTGTTTTGTATCAAAGATTATGGTGAACTTGTGAAAGAAATTGTAACCGTTTTAAATAGAAATGAAAGAAATTAAATTAAGAAACAACATATTTTATAGATTTTAATAGGCATGCAAATTTAATTAAGTAAATTTACTTTTATTAGAATAAAGTTGTTTCTTATTAAATTATAAAGTTTTTAAGATAGATTTTGAAAATGATCTGGTAATTTTCATTGTTAATGGAATTAAAAATATTTAAAAAATTTTAGAAATTGAATTCATTGAATTCATGAATTTACTCTTTACGTTTAATATTTTATTTTTATATTATGTTAGTGTAAAATCAATAATATTGTCGGCACTGAGTCCCCTGTCAGGAGTCTTTGATCTTTTATGTTAAATTTGAACCTTTCGTTGCCGTTTTAAGAGCAATCTTTAAGAATATGTCGTATATATATGATGTATATACCAATATACCAGAATCGTAAGAGTAACTTGGAAGATTTCCAAATTGTCTTTTAAAAATATTTTGATATTGGTAAGCCTGGAATGATCAATTCTGAAATTAGACAAGTGTTAAGAATTACATCATTTTGGCCAATTTATTCCTTAAAGTCTCTGTAGTAGAATCTGAAGTCCGGGATCAGGGAAGGGAAGTCAATCTTTTCCTTTGATATTTGCTTTGATATTTGGTATATTTGATATAGAATGTTCTGGGATGCAAATAAAAACTATTTTATTACTTGTTGAGTGCTATAATTCACGAATCCTCGTTACTGTAGGGTTGCATTGCGTGAAGGCTACTAAGGTACTGTGAGCAAATTGCGATCTTTCAGGTCATGTTCTTTAATTAAGAGATTTTTTTACTTTAAAACGGTTTAAAACTCGACGGTTTAATTTAGATGATCTTATATTTGAAATTATTCGTTGGAACTTATTTTCAAATAGTTGTAGTTTTTTCATAATACAAACTTTATGTACTCATATAATGAAACACGGTAGAGTGAAAGCCTAGAAGTAAATCAACGTTAGACTTCTTATATTCTTGTATTCATGACCTTGGTTCAGTTGTGCTTCTGTAAGATATGAATTACTGTTGTTAACTTCCATCCTGGAATATTTTTGACTTTTCAAAAGTTTTTTAACTTAACTTTTGAATTGTCAAGCGATGGTTTTATAGTCTTTATTAAATATGTTAGAAAACTTAACTGCCAATTACAAATGCTTCGCTGCACTGAACAAAATATTTAATTAAAAATTAAAAACTATTTAAATAATTTATATATATTAAAAAAATCACTTACTTAATTATATTTTGGTTGTAATGTTTTTATTTTACAAGAGGCCTATAAAACAATAAAACAACAGAAGTCCAAAAAAAAACCATAATTATATTTTTAAAATATTATGCTGCAAGCAAAGTTTTAATTAAAATAATTTTTATTTTTAATTTAAATAAAATAAACACTTCTGTAAATGATTTGTCCTTTGAATATTGAAAGCCAATTATTCAATTATCAAAGGACATTAAAATTATATTATTCAATTAAAAAGGAAAAAAATTATTTTTACAAATTTTTTAAAAGATTTTTCAACAAAATAAAAAAATTGTCAGCAAATAAATTTATTAGTTTACGATACGATAAATGATGTTTAATACAGAACGATGACTTTGTATAAAGATATATATATAGTGGTTTCAGTGTTGACATAATTGTTGAATTTACAAAGGGTTTGACATTAAATTTGTATTGTGCATGTATATTTAAGTTTACAAACCCTCATTGATATTAAAATGTAAATGTACTTCATTCTAAGTTATGACATTTGAACTAGTTTTATTACCAGTTTTGTAGTGGGTTCATTTTTAGCTTTGGTTCCAAATTGCAAACCAAATAAATTTAAGAATTTCGAACTTAGTTTTGGGTATACCTACTTTTCGATAATTTCTATTATTGTTGAGAATTTTGACATAAACTTACAATTTTGAGAAACATCAAAAATTTTTTTTTCGGATTGACTTTAAATGTAATTGGTTCAATATTAACATTTGTTCGAAATTGCAAATCAAATAAATTTAAGGATTTCGAACTTAGTTTTGGGTATACATTTTTGATAATTTCGTTTATTGCTGAGAAATTTTGACAATTCAATATGATTTTGACATAAAATTATAATTTTGAGCAACAACAAAATTTTTTTTCGGATTGACTTTAAATGTCAAGATAAAAAATACTTATGTCATAATGAACGTAGTTTAAAATATAAACGGCAATTAGTCAAACTAGTTTTCATTGTGAAATACCGAGCTGGATTTTCAATTTCAAAATTCTTTGATTAAATTTCTTAGAACTTTTTAATAATTTCCAAACAAATTTCAAGGTAAAATGACTTTTTATTTACCAAGTAAATATAACAACAATTTAAATTTTTTTAAGAAGTTTTATAAACTTGCATGTAGATACATATGAAAATGGTACCTACATTGATCTGTCAAATTTAAAATCCTTTGTAAATTTTTAAAATGAAAACTATAGCCAATATTATTTGGAAGTTCTATTTATTCCAATAAAGTTTTTTTCTTTCTTAAATTTTAATTTTAATATCAGAAAATGCAAATATTATCAGACAATAATTTAATTTATAAAAGAATAAAAGAATTTATATGAATAAAGCAAACCGAATTAGAATTATTGTAAGTTTAAAAAAACGTTATTCTTGGTCTTCAATGTAAATCAGGATTATTTCGAAGAAGTTTTTATGATGCGAATAGGTGTAAACAGAGAGGCTTTAGAGTTGAAAACTTTCATCTCTTAGTACAAGAGCAGAAAGATCATTATATACTCAGACTTCCTTGGTAACAGCTGTAAGATTTTACAGAAATTCAAGAACTAGGTTCTTAAGTTAGGTGAATTTGATTAATATATTTTTGTTTAAAAGGGTGTTGTGGCTCAGTGATAGGAGTTTTCCCCAATCCGAACTTAGGCTATTTCTCCAAATTCACCATCTTACAATTTGCAAAAAAATTTTTAAAAATTTATAAATTTTATTAAAATTTACATGTTTTTCAAAATTTTTACAAAAACATTATACTAAAAATGAAAAAGTTGTAGAATTGTAAAATTGGTTAAATTGGTTTCTGGTTTCGATTTGGCAATTTTGCATTCAAAGTAAGATTACTAACCATTAAGTCTTATCTTAAAGAAAAACCCTTTCAGTGGTTTTAGACATTATAAGAAAACAGATTAAAACAAGTAAGTTTGCAATTTTAATAAAATTAAAATTTTAGAACTGGCGATATATTGGTACCCATACCTTACCTACCTATGAATAATTCAAGAAGAAAAAATGTAAATAACTATAGTAATACATTGAATATGTTGGTACTGAGTGCTCACAATATGTATTTTACCAAAAAAATAGAAGAATTAAATACAAAGAGTTATAATATAAATTGCATATGCATTGAAAAAAAATATAACAAAAAAAATTCAAGAAGAAAAATTTAAATAATAGCTATGAATACGATATAATAGTGAATTGTATGTACAATTGATATTCAAACCATATTTATATCAAGTTATATAATATATATGAGCTTAAAATTAAGCTAGAAAAGAAAAAGCAGCAGTACATAGACTCATAAAAATTTCGATAAAAACGGACAGACGAACTTCTATACGAAATTTAATATATTATAAATGTTATGAATTCCTATTAGGTAATTGTTGTATGTGAATTTTTTTTTAAAAAATGGACAAAAGAACAACTTAAAATTGCAGTAAAACAGAAATCCTTTTCATTTTAATCAAATGTACAGAAACTTTGTATTGTCCTTTTAGGACTTAAAAACTACTTCAATAATATAAAATTGAAATCAAATTTAATTTTAAAATATATAGAATTATTATTATAATTGTAAAAAAAAGAAAAATTGATGATGATAAGTATAATCAAATGAAATTAAAAAACAATGTGATTTTTAAATTTTTATTTTTACTTGAATCGAAACAAATGTCATTGACCATGAAAAGTTCAAAATAAAATTAAAAATTAAATAATAAAAAAAAAAAGTAGGATAACTCCTTATTTTTATTCAATTGTTTCTGTCATACAATTTTTATATTTAAAAGTATCTTTCGGTTTTTGAAATTAAATTTTTATAAAATAAAAATCAACATGAATTACATAATCGATATGTGTTCCATATGTACTTCTTATGTACATATATCTATATATTATGTCTATGTATTATAAAAAAATAAAAACTTTTATACTGGTATTCGATTTATTTATTGGAAATATTTAAGTTTTCAAAAGTAAAAAGTTTATATAATGTTAGGGATTTCAATTGAAATAATATTGAATACCTTTGGATTTAGTTTTCTAGGTAAATTGAAATGTTTTCTGGAAATTTTTTCTGTTTTTAAATATTTGGACTTATGAAGTCCAATATTCTGTGTTACAGATTTATGTTATAACAAATCGATGCTAGGTTTTATTGTGCATTGAACCAGTAGGTGCAAGATGAATAAGGGACTTAACCATAGGTACAAGAGGAGATAATTTATTGTATGTTTATATTGAATGGTTTGAGGAGCTGAATTTGAAAATCTATTTTAACATAGTGTTCCATAATTTACGAAGGTTCGACCACTTTATATAAGTAATAATTTTTGAAGGATTTATAATCTAGGGGTGGAAGTTGAAGGATTGTTGAGGAAGTATTAACTAAATGAAAAGCATTTTTTAAATGAATATCACTCATAAAACTATATAATAGCATTATTGGAAAATTTAATTTGGCAGAGCACTTCAACAGCTCTTTGTAATGAAGTTCAACATACTAACTTCTTTTCTTTGAATGTTAATTTTAAATAACCAATTTCAGTTCTATTTTACAGTTTATAAAATGAAACCTAATAATTCTGGATTAACTATAAATTCCAATTTTGTATTGATCAAATATTAACGTAAATTACATTCCATATCCCATACCGTTCATTCGACTTAAACAACCAATTGATGATATGAACATTTCAGGGAGTTTCCCATTAACTTTTTAATATTTTGGTCGCCTTTTACAACAAATCTTATACAAGTAGTGTATGACTCTATTTTTCTAAGATAGGCGAAATTTGTTGCAAAAATATAGGAATTAGATCAGCTAACTCATTGGGGCACAAGAAAATTCTAAGGATTCTTTTATTATTTAGTTTTTAATAAAAAAAGGGTTTAATCGAATATTTTGGAAAAAGCGTATAATCCTGATTTTGTAACCAAATCTAAAATCACTTTAAATTACTTTTTTTGCACAGGCATTTAGGCTAT
The DNA here is from genome assembly GCA_963082915.1 of Dolichopus griseipennis. Classification (NCBI taxonomy): domain Eukaryota; kingdom Metazoa; phylum Arthropoda; class Insecta; order Diptera; family Dolichopodidae; genus Dolichopus; species Dolichopus griseipennis. Next base: position 42,196,933 of record OY720443.1, on the reverse strand, counting down.
AAAGTAGTTTTTTTTTTGTAATTTTTTTAATAATAGAGCAGCATAATTTTACCTACAGACAAACCCATACCTTTTAAAATGATGATTTCACTTTATTGTGATGGTTCACAAAGGATGCAACAAATCAAGCATAGCCTCCTTATTCAAAACCTCCACCCGTCTTACAAAAAATCTAAAAATTATAAAAATTTATCAGATTGTTGTTAATCTAAGAGTCGTTTTTCTAAGTCAATATTTTGGATCAAATACTATTTAATAAAATAATTCTAATTTTAATTGAAAATGTTTTGAATTATAATTTAAATTTCTTTGAACGTTCTAATTAAATTTTTTTAAAATTTATATCAAAAAATGTCCAGTTTTTATATTTTTAATGGATGTTATAAATAACATGCTTTGTAAAAAAATTAACAATTAAAAATATCTGTAAGCAAATGATGAAAATTCATTTCACTTTTCAAATTAAAAAAAAAAAAAAAAATTGTATTTTAAATGAACTAAATCTTATACCCCAGAGTTTTTTTTAAAAAACTTTAATATTTTGTTTTTTTTTGTCCCCAGCTTAAGAAACTTTATTTAAGAATCACTAACAGCTTTTGGAATTTCCATAGGGCCATTACTTTATAAGTAATCAACAAAAAAAGAAATTAATTAATAAAAACAAAAAAAAAAAAAAACAAAAATGTCTTCAATTACATTTTCATTTCTACAAATACAAAACAGAAAACTTATTAATCTTAAAATGTCGTCTTTTTTTCTTAAGTTTTTCTTGAAAAATTTTCTTCAAAAACTTTTTATTTTTGGTTTTTCACTTAATAATTTTTTTTTTTTGTTGGTGAAAATTTGAAAATTATCATCGTAGTAATAAAAATAAAAAAATATAACAAACTCTCTAAAAAATTGGTGCAGTGAAAAAAGTTCCAGCGCAATAAAGCACCTGGAGGGTTATTTACCATAGGTAAATAGAAATATGACCGCAGGGCGTTATTTCATATTAAATTCGAAATAATATCTCGGGGGTGCTATTTTTCTTCGAATTTAACTTTCGACTTTTATAGAAGGAAAACTTCAGGGTGTTGCTTCTTAAGAATTGGAAGATTGAATTGACAGAGAAATTACACGCCGTTGCTTTAATTTTTAAAAGTTGTGTAATATCACATTAAATCTGAAATAACATCCCGGAGTCTTTTATCAATAATTTTAGAATTGTGTTTGAATTCAGGGCATTTCGCTTTTCTAGATTATTGTATTAGTAGGTTATTCTGAATTAGGAGAGATTTTAAAGAAATACCAAAATACTGGAAGAGAGAAATATCTACCCAGATTTGGAATCTAACTCTAAGATCATTCCAGAATATCATCTATATAAAAATTAAAATCCAGCGACTTTATTTCTCAAAATATCGAAGATTAGATTAAAAATAACGCCCAGAGGCTTTATTTAACCAGGGTTTAAATTAAAACAGAAATAACACCCTGCGGCTTTATTTCTTGAATTTTGTTGTCTTTTTTTCTCAATGAAAGACAAATAACACCTGGGCGATTTATTACACAAGGATTTATTTCACGGCGCCTATAAAATCACATTATATCCTGCTACTGTTATGTCATTAACTGTGCTCTTAGTGTTTTTGTTTTGTGTATTAAATCATGATGAGTATATTTTTGGTTTGTTTAGTGTGTTTTTTTTTCAGTGTTTTTGAAACAACGAAAAAAAAAACACTTTTTTGAAAAATGAAAATTAATGTTGTACAAAAATTGAAAATTAAAACTCCTGCAGGAATCAAAATAAAAAAAAAATAATAATAATAATAATTTAACCAAAAGTTTTTGTTTTAGAACCTTCTTTAAGGGGTAAAGTGAATTATGATGTAACAGAGAGTTTTTTTTTTGTTTTATGAAGGAAAAGAATTTCATCCCTTGATGGCTGTAGGGGTTATTTTGAACCACTAAATTCAGGTTGATTTTATTAAATGGATCGTGTAATAATGGATGAAAAATTGTAAATGTTTTTTTTTTTTTTTGGGCTTAGAAACTGTTTTATTTATTTTAAGGATCTCTTTATTTTATTTTTTAAATAAAAAATTTTGTGGATTACCTAAAAATGAGGACACAAAATATAAATCTAATTGTTTTTCATTTTATCTAAATGTCTTTTGGGAGTTATGTATTTGTGCTTTCGTTTATAATGTTTTGGGGAATTTGGTTGATTTTGAAAATTTTGATTTCTAGATTGATTCTTGTGTTGGTTTTAAGTTACCCTTTTTTTATTTTTTGCCAAACTTTTCTAAATTTTAGGGAAGATCTCATAACAATTTCTTTAAATTCTGATGGAGCATAAAGTGTTAACAAATACTTTACACCATTTCTCTGATTTTGTTGATCTGTTTTGGTGGAGATTCTTCCTTAATGATTTATGAGGCTCTAGAGATTTTATATAATATAATTTTGAATTTTAATATTTAAGAAATATAAGTTAATTATTTCACTTAAGTTAGCAATTGAAAGTTGAACTAGGGTTCGATAAAGTCAGTGTTTTTAATTAGGAGAAATCTATTAATAAAATTCTGAGATTGTAATACACTATTTCAAGAAATCATAAAAATTTTGCAGCAAAGTTTCCTATAAGTTGGGCTACAATGAAATAGGCTTTTGACTCTTCAAAATCTTTTTATCAAATATTATTTAAATCTATTATGAATTTATAAAAAAAAATCAAGGTAAGTAAAAAATAATTTAGATTAAAAAAAGGGTTACATAGGAAATATTGTGTATTTTTTTTAATTAAACAAAATAATTACATTAAATATTGGTTAATAATACATTATTTTAAATTAATATAAATGTGAGGATTGAGATTATGTAATTCACCAGTTTTGAGTTAACATCCTCATAATGACTATTAATTATCTAATCGTTTGACTAATATTTATAATTGAGAAAATTATTCAGGTGAGATTATTTTTAATCAAAAGTTGGTATTTGTAACAACTGCTTATTACAACGACCTTAACTAATTTGCTTGTCTAAAGAAGTTAAGTTATAAAATAAATGAAATATTTTCTAGAAAGCCCATTAATTAGTCAATAGTACAATTTATTGAATTAGAAGAACAAAATCAATCGATTCGATTGTTTGTGAACTTGTTTATCTCCTGATTTAAATTGGAGAATGAACATTCGAAAGGTTCATTTTAAATTTTTGCAAATTATAGCACGGAACGTGATTGGCAGAAGGGAACATACTAAATGGAAGCACGTACCACATCTAAGCAGCCTTTACATTGAAATGAGTTTCCAAAACAAGTTTTAAACCAATTAGGAATTTCCAGGGTGTAGAAGTGAGCACTTGCTGCTCCGCTGGAGTTACGTTGGGATTGTTTAAGAGGAGGCTTAATTGACTTTAGTTTAGTAGAACACGGATCATTATTTACAAGATATCTATAAAACAGAAAAATAGCTCCAATATTTTGACGAGAGTTAAGTGAAATAAGTCTTACGGTTTTGAATTTCGTCGAGGTAGCTCAAAGAAGTGTGGGATGCGCCAGTGCAAATGTGAGAATTGTACTCCATCGTAGGTTAGCCATACCCTAGTCTGTCTGGCAAAAATAAAAGCCTGAATAAAAATATAAAAACTTATTCAGTTATAAAAGTACCAGAGAAGACATTTTCTATTTAACAACTTTTTTTATATTTTATATTCACAAACCAGTTAAACAATTTTACATTAAACTTTTAACGACTTTTTCCTGACCAAAAAAATTATTTTAACAAAACGATTAAATCCAATTCAATTCTTGTAAGAATTTCTCTTTTCCCCACTCTACAACTCGAAAAGAATTTTGCCGTACTTAAGAATATCCCCAACTGTTAATTACGTAATATCAACATTTATTAATTTTATATTCTATTATTAAAATAATCAAATTCATTCGCTGTTATTTAAAGTTCTTAATGTCTTGTTCATACAACAATACTTAAAAATACAAAATAATTTTCCTCTTCTAAATGCTTAGAAAACGGAAATAGAACAAAAAAAAGTAAAAAACGACAGTAAACAAATGTTGACGTTTATTCTTCAATTACCGTTCACTTACAACAACAACAGCAGCAAAAACAACATTAGTTTTTTTTAAAAGGAAAACAAATTGATGGTTTCTTATAACAGTTATAATTACAACAACGACAATAAATATATTTAAGTTTATTACATAAGAAGGGAACTGTTTTAACTAAGAACCATCAGCAATAATAACCACATGAATTTAAAAAAAATAATAAACAAATTTTTTAAGATTTTTCCTTTGCCTCGCAAGAATACAGAACTGTCGTCCGCCATTAACACTTCAGACTTAAAAGTTATTAAGAAAATAAAATATTTTTATTTTTACATTTTTATTTAACAAAATGATTTAATAATACTGTAATTTATAATAAGTCTGTCCTTATTGGGCAGACTCCGAGAAATATTTTAAAATTTTTTATAATCCATTATCATCAACTTAAATAACTCTATGTAAAACGGTATTTCTAACTTGTTTCAAATAATAAAATAAATTAAAGTCTTATGGCAATAATCAATTTCAAAGTTAAAATTGACATTTTTTGACATTTGATATAAAATTTAGTTCCCAATAATAGTAATACAAAGGAAATTTTTTTATAACTTAAGTACAAAATTGCGAAGTTGTAAAATGTCAAAAAATGCAGGCAACAAATTTAAAGTTTTAACTCAAGCAACTTTTGCGTCGTTGAAAACTTTAATGGTTACTTACCAAATGTTAAACTTTTGAAATACTATTTCTGCTTTAAAAGGTTACACTAATTTTTATTAGGAGGTTATTGTTTTCAGAGCAGATTCAGATCTGTCAAAAAAAATTTTAGTTTCTTTTGTGCTCAGATTATCATAATTGTATTTCATTTTTAGTCTGGAATGTCACTCAGAGTGCCATTTTTAAGTTCGATAACAGTTCTCTCCCTTTGAACTCTATCACTGGAATTTACTAGAATTTTTAAAAAATTTAACATTTTGGCTTAGACATTTGGCATTTGACAGTTTAACTTTGACAGTTGGATTTTATTGCAAAAAGATCTATGTGAATTTTTTAAGCGCTTTAGAGTGATATTTTATTTCCCACTACCATTTGAACGCCTAAGATTAATAATCTACAATGAATTGTAAGTAATGATATGAAGTATTTTAAAGTATTCTAAACTATCAAACAGTATGAAATAAAAATAACATAAGAAAAATAATATGAACGTTTTAAAATGCCAGTTTCCGGAATATTTTCTTTTCGTTTTTTCAAATAGTGGAAATTTATATAAGAGGTCTGCTAAAAAAAAAATATGTATATAAGAACTGTTGAAGGGTGTTTTATGATTAATGTTTTGTTTCTGAGTATCGAGTTGAATAATAATTAAGAATATGTATATAGAAATAAATGTTTTTGATTAACTGTTTTTTAAAGAGTTAAGAATACATACATATATATAGGCCAATGTTCTCAACTAATTTAAGTTAAATATAAAATATTTATGCATATGATTTCCTAGTTTTAATGGATTTAAAAAGGGTTGAAAAAATTTGAATTTAATTTATATTAATGTGATTTTAAGTAGTCTACATAATATTTAATTGCTACTTAACTGTTAAATTTGTCGGTTGAAAGGATTTTACTTTTCAACCAGGAATTTCTAAATGTACGTTTAAGAGTTTAGAAGGTTGATTTATGAATTTAAGAATTTAAAAAAAAATTCTATAATTAATTATCTAAAAATGTATTCTTACAAAAAATTGATTTATACAAACGAAGTTGTAAAAAAATGATATAACTTAAAATTTTATTATTTATAAATTTCTAAGGTTCAGTATATCTCACCTATATAAGGTATTTATAACTTCAAATCATATATCTTTATACAATTATTTATTTAAAAAAGAAAAGACATCTGAAAATATATTAGATCAAGGTATAAGTAAGCCATTAAGGTAGCATTGAAACTGCTAAACCGAATAGTACAAAGACGAAAAATAAATGTCAAAGAATATTTGAAATGTCATATGTACTTTTTTTGAGGAATTTTGACAGTTCAAAACAAAAACAGCTGTAGGTAACAATTAAATTATAAAGAAAACTAAGTATTAAAATAAAATAAAATAAAAAAAAAATATTTTTTTCAATATATACTTTTATTAAAGCAGTACTAGCCCCCTAAAATGTAGAAAATAAAAAATTGAAGGTAGATCTTGGGAATTTGTTACTGTGTTAATATAAAAGTAAATTGCTGGTATAAGAAACAATTCTTTTAATATTTGAAAACTTTTAAGCTTAAAATGTTGAAAATTTTCATTAACCAAAAATTTATGGTAGATCTTTTGCATTTAAAAGTGTTTTAGTATAAAAGTAAATTGCTGGATTAAGACTATCTGAAAGAAGAACTGTCACCATTTCAGCAATTAACTTTTATACTAAAACACTTTTAAGTGCGAAAGATCTACCATCAATTTTTGGTTAATTAAAATTTTCAACATTTTAAGCTTAAAACATTAGATCCTTTTTAGATTAAAACATACGATCCTTTCATTTTCTCCCATTTGTATAGTTTATGGAGCATACTTCGTAGTTATTTTTGGATAGTAAATCCTTATAATGAATTCCAGGTAGTGAATAACAGGTATTGTATTGAAAATGAGATAAGTAAAGGTTCTATTAAATTAATTTGACTTTTAGGACTGTAAAAATGTTACCACAATATGAAATTGAAGTAGAGAAGAAATTCTATGAATAAAATAATTATTCTTAATAATAGAATTATATTCTAAATATTTTTCTTAATAAAAGGAGCTCACATGCAATTAACAAGTTTAATAATTAGAGATTAACTACACATAATTATTAAAAACTATTCCATATTTGTTTATTTCATATTATACATTTCCACTTTAATGCTAATTTGTTGGATTTCTATAAGACGGGAGTTAGTTTAAAAAAAATTTAAAAAAATTAAAAAAAAAAACCAAAATCTATTAAAAAATAATGTAATATTTGTAAAAGTGAAAATCTGTGTAAAAATATTTTATGATTTTTCTTTAGGGAATACGTGAATACTGAATTGAATGTCTGGTCAGATACTACGAGTGGTAGTTAAAAACTATGTGACCAGATATCTGTACAATCCCATTTTATTCTTCTTTATCTTCCTTTTAGGAAAAATGTTTTTTATTCTATTTACAAATACTCATTTTCACCTATCGGGTAACAGGGAAAATTCATTTATTTTTAAATAAAAAAAACAACAAAACAAAAAACATGAATAGTCCAAAATGAAAATAGAAAATCGGAGGAGAAAGAGAACAATAATAGTTTTAATTTTTTTTAACCTGAAGGGTAATTAAATCTCTACCATCACGTAAACCCAAAGTAAAATGAAAAATTCAAATTTTAATTATAAGTGTTTTCAAAGCATTATTATAGAAGAATCATGTATGAATGTAGATACGTATTATTTTTGATTAAACTATTTTCTTATGTTTGGTTCCGCTTTTATTGCTGTAATGATTTTATTTTTTTTTTTTTTACACGCTAGTCAAACTCTAGGAACGCTCTTTATACATAGCTAAAAAAAATAGATATGTGGACTTGGTGGATGGGGCTAAGGAGTTGGGCTAGTAGGAAAATGGGATAGAAGATTTTTTCATAACCCTTATGGTATCATTCTTTCTTTTTTATAATATTTCGAAATTTATTCAAGTCGAGCTTCGAAAACTTGTATTCTAAATTATTAAGTAAGAAATTATAAAATTTTGATGAAATTTGTTCGTTTTATAATAATTTATTCGTCAAAAGAAAGATTAAAATCGTAGATGGACTAAAATAGACTGCGGTATCAGGAGGCTCCCATACGAAAACACCAGACTTTTCGAGAAATCTCTAGACTATTGGTAGAAACGTATGAAGAATAGTTTTTATAAATTGATTCTAGCATTATTAGGTTTTGAGCTTCCAGGATTTTCAGGAATGTCAAGTTATTAATTCATCAAAATCTCAACTGATTTTTGGTGTGAATACTTCTTTTGCCAAAATATAGAATAACTTGGCAGATGGCTAAATTGAATCAAGAAGAAGGGGGCTCCCATATAAAATAACGAGACATTACAATTCAAACCACATTATGGAAGAAGAAAAGCTTATACAATACATCTTGGATTTATTTCTACGTTTTATAAACCTTCTTATTTGTAAGCATATGTTTATTTTAACACAAAATTTAAATTCCCTCTTTAATATTCAAAATTAAATATATAATAACAATTTTGTAACCCCCTATAACATTAACCCTTGATGAACTTTTCTAGATGATTTTACTTTATTTGGTATTTTCTTCAAATTCTAATTTTAATTACAATAATTAGCTTTAAAAGTAACCCACAAGATAAAAATTTTTCATTTTAACCAAAAATATTTTTGAATTTTAGAATGCAAATTAGTTAAATTTCTGTTTTTACAATTTTAATACCATATTCTCAACATTAAAAATAAACACACACACTGTGTACATAAAAACAAATAAAACATTAAAAATTAAATTTGTGTAAAATTTGTATACGGAAATTATTTTCGGAAGTGTTAATAGTAATTAAAAAGTTAAAAATTTTATATAATAAGTATAATCTATATGTTACTATTATTACCCCTAATTCAATTTATTTTAATTTTCTTTACTTAACTCCAACTCTATGCCAGTGTATTATTAAGTTTATTACAAACAAAATGTGTTCTTAAAATTCAATTAAATCTTTCCTCTAAAATCTTTAGATTTAATTTCTTTAAAATTACATTAAAATTCATTTCCATGGCAACCGCAGTAATTATCATTACAATGAAAGTGAAAGTGTTGCTTTATTATCCTTTAGAATCACTTACAACTACTTACAATTTTCCTGTATATGAAACACATTTTCATAATCCAACCCGTTTTCATGATTTTCACGTGTGTTTTTTTAGTAAAAAGGATATTCAGGATGTTTTTCAGGATATTTTTGAAAATTTTGAAGAATGAAAATTTATATCTACTCTTCCACTAATAATCTTCATTGTACTCTAATTCATTGTTGAAGAAGTTTATTAATTCAATTAAACAGGATGTTGATAAGTAGAAGTGTTAAACTTATAAACATAAAAGTTAATTTTTATAATTCAGTTAAACTTGTACTGAGGATTTTTGAATATAAATGACGTATTTATAACACAGGAATATGTTTACCATCATAATAGACAAATTAAAACAATTAATAGTAAGATTTTAGATAAGATTTGACTTAAAATATATTTTATTTATGCAGAGTAATATATTGAATTACTTATTGACTCTATTTAAATTAACTGGATATAAACAGAGGTTAGTAGGGGTTAACGAATTCAAATTTTACTTAATACCTCAAAAGGTGATATTCAACTTGGACTTATAACTTAGTTTTAGGATAGAATAACCATTATATTATGCATATTTGATATTATTGAAATTAAATTATAAAAATATATTTTTAGAAAAGGTGTATGGGGAAAGTGGATGTAATTTATAAATTTAAATAGCTTTTAGCACCAGAGCTGTGGAAAATCCCCGGAGGTCTTTTAAAAACCGAATTTTCAGTATGGCTAATTTTTTTCAGTTGATTAAGTCATAAGTCCCCGGAGAACTTTTGGCACACTCATCAGAGTTAAAAGCTCCCGGATATTTTTGATTTAATTTTTACTTCGTTATAAATTCCTAGGGGACTTTTTGACTTCGAAGCTTTTGTTATCTAGCCTTTAAAATATGCGCAATTTTTTCAAAACAAGTCATTCGAACGATTACTGCAAAATTTATTGGTCTAGGTGCAGCAGATTCAGGTGGCTACATTATGTCTTTGAAACTTGGGTAATTAGTAGGCTATGTACCTGTATTGATATATAGTTTTATGATAGTAAACTTTTATGATAAAAGCTAAACTAAAATTTCCTTTGTTGTTATGCTTTATAATCAGTAGATGTGGCTGGGTCTGATATTTCACAGTAGTGTTTTAAACCATAAAAATATGTTAATATAATTTCATTTATATTCCCCCTCGAAGTATCCTGTGCCAACTTTGTGCCATTTTAATAACTTTAGTTGAATTTTTTAATTATATAATATTGAAAATTCGTTCAATCTTAAACGTTTATTTAAATCGACTTTGGTATAAGCCAGTATAATAGTAATCTAAATTAACTCCATATTAATGACTAATTATAGATATTAAATAATCTAATTAAATGTAATTAAATCGGAATCCGATCTCCCAAATATTGAATTCTTATATTTAAAAAAATAACCTATAAATAAATGTATAAAAGTATATGAGTATTAAGAAAAGTATAATTAATCAAGACTTGTGAAAAGTAACTCTTAGATACTTAGATAAATGAAATTATTTTTTAAATCTATTGGATGTAAATTTAATTAAATCACATGTGGTGACGTCATTATACTTGGATGGGAATGGCTTTTAATATAAATAAAAACTTTTAAAGTGTTTCTTAAAAATAAAAGGATATGAAATTGTAAAAATATTTTTTATATATTGTTTTGTATGTAAATTTACAGTATAGCCATTAAGAATTTCCTCTCATGTTTTCAAAAATTAAAAAAAAAGAAAAAAATGAAAAATTAGTTTTTATTTCCTAGATCCTGTTTTTTTTTTTAAATCTTTTTCAATTAAAAAATTTTTATATGTAAAACAGTTATTGAAATAAATTAAACACTTCACATTCAATTCAATTTTATACTTTAATATCCTTTTTTTTCTGAAGGATATAAGCTTTTCATCGTAAATATTAAACAGAGAGAGTTGGAGTACAAAATAATAAAAAAAATAATTGTTGGCAAAGAGTAGTAACAATTTTTACTAAAATAAATATATGTATATATACATATATTTATATATATTTTATGGGAGGCTAATGCAACAACTTTGACCCCCAAACTGGACGCTCAACAATTAAATAATGGAATGAGATTGCATAGAAGATGGATAGTATAAAGAGTTGTTGGCATTTATATTGTGAATTATTTATTGTAAATATTTATTGCATGAGGTTTTTCAAAAAGTTGATTTCATTTTTAATTCACAATTTATTATGTTTTATATTTTTCAAATGAAACTAAAATCTTCTTTTATCTTGAATTTTGATGTTGACATTTAACATTAAAGGAACATATTCGGTCAAACTGCTTTGCAAATTGGGAATGACAAAACGACAACCTTTTAAAATTTCTCCATGGATAAAAAAAATAATTCGATAAACAGCTTTTTGAATCTGATATTCGAATTAAATTAACTGTAACATAAAAAGAGACTTCAATTAGTATATTTTGAATCTCTTAATTAGGTCAACAACATGATCAAGGGGCGGAAACATATAAATAGGTTGTAAAGCAATTAGGAATACCATTTTTAAAAAATATGTTAAAATCAATCTTTTAAACGGTTTAGCCATGGAGAATCGAAACTAAAAGGTTGTGCTAAAACTGGTTAATTAAATTAAAAATGCTCAACCTCTCTAAGAGGTTATCTTTAATGAAAAAGAAAGGACCACTGTAAGTCCCATTTTGAAAAATTTAAAATATATTATTTAAGTATGGAGAGGGCTAGTGTTTAAGAACCTGCGAATAACCGTGGAAACGCGGATTCAACCCCCCACAGATCATAAGTTTTTTTTAAGGAAAGTTATTGAATAAATTTACAATATTACATTGCATAATTCATGAAGAAGTAATATTAATTAATTATCTGACCAATAGCGTAGTGGTAAAGTCGTCGCCTTTCTAAGTCTCGGATTCAAACCCCGTTCAGATCATATATAATAAAAAAATATCGTAAAATAGTATAATTATATCGTAATAGTTAATATTGTAATACAAAATATGGTTTAATATGAAAATATAAATAACTCATGTGCACGATAATAGATGGCGCTCAAAATTAATATTAGTGTATTCGTAATCTTAAACAATAGCTACAGTCGAGCAATCATCGGCGTAGATATATTCATTAAAGAAACTGAAACCTAGTCTAAAAAAACTTGGTGAAGGTCCTATACTCCTTAAAGAAGTGAAAAAAGAATAAGAAAAAAAAATATTAATAAATAACTAAATTAAAATTATTTTTATTGAAATAAAAATGTGATGCACTTATTGAAAAGTCTTTTATATAAAATTGCCACTGTGATAGACTTGAGCATTCATTTTTGAAGTATGATGGATATTTGGATGCTCTGTTTTTTATTTAATAATATATATAATAGTATAATATGTATGAATTTGTATTTGTGTTATAAAATGCAAAGAAAAGAAAATACATAAATTAATTTCAGAAACAATTTTGGACAGGAAACATTGTTAATTGCTTTTTAAATTAATTTTTTTTTTTTTTATTTTCAATTTATTTCGTCAATGTTTATTTTGAAATAAAAAACAAAAATTATAAATATAATAGAAGTTAAGTTAGTTTGCAAGAGATTAATGAGAGTTGTAATATTATTTAATTTTCTTTCGGAAACTAATCAAATATGATTAGTTTTTTTTTTAAGATTTTTAAAATAAAATTGTTATGTCCATATGTAGTTGATTTTATATGTTTATAAGAAGTTCAAAAATGGAACCAAATGGAAATCTTGTGAATTAAAATATTGTGTATCCAAACTTGTTCTCATATGTCTCTCAGCCACTCGCGTCTCAAAATTAAGGGAAAAAGTAAAAGGTACTTCTGAAAAAATAAAATAACATTATGCTTTTCCTGTAATAGCGGTTGGTTCGGAAATGAACATGACAATTTTTTTTTAAGTACTTAGGTATTATTGTTTTTGGAATTTTGTACGTTTCCAAGCTGTTGAAAAAAATTACTTGGTTGTAAGACGCAAGATTTTAAGTCTTGAAATTTTGTAGTCAAATCTTTTAAAAATTAGTATAAATTTAAGTAAGTTATATTTTATACATTTTTCTATTAAAAGCTAAGGTTACTACAATCTGAGTTTTGAATAAAAATTCTAAAAAAAAAATATATAGTAATTTTAATATATAAAATAAGCCATTCATTCATATAAAAATTTCCATCATTCTCAACTTTGCAACATAATTTAAGGAAAAAACTATTTCCTTAAATAATATGAATAAAATGTTTTATTTTTTTTATGTTGTAATTAATGACAGATATAAGCTGTAATAATTAATAAATCTCTTTCCTCACTCAATCATAGAATTATTATAATAAGATATTGTAGAAAATTTTTTTATTAAATTGTTACACAATATTTTATACAACAATTTTTTACCCCCATTTTGTTCTTTCTTTTCGTTCATTGTTGAATTAACGGAGACTATTGTTTCTATTTCTTGTTGTCTTATTTAATCAAATGTCTGTTTATTCAGCAACTTTCAAAAATGTTTGTTCGGCGGTCTACACAATGATATTTTTTGAGTTTAAGTTCCTCAAACTTTTCAGTAAGCACTTTTGGAGCTGGTCTTCTATATAGGTTTAGGATGTATAAAATTAGACCAACTGGCTTTTGAAACATTTTCTAAAGATTTTTAAGAAATGGGCCTATATCGTAACAACATTTTTTTGTCTCACCCCGTGCTTAGCAGCAGTTAGAGTTTGAAAATTGAAATATGGCTATTTTTAAACATCTGCAACAACTTGAATACCTGTCCTAATTTTTTTTAGAAATACACAAAATTTAAAGCTCTAACATTATATTTTAACATGTTTTGAAGGTTTTACTTAAATTTGAAGGATGCTTGAGCCCCTGATCCTCTCCAAATTCCGGCAAATCCATATATTTAAGTTGTTATAACAATAGTTGTATAGCGTATGTTTTGAAACGGTAAAGGAAAGAAAAGCTGCTTTCATAATTCTAAGAAAAATTCTAAATTTTATAGGAAGACACAAATTAATTCCTAAAACCTCAAAATTTTGACCGGGAGAGGAATTCATGTATTTACAGAACTTGTACATTGAGATAACAATATCTAAGGCTGTGATCACTGACATGGAGCTGATTGCTAAATAGGATTTCATTCATTTTAAAGTTAATATTAAAATGTGTGACAAAATTCGATTACCTTAATTGTAAGCATTCTTTAGTATAGTTTCTGTATGCTTCGAGTTTTAAGCTCATTTTTAAAGTATCTATGCTTGAATACTGTAATCGCAATTACATTTTAACATTTAGCGCATAGTTTTATACTAAATACTTTAAATGATTATTATTATAATCCAAGTGGCTTTTTTTTATAATTTCATTTATTCCTTCAAGAATCCTATTAATTATGATAATGTGGTAACAAAAATAGAAAAAATCTTATTAACTCTTAAATCTCAATTATCACATTTCCTTTCTACATTAATACTGTTTTTGTGCCTTAATTCTATTCCTGCTCCTAACTTCCCTGTTGTTAATTGGCTTGCTTTCAATTCTCTTTTACTTCTGGAAATTTTCCATGGATAAAGTTATGAAGGTGATTTTCAAAGAGTACCTTATTCTATAGCTTTATTTATATTTGTAATGACTTTTAATGAAGGAATTGATGGCGCTATTGATGTGCTCAGAATTATAATCCAATTGACAAGTTCCTTTGATTTTGTTCCTTCTTATTTAATTTTTGTTTTTATGGCAAAGTTTTGTAAATGAGAAGATTATGATAATTATTAAATCTTATATTGATTTAATCAATTAAGAACATTCTCATCACCCCTTAATATTTATATCTTAAATATTCCGAGAACTGAAATCTTAACAGTTTAATGGTATTTGTATAATTAATAAAAGTTTATTAATTTGTTTTTATTATTGAGATAATAATGTTAATGAAATGGATGATAACTTGTGCTGATAACAAGATATGGAGTAGGGGGAATTATTTCCAAGAATCTAATCTACATGGGTAAATTTAATATTGTTGTTTGGGGAAGTCATAAAGTATTTCATTTAAGTGATTATAAGTTGAGGTGTTATTAATTGAAATAAGGTTATATGTAATATTATTTTTATATCCAAATTGAATAATAATCACTTTATTATTCTAAATATTGTTGGAGATGTAACTTTGTAATTGTTTGTGGAGGTTGTATAAAGGAGTAGTATAAATAAATTGAGTAGTATTAAAAAAATTATGCAATAGTATTAAAACAATTAATATAAAGAGTGCCGATGTCTGTCATAAATTATTAATTAGATTATTATCAAAAATCCTTTATATTTTAGGGAAAACGGTTTACCCACGTTTAAATATAACTTTGGAGGTTATTACTTAAAAGAAATTTGGACAGGCGGTATTCAAGTTGCAATTGCCTCAAATTTGCATATTTTCAGGCTTTGACCCCTAAGAGCCTCTAAAAAAATAATCTTTAATGACAGACTTATTTTTTTAAGATTCAACTTTTCTTAAAATTTCAAGTTCCCAATTCAAACCATTTGGAAGATGTAAGGGGTTATGTATTTTCCAAAAATTTAGTTTCTCATAACGGTAAATTAGGGTAACGTACGCAACCTTTTACAATTGTGTTGCATATATTTATAAAGCTTATATAAGCAGCTGCTTTTTACCGGTTTTGAATTAAAAATATACTTTATAGAACTCTTTTTATAGAAATTTCAATATAAAGCTTTTTCGCAATTTAGGGGTCTGTTAAGTGTTCGGTAAATATATGGATGGGCGGACCGACGCACAAACAGAGTTAAATTAAATAGTCAAATTTAAAAGAATTTGGTTTTAAAAAATTTCCTAATAGGTGTTATCCAATTTTAGTATACTTAACTAGATATAAAATATAATTGATCCGGGCTTTAAGGCGCATGCATTATATGTGATCCAAGCGAGACTTAAAATAAGCTATTACTATGTATGCGCAACTTTGAGTATAAAATTTTGAAACATTTGAGTGATAAGTCTTAAATATAGTACCAATTCTATGGACGTTTTATACAAACTAATGTCAAATTTTTTTTTCTAATAATATTAATGTGATAAATGATTAGACTACTCTAAGTTAAGTATATAATAAAATAAAATATTTAATAAAATAAAATTAGTTATAATAATTATTAAGAAATGTGATTAGTAATAATTAATAAACCATATGTTGATTGCTTTGTTCTAACTTAAAAAAAAATAAAGTTGAGAATTGGTTTTCGAGCCGTGGTGTTACTAAAATGTTGATTGCAGTAGAATTGCACTTTTTTAAGCACCCCCTTTTTTATATTTTCGAAAAAGATTTATCTTAAAAATTGATTTCCAATTTTTTATTTAACTTTAAAAGTTCTTCTGTTAATTTTCTTTTGTCTTAAAATATCAGGACAATCCCCATCTTTTAGATCCCTGAGGCTAAAGTATAATAATTATATTTTATTATTTGCAGTTTAATAGCTGATGACTTATACAATAATTATCTTCAATAATTTTTTTATCAAAATATAATGTGAAAATTATCATAAGACACTTTTTTTGAAAAATGAAATTCTAATGGAAACAATGCAATTATATAGCCCTAAGAAATTTTATTATTATTTTATTTTGTTCCGTTGAATACAGAAGATGAAGAAGAGGAAGGCTGTAAGATATTTTTTAATTAAATATTTTACTCTATTTTCATTTTACACTACATTTTTAGTCTTCTTACAATTGTTCCAAAAATTTTATTTAAAACATGAGATGTAAATTTTGAAATAAACTTGGCATGTTAATGGGGATGTGTTTTAAATTGTTTGGAAAACATTTGTGAAATTATTTATGACTATTAAATGTCATTAAATTCATATATCGGATTTATTATATATAATTGGATTAAAAATTATTCGGAAATAAATTTTAAGTAGCAATTTATGGGTTGTACTCAGAAATTATGAAAAGTTAATATCAAAATTTTAATTAAGATAAAATTAGGCTTGGGTCGGAATTTACGATTTGGTAAATCCGGTTTTCAGAAAATTTCGTTTTTAAAAAATCTAGTTTTAGAAAATCGTATTTTTAAAAAATCTAGTACCTATTTGAAATTCGCGTTTTAGAAAATCAATTTTTTTTTATATTCTGAAAAAGGCTGATAATTCTGATTTTGTATCAAACTCCAAAATTCTTAGAAAAGAAGCTTTTTAAAAAGCCATATTTTCTAAAAACGAAATTTCAAAAAAATAAGATTTACTAAACCGAGGTTATGAAAAGCTCCTTAAAATTACAAATTACAATTACAAATTTTTAGGTTCAAAAGCGTTTATAATTGGAATACTGAAATTTCTGATTTCTTATTAAATTTGAAATAATAACAAGAGAAAAATGTTACTCAATCCTTAATTTGATTTCAATTCTATGCTTCTTTTGAACGCATACACTATCTTCTAGGTAGAAAAGTGAGGTTTTATGTATTTTTATACCTGTATGACTATAGGTCAAATGGCTATAATAAATTTGTCATTACGTTTATGACGCAGATAAGGAGCAGGGTAGATATAGAATCAAAGGTATGGAGGGTATGGATCGGATCAGAATTGAAAAGTAATTCGATTTAGCTATGTATGTCCGTCCATCCCCACGATAACTCAGAAAATAAAGGATCTAAGATGTGAAAATTTTTTACAAATTCGTTTTTATGCAATTGCCGTCATCGCTATTAAATTCTAATTTCCAGCCATGGATCGAGTACCTGCGATACAACACTATACATGGAAAAACTCTTCTTTGTTTTTGTTATTAAGTTGCTTAAAATATTTTTCTATAAACTTAGTATGTATAGGTCCATCCAGAGAATTAAAAGAGTAACATGGATTTAAAAATATCCAGTAAAATTTGAAACAGAAAAATATTCAATAGACAATAAATATTTGAAAAACTTAAATTTTCTTTAAAACGTGGACAATTATAATTAAAAGGGGATAGCAAACAATCGAGAAAGTAAAGTCTAAATCTTCTAAGCCTTGAAAAAAAGTTTCAACTTTTAAAATAAATTTTTTTTAAAATAAATTGATTGCTAGTATTTTACATCTATAAAAGTTAAAAATTAACTACAAAAACTTATATTACATTAAAAAGTTTTATTATATTTAGAATTTATTTTTTAAATTAAGTTTAAATAAACTTTTTCAGAATAATAAAATTCAAATAAAATATTCTGAATCGTATTGATATTTGATTTAATTTTATTAGATTGAAATCGAAAAAAAAAATTTAGTTTTTGAAAGAATCAAACTTTTGAAATTTTATAATCCCTTTGGTGCTGTCAAATCACAAAATGAAAAAGAAATTTTCCAATAACATTTTTTTATAGATGCACAATACATTGGATTGCAATAACAAATTTGATGAATTTTTTGCATTAGAAAATAATAAAGGCAATACTTGTAAGAAAAATATTCGTAGAATGGCAACTCTTGCTCTTTATTGTCGTAAAACTCGGATTCTATTTGTAAATGTATTTTCGAAAGTTAGTGGATAAGCCATTTACATTTTTAAAAAATATTTTATAAAATATTAATGTTTAAATTATTCTCTAATTTTATTCAGTTTAAAAATTGCATTAAATTCTGATTTTTGATTATTTTGAAATAAAATAATTAAGTATAAGTCACTAATTAAGTATAAATACCTCGAAATAGGTATTTTGAATTTTGAATTCTAAATTTTATTTTTATATAAAAAAATTTACAATCAGCTGGGAGCTATTTTTCTATACACAAAATATATTTTAATTTTAATATACTTTAAATTTATTAATATTTTGTTTTAGAATCGGAGTCGGCTTGTTTTAACTGCTCTTCTATTCGGCTTATTTTATATTTGCTCCGATTCCGACTCTTACCTTAGTTATCTAACAATAATGAAATAGACTCTGACTCTGACTCCAAGAATTTAACTCAAATTCCACAACACTGAAAAAAGACTTATAGCAATTTTTATAAAAATTGGGTATATTTATAATAAACTTAAATTGCTATAATTTTAGAATCAAAAAGTCTTGGATTGTTTTTTTTTTTTTGAGCAAACCTTAGAGTAATGGAAATTAAAAAAATTTCCATTAATGACACTGCGGAAGTGTTAACGTGTTCATAAACATGTCATGTCACATGATAAAAAAAACAGTTAATTTTTATGTTTTATTATTTTTAACATTTTTACGCCTTTTTCTATAAGATTTTTTAATAATTTTAATTTAAATCAAAAATACAAACTAACACATATATGTTTATATATATATATATATAAAACGATTGGGTGTGAACAAATTTTATATTTTCTTACTCATTATTTACTGACGCATTTCATATTTTAGTTTTTTAATATTTATGAAAACTTACCACTAAATGGCACACCCAAAGTGTTATTATATATATTTGAAAATGTTTTATTCTTTTGTAGGACATATTTTTAACTTTAATGTTTGTTATTTTCTTTTATTTCCTTTTTACACAAATCTATTATTTACTCACTATAATTTTCAACAATTGAATTGGTTTTTTTCTTTAAAACCTAACCTCATTTGAAAAATTTTTTTACGTAGTAAAAAGTACAAAAGCTATTTAGGAATTATTTAATTATATATTCAATAGGATAATATAAATCTAATATATAAATGGTATGCCGGCTAAATACCGTCTGTGATATATAAAAGTTCATTTAAATAATTTGCTGAGTTTATATTGTTGTATTCAGATGAGTTTCAAACAATTTCAAAACGAATTGATCACTAGAGTGATTATATAACTCGCTAAATTGATTACAGCGAAAGTTCTATAAAAGCTTCTAATAGAAACTTGTATTAAATAACAAAAGGTGGGATTTAACTTTCTAGAAATTTAAAGGTTCTTCACTCAAAGATTCAGATCGATTTAAAAAATATCACTTAAACTCAACATTTACTGTTAGTCAAATAGAACCAATAGTGTAATAACTGCCTTTCAAATGTGTAATTAATTAATTTATTAAAATAAAAATTAGCTGTAAAAATTTAAAAAATTTTTTTCTAACTGGAAAAATGTTAAAACTTAAAGGTCAAATAAAAGGTGTATCAATTTTTAAGGTGTTATCAAATAATATGAGTTATATCTATGTTATCCTTGAATTGAAAGAACAGATTTTTTTATTTAAAATAATTTTTAGGAAAAAATTGTTGTTAATTTGTACGCCTGCCTGTAAGGAATAGATTTAGGGGGTGGTAGGATATCTCGGTTTTTAAAATCTTGTAAATCAAAATTTTGTTTTTTGAAAATTAAAATCTGGTTTTTTTAAAATGTCGTAAATCAAAACTTGGTTTTTTTTTAATTTCGAAACCCAAAATCTCGTTTTCTTAGAATATTTTTACCAAACCGTTCAATTCATTATTACCCGAACCATTACTCCAATTCATTTCTTTAGGGATACAAGACAAATTAGAAAGCAATACCTTAGTACCATGTTTCTTAATTAGTCTTCGATATATGCTCGCTTACCCTTGGTTAAATCGGAAGCTTCCATATCCGGATCTTTTCCAGAGTCCGATCTTCTCATTACTTTTTTTTTATATTTAGCTTGCGTTCTTATGTTGGTTATAAACACCTCTATACTACTTTTAAATGTAGAATTGAAAAACAGCTAGATAATGTGTAACTTCTTTATTAAATTCAATTTTTAAATATAATTACACTCTGTTGGTTCTGGTACCATTACACTACTATCTCTGTATGGCAAAACATTATTATTATTGTAAGAGTTCAGAAAACTTGGTGTATCTTTTTGAAAGGCTGAAATTAATTCACTGACGGTGCAACAATATGTTCTGCCACCTTTAACATTATGGAATCCTTTATTTTTATTTCTCTTATCTACAGTTGGATAACCGTATTGTTTGCATTTATCCGTACAAACATCTTGTTCATTAGTTGCATACGGGTTGTTTAAAGTAATCAAAGCTATGCTTTGATCACCATATTTTAAAACTTTCCAATAATATTTTGGAACTTTAATTAAATTTTCTTCTGTTTCTTGTGGGATTAAAGGATCTATGCTCGGTTTTTTACCAGTTCTTCTTTCTCTATCTTTTATAATTTGATTTTGATTAGTTTTTGTTGTTAAGTATAATTCCTCCAGCTTGTTGGTCTTAGTATTTGTCAATTCTAACACTTCAGCAATGCCAGTTATAATTTCTAAATCACCATTTAAAGCAAATGCCATAGTTCTGGCAATATTTTCAACACGTTTCCAATTGCATGTATTAATCCCCTAAAAATTACACATTATGGTTATTGTTGAGTTTTTGAATTATATAAAAAAGGTTTAATTTAAACTAACCTGCCATTCTGGTGCAACATTAACAAATAACATTGTTGCACGTTTCCAAGCATTAAACGGAAAATCAGCTACTGGTGTTAAATGGCCACGAGCAAAAAAATTATGATTATTAAAAGCTGGTGTTGGCTGTGTATTTGCAACTATATCAGTAAATCGTTCAAATTGATTTGTTTTTAAGTACGGTTCTCCTTCGCGTGTAAAATATGGTAAGCCATCTTTAAGGAATGTTGAAACGCGATCATGACTTGAAGGCTGTGCTTTTATACCTTGACCATTGATTTTATGTTTTGTATACCGAACGGAGCCACTATTAAAATTATAACAAATTTCAAAAAGAGTAACAAAATTTTTTTGAGTTTTGAATTCAACTTTTATCATTTGGCCAGTTTCACAGTTTTCAGATGGAGTTGAAACTTTTGGTTTTATTTCCTGGCTACATTTCAAATTTTTAGGAACAATATTTTTCTGTGTTGAGACGTCTTCCAATTTGTTATCAGATTTACATTCAAATTCTATTTCTGATGTTTTATAACCTATAGTTTTATAATTGAATTTATTATAAGGAGTAACTTAATGTTTATTTATTAAAGCCAAACCTACAATTTCATTTCCATCACCGCAAGCAACAATACCTCTGTCCCCTTCGTTCCATTTCAGTTTTACGACTTTTTTCTGTCCAACCATTTCACTCTCAGGGTTATGCAGCACATTATTTTTAATGTATATGGGATCATTGTTATTTTGATGTAATATATCATCAATATTCACACTGCAAGCTGTCAAAATTAAATTTAATTTAATTAAAATTTAACAAATAATTAAAATCATAAACTTACAATTACAGTGAACGTCTGAAATAACTTCAATTAAAATAAAAATAAATAATAACTTCATTCCGTTCTATAGTTCCGTTTTATTAAGTTTTTTAGATGTGAATTGAACCAAAGCTTGATTAAAATTAAACATTAATTAAGAAAAGCAAATATATTGAAAATAATTAAAATATTTTAAAAACTTATCAGTTATACTAATTATCAATTATATTTTTGAAATTAATCATCTTAAAAGTAAATTCGGATTTTCCGAATAATTACATAGCTTTGTAATCAGCTTCTGTTGACCTTTAACGTTCTGTATTCAGTATCTCTTGTTTGTTTGCATACAAGTTTGTTTGTTTGTATACAAGTTTTTCGATTAAATTTTTTTCTTATTTGTTATTTCAAGTGTTGAACGACGAAGAATATAGTTGTGCTTGATAACTCTCAGGTATCAGTATGAATTCAATATCGTATTTTAGTTTTAATAATTAAAATCAATATCGCAGTTTTATAAGATTTGAGGATATATTTAAAAATAAAGTGACTCTATGAAAATTAAGGGTCTAATTTAACTAACTTAAAACTATCTTGTTTTGCATTTTTTTAAAATTATTCTGTTTAACACGCTTGTCGATAAATTTGGCAGCTACCAGAACAATTCGGTTTCAACCACAAATATTGGGGAGCCTACAAATTCATACATCATGATCTAAACCAATACCAATTGTATCAAAAATTCTTTTAGTGAACTTAAAGACTCTATCGTTAATTTTGTATTGAGATGAACTTACATAAGAACACAAATGTTTGAATTAATTTACTTTTTGATACTGAGCCTGAACCGATGCATTGACTCTATACATTACAAACTGAAAATAAATTTTATATTATATCAATTTAATTTTATATCAATTAAATTAAAAATTTTAAAATTAAAATCTTTTATAGCTAAACTGCTTTCAATTTCTCAATTTATGTTAATAGGTAATAGCCTTGAATGTAGAGATGGTTTTTCTATTTAAAGATAAAAAAGTAGCCTTCCCTAATTGTATTTAGAACAATTTAACTTCATCCAATGATAATAATAAAGACTGGGCCTTATAGCCTTAAACCTGAAAATAAAACAATAAAAACAACTATACCATTTTAGTTTTAAAATGAGAATAGTAAACTTTAAAGTGGAATTGTAAACTTCTATATGATAAAAGTAAACTTCAAAATGGAATTGTAAGACTTCAATATGAGATTTTTTATTTTAATTTAATTTAAAACAATTAATATTAACACAAAATATAGAAAATTTTACAAGTTAAGAGCTGTAGTGAATTTTGTTTGAATGCAATGCAATTAGCACATGTTTTTGGTGTAATTATTGTCTGCAAACGTTTTTTCATAAAGCTGTTTACGGCTCTTACTCTTTGTTCTTTGACCAATAATTTGCTTCTGCTGTTAAGAACACTTGACAAATTTTTTGAGCCTTCTTTTAACGTTACTCTTTACCACAGACCAAACATTTTCCACTACAGACCAAACATTTTCAATTGGATTAAACATTGCACTTTGGGACCAAGTATGAGTACCTGGTTATCATTAAATTCCTTCATGATAATCTTCAATTTTACTATGAAGATGCACCTTGTCAATTCCTATAACAACTGGTTCACCATGTCTGCCATGTATTCTTGAAATATGAATAGTTTAATTCTTTCATAAACACAATGGGTTTCTTTTTGGGATTGAACGGTTTCTTCTTAATTTTGCTTTAGGACGTTTTCTCTCTCTGATATCCAATGATATGCTGTTGATTGTGGAACGTTAATCGTACGTGCAAGAAACGGCAAGTAAGTGCGTTTTTTTATATTCTTTTTCTATTTTGTTAATTTTTTGTAGACATTTTGTGGGCCTTTTAATTTTACCAAGAAAACACATTGGCAAATTGCAATTCTGCTGTTAAATTTAAAAAATTTACTTAAAATAATCAAAAGGCTGACTTCTCTTATTTTGATTTTAAAAATTCTCAAATTGAAATTTGTTATTCTCATTTTGAAGCTTACTATTCTCATTTTTAAACCAAAATGGTTTTTTTGATTCAATTAAAAACTAAAATATTTATTTAATGATAATTTACTTTCTACTAGGTAACAAAAAACTTATTAATAAACTTATAAATTTAAATACTATAATTAAGTTGCAAAACAATTGCGATTTATTGATAACTTAAGTTCTTTGGGTTGCAAATAATATAATTAAAATATAAATTTATATTTTATAACAAAAGTTGCCGTATACAGTTTGATTGATCTGATTCATCGAATCACATATTACATAATATATTCATATAGCTTCATGAAATTCAATGCACTTCTTTGGTAGTGGGAGATCCACAAAATTCTGCTATCATTAATATCGTACTTATGATTTAACTTGTAAAACGTACTTATGATTTAATTTATAAATTATTTAGCTTAAAACAATGTCAAGCTAAGTCCTATAAATACTAATAAACTACTTAATATTAATTTTACTAAATTCTCCTTCTCTAAAATATCATTACTATTACTCTTTTACGAATTGATTTTATTCTGCACTTTATCCAAATCATTCCCTATATACCTCAGTACTTTCGATCTCTTAATATTTTTAAAATCAGTTGGTACTGCATCTGGAAATGCTTTAACCAAATCTTCTATAGCACAACAATACGTACGACCATTTTTAAAATCATGAAATCCTTTTTCTGGATTAATTTTATCAACGGTAGGATAACCGTATTCTAAGCAAACATCATTACAAACATCTTGTTCTTTCACTTTTAATTTGAATTGAGATTTTTGTTTACTGGCCAAACGGGATTCAATCATTCCTTTTTCATTTCCGGAAACATTTTCTTTTTCCCCAATTGAATTGCTTTCATCTGCATGAATGTCCGCCTTTAAGTCACTAGTTGCATATGGATTATTTAATGTTATAAAAGCTATATATTGATCACCATATTTTAAAACTTTCCAAAAATATTTTGGTACAGGAATCAGATTTTCTTCTGTTTCTGTAGGAATAAAAATAGCTCCGGTACGACGTCTTTTACCCGGTTGTTTTTCTTTATGTTTACGTTCATCCAAAATATCATGTTGTATTGTTTTTGTTGTTAAATATAATTCTTCATTTTGTAGTGTTCTGATATTTGGCATTTGTAAAACTTCAGCAATACCTGTTACCACTTCTAAATCATCATTTAAAGCTATTGCCATTGTCCTAGCAATATTTTCAATTCGACGCCAGTTATTTGCATTAATCATCTAGAATTAAATTTAAAATTTTTATTTAATTGGATTTATTTTAAATGAAATTAATCTGTATACATACTTGCCATTCTGGAGCAACATTAACATAAAACATAGTTGCTCTTTTCCAAATATTGAATAATCCATCTTCAACTGGAATTAATTGAGCTTTAGTTAAAAAGTATGAATCACTATTATCACTTTTGAAAGCATTTTTTAAAACATTGTTCAAAGGAAATATATCAGTAAAACGTTCAATTTGATTTGTTTGCGAATACGGTTCCCCTTCACGTGTCAAAAATGGTAACCCATCTTTTAAAAATGTTGAAACATTTTCAGATTCATAAGTTGCTCTTATAACTTTACCTGAGATGTTATGTACTGAATATCGAACTGAACCACAATTAAAATCATAACAAATATGAAAAAAAGGAGTAGTATGTAGATGATCTTTAAATCCAATTTGTAATAGAGTACCGCTTTCACAGTTATTATGTGTTGCAACAACGCTAGGTTGAATTTTTCTTAGACATTTTAAATTTTTCGGATCAATTGTTTCATTTGTTTCCAAGTCTATTAAATTATAACTGTTACCGTTATATTTACATACAAAATCTAAATCTGATTTCTTGTAACCTATGGGTATTGCAATAAGTTAAATTTTGCGGATAATTTACTGTATAATTTAATGCTTACCTTCTAAAAAATTTCTATCACCACACATGATACTGCCCCGTTCACCAACCTTCCATTTCAATTTTAGTACTTTTGTTTCACCAATTACTTCACTTTCAGGATAATGTAATTTTGAATATTTTGTATAAATTGGATCATGTTTCTCTAAATTTAATATGTCTTCCATATGAACACTGCAGTCTTTAAGAAATATAAAAATTAAATTAAATAAATAAAAAATTAACTTTTTAGATAAAATGTTAAACTTACAGTTACAGTAAACATCTGTAAGATATTGAATCGAAATAAAAATAATAATCCACTTCATAATTATCTAATTTGTCTAATAATGACTTGAGCTTGTATTTAATCTATTTTTAAATCTAGAGTATATTTCATATAAACTGTTAGAATCAAATAAAACAAAATGAAAGATACCTTTACTACTTATAACATTAATTGTTTTTCGAAGAATCAATGAAATTTTAATTAAAATTATTCTGATAAAGCTTAGTTTCACTATTGAATAAATTGTTTATAGTGTGAATATATTAAATGTAGGTAATAAGCTTTGTGGTATTTCCAGAACATCATAGGAAAAAACGTTTGATAACTTCTTTTTTAATATTAAAATTAAAGTTTTACATTCGCTTTACATTAGATATATGATAAGCTTCCTTATACTGCGTCATATTAAAAATTGGATTATATCTAACGAATACGTCAACTCGATTGATTGTATCTCACTAGATTACAGAAAAATTTTAACTCGGTTTTCAGATTAGAAATAAATCTAATAGTACTCTTGTTATATTAAGGCTTTAGGCGACTGCAGCTACGTAACATTTACAGAAAATATAATATTATATAATATATAAATTGTAAATATAATATTTGTAAATATACGGATAGACAGACAGATAGACAGAAAGACAGACTGATGGACGAGTCAAACTATGTAGGCACATTTTTGCAAATTTTTTTGAAAATGTACTAAAAATTGTTCAAATTCTGCAATATTGAATATTATATAGTAATAATTTATAATGATCTTATGTGTATAAATCAAATAATAAAATAAACATATATATGGGTTTTTACTGTTAATATATGCACTTGTATGTCAGATTGCCACAATTATTTGATCTTGTATGTCAGATTGTGAATATCATTGAATTGATCCTCACGTTTCTGTGGTTTACTGATAACAGGTTTGAGTCATAATAAATCGAACAAACAGTTTTCCTTATTTAAAAATATAATACAGGGTGGCGCAAAACGACCGATATGGTTTGAACTTTGAATAACTTTTTAAAATTATTAAAATTTTTTATTTTCATTTTAGAATTTTGTGAATTGGAAATGGAACAGTACACAACAGAACAGCGATAAAAAATTGTTGAATTTTATTTTGAAAATCAACGGTCAATTGTTTTGGCGCAGCGTCGTTTTTTTAATGTGCGTACTGGACCTTCAGCATCAACAATAAACCGCCTGGTTACAAATTTTTGACAACATGGTACAGTGAGACACCATGTACCGGAAGATCACGTATTCCACACGGAAGAAAATATCCAATGTGTTGTGGATAGTGTGCAGGAAATTCCAGAAACATCAACAAGAAAACGTTCGGCACAACTGGGGCTATCGCGGAGGTCTGTTCAGATTTTGGTCACATTACACATGTTCCCGGCTAAGGTTAAGCTTGTGCAAGAATTGGGATTTCATTAACAATTTGATAATAAGCGATGAAGCCCATTTCCAATTGAATGGTTTCGTCAACAAGCAAAATTGCAGGATAATGGGCTACGGAGAATCCAAGAACAGTTCATCAGTGTCAATTACACCCACTTATGTGTACAGTTTGGTGCGGTGTATTGTCTGAAAGGATTATTGGTCCATATTTCTTTGAAAATGCACATGGCGCCTCAGTTACCATTACTGGTGTTGAATATCGAACGATGTTGGACAATTTTTTGAGGTCACAGTTGTTGTTCCAACAAGATGGTAAAGTACACGACGGCTTTGTTATGGTACCTCTTTGACGAACGCATTATTTCGCGCAGAAGCGATTTCAATTGGCCCCCACGTTTACCGGATTTAAGATATAATTTTTTATACTTAAGTTAAAAATATTCCCCATTAATATACAAAGAAAAAAATAATAATAATTAACCATTAACTACCCTGTATCATGCATATATTTGTATATGAATAAATTGAATTCTAATGAATTTTTATAGAATAAATTATTAAAGTTGGGTAAAAGTTTTTTTTTAATCTACTTGTTCGTCTGTTAGTTTTCTTGAAAGACATAGTTGTTTTTTATAAAACAAAGTCTTACTAATAATGATCTTAAGATATATCTTAAATATAGAAATTTGAATAAATTAAAGCTTAATTTATTTTTTTGGTATGTTATTGAACCTTTGTTATTGTTAAGGTAAATTCTCTGAGTCGTAAAAATCTTAAAAAGATTATAATTTTATTACCGGACTTAAGCTAAGCATATTATAGTTATAAGATTAGGAGGCTTAAGAATCTTTAAGGTTTTAGAGCACATATTGCACAGTCCTTTCTAAGATCTTTAAAGAATCTACGACTATTATAATTAGAACTCCAAATGTCAAGGTATTAGCTTTTATTGTAGTGGAAATTTGGTGAACGTTTTTTTTTATTAGAACAATAAAGACACTAGAGATGATCTTTTTAAACTGCAAAAACGTGAGGAATAAATGTTAAAGAACTTATTCAAATTTCTCAATATGTCAGTATTTTCTAAATGGAACTCGCAGCTTAATAATTTCTGAAGAATTTTCAGTTATCACAATAAAAACCGAAGCTTTAGAAGTGAATTATGACGTATTTGCTATTCAATGAAGTGTAATAAGAACTAAAAGTGCTGAAGCATTGAATATAAAACAACCAGCATAACAACGAGTACTACAAAATTTTAGAAAGATTTTATTTTAAACTTTTTGTATAGGTTTTTCAAAACCTATTTTATTTATAAACCTGTTCTTTGGGTTTACCTATAGTTAAAATAATTTATTTTAAATTTATTGGTTTCAGATTTTATAGCTTTAGAATGCAAAGATAAACATAATAAACCACAGTATTAATTTGCAACCAAAGAGCTGTTCTCTCATAATGCAATAAAAGTTAATTTATTAATATATTTAAACTTTGATAGAACTTTATATAAGCTTATTTTTATTATCGCACTTTAAAAAAATCGTCTTAAAGCTTTTTGTCTTATAAAGTGGTTGCATTCTATACACTATTCAATTATTGATTTGAAATTTATTGAATAATTATTATAAGATAATTATTATTCTAATATACAGTGTTGGAAATTAGAATAACTTCACTTGATTTTTTGGAATATTTAAACTAATTTTCAATTTTTTTTTTATTTTTTTTTTTATTTTACGTGGATTGGTGTAGAATCTTCGAAAGATACAAACTGCCCAATTACAAAGGTTTTATGTACTTTCCCTAAGGAAATCTGTACTTTATTCTATATTATCTAAAGGTCTTTTTGTTTTAATTCTTCATGTAATAATCTGATTATTTATTAACTGAGCAGCTTCAATATTTATATGCCCTTCTAGATTGGAAATTTGTAAATCTCTATTAATGTCACTATTACGTACATACCAGGGAGCACTTACTATGTTACGTAGAAATTTATTCTGAAAGGTTTGTATTTTTTTTTAATATGCGTTTGCTTGGTACAACCCCAAAGTTGAATTCCATATAACCATATAGGTTTAATTAATTGATTGTAAATTAAAACTTTATTATATATTGTAAATTTAGACTTAACGCCAGTAATTTTCTCTATATTTATTTTCAAGTTCTAATTTTTTCTTCTTAACATGTTCATTCCAACTTAGCTTGACATCCAGTGTCATGCCTAGGTATTTTGCTGCATTTTCGATTGATACAAATACACCATTTAAATTTATTTTAGACGAATTTCTAATATTGCTATTAGTAAAATTAACATGAACAGATTTACTTCGTTTAGTTTTATTTTCCATTTGTTTTTCCAAGAACATATTTTTTCACTTGCTTTCTGTAATTTTCCTGTAGCCCCATAATTTTCAAGTGGAAAGTATAAAAATTTCAGATGAGTTTTTGATGATTATTTTATTTTATTAAATTTAAACAATTCTGGAGAATTATTAGTACAATTTTTAAAAATGTATTCAAGAATTTTTTTTTTTAATACTAGAAAAAATGAGATTTCACTGTTATATGTCAACTGGTATAGAAAATGACGAGATAACAGTACTAAAGGATTATGGTCTTTCTATCTCCACATATTATGAAAAATTTTTTGAATCAAGAAGACAAGGTTGATAAAATAACGCACCTTTTAAAAACTTAAACTAGTTTAAACTCATTATCAATTTAATTAAAAATTAATTAAATATCAAAAATTTTCTTAAAGCAAACGTCAAACGTACATTTGTTTAATTGAACATTATTCACTATCATTAGTTTGAATTAGTCATTGGGTATCAGATTTCTATGATATTAAATTTATTAGGAAATTGGCCTTATACTTTCACTTTCCCGCAATCATAATTTCTAAAATATTTGAATTTTATATACTCTAGTTAGTTCAAGATTTTTTCTAGACCTCAATCATTTGTTTTAGAACTAGTTTCAGTTTAAAAATTTGTGAATATAGATAAGTGTTAATCAAATGTTATTGGGATTTCGTAATAATTATAAATTAACCTTCTACACTTTAAAAATCAAAACAATGAAATTTGAAATGTATTTAAAATAATTTTGTAATGAAACTTGTTTCTTTTACTTCCAAATAAATTTTATTTAAAATAATACTAAATTTTTATAATTTTAATTTTAAACAAATGCTTTGGTCAATAAATAGGGTTTTATATAATTAAAGGCTCATTTGTTTTAAAATATTTTCCCATATATATTTAATATTATTTTATTTACATTAATGAATTTCAAAATAAAAGAAGTACCCACTTTTATGGACAGTTTGTTTTTTCCGTCTCCTCTTCCTTTTTTAATACTTCATTATTGCCAATGTATTTTAAAACTTTTGAATTTTTAATTTTTTTAAAGGAGCTTGGAACTGATGTTGAAAATGCTTTAGTCAACTCTTCAATAGTACAACAATAGGTTAGACCACCTTCAAAATTATGAAAGCCTTTGGTTTTATCTTTTGTGCCAACAGTTGGATAGCCGTTTTCTTTGCAAATATCTTTAACACAAACTTTTTTTTCAGTTAGTGCATAAGGATTATTTAATGTTATAAAGGCTATGTATTGGTCTTTGTATTTCAAAACTTTCCAATAATATTTTGGTACCGGCATTAAGTTTTCTTGTGTTTCCTTCTCAATACTCTTTTGACTAGCGCGTTTTGTACGATAATTCCTATGAGAATTTGATTTCGTTGTTTTTACATTTAAATTATTTTTTTTAATAGCTCTAAGTTTAAGACTTGCTGCCGGACGAAACGGTTTTTTAGTAGTGTATTTATTTCTCGAATACAAAGGAACTCTTTTAACTGGAGTTTTAGGTTTTGCCTTTGTAAGGGATAATGGTTTTTTAATTACTCTTCTTCTTGTAGTTAAGGTTTTTTGTTTTTTTTTTGGTAATCCTTCTGTTGATTTGGTATTTGACCGTTTGTCTATTATTTCTTGTTGGATTGCTTTTGTTGTCAAATATAATTCTTCATCTTTTTTTGTTTTTTTATTTCGCATTTTTAATATTCCAGCAATACCAGTTATAACTTCTAAATCATCATTTAAAGCGATTGCCAAAGTTCGGGCAATATTTTCAACACGTTTCCAGTTAGAAGTATTTATTATCTAGATTAAAGTTTTTTATTGTATTATTGTAAAAAAAATATTTGGAAAATTTTTACCTGCCATTCTGGTGCAACATTAACAAAAAGCATTGTGGCACGTTTCCAAAAACTATATACTCCATCATCGACTGGTGTCAAATGACCACGAGCTAAAAAATACGGATCTTCGGTAAAAGCTTTTGTTGAGAAAGTTGAACTTTTCACAATATCAGAAAAGCGATCGAAATGAATATCTTTTCTGTACGGATCACCTTCACGGGTATAAAATGGTAATCCATATTTATAAAAATATGAATTGCGTTCATTACAAGGTATATTTTCAGAATTTATAATCTTTTTTGCTTTTCCAGCTATAACATGTTGGGTATATCGTACCAAACCAATGTTAAAATCATAGCAAATATCAAAAAAAGGAATTAGTTGATTGTTATTTTCAACTCCCACTTTCAATAAGGTTCCACTTTCACATTTTTGATCAGTATTCTGAACACTAAATTTGATTTGAACGTTACAACTTAAATTTTCTGGGTTAATATATTTTCCCTTTCCTTTATATTGTAATTTATACGCTCCATTTACCTTTTTACATTCAAATTCAATTTCTGAGACTTGATGACCTGCGTATACCAAATTAAGTTTTAGTAATTAAAGTGAAAAATTTTGAAATGCGCAATTTCTTACCTGATATCCAATTTTTATCATTACAGATAATCGTTCCCGATTCGCCAACAGCCCATTTTAATTTTGGCTTTTGATCTACCATCTCAGGGTAATGTAAAACACCCTTTTTTAGATAAATTAGATCTTGATTTGTAAAATCGATACTACAAACTAAATAGAAAATCAAAATTGGAAATTTGTTAATAATAATTTTGTATTAAAATAATTTCAAATATTTTTAGAAAATAAACTTACAGTTACAAAAAACTATTGTAACACACTGCGATATTATAATTAAATTAATCCAATTCATTTCTATGAATTTCGTGAACATGAATGACCGAATTCAGTGTTCGATGTGCGATATTCGAACGAATGTTTATGTTTTATAAGTTAACTATACAGTTAACTATATAAAGCTTATAATATTTACTTCATGTAGTTAAAATATTCAATTGCGGGTTGTCTGATTAATTTATTTCTAATTCAGGTGTTGTTTCTATGCTATTTAAAGAATATTATTCAAACCATTTGTCCTCTTGTGGTAGATGTAAAGTTATTTTAAACGAACGCGGTTTTTCCATAATAATTTATGTAATATGGTTTGTATTAAAACCATATTGTGTAATTAAAATAATTAAAAAAAAAATATGTTAAAAATAAATTGAAACAAGAAAGATCCATTGAAAGATCAACTTATAGATACTTATGCAATCCCACTTAGATTTTAAAATCAACCATCAATTTCCTCATGATGAAACAAAATTTTTCATCCCCAACCCATCGAATAATCGTAAAGCTCATCAGAGCAATGTCCAGCTTTGCGAACCCATATGTTCTATTACTTTACTTGCCCATTTTAAATTGTAACTTTGAAGTTCATTACATTCAATAATCAGATTCGGAACTTTGGAGTCAAAATTTTTGAAAACATCGAAAAATTGATTGTTATATTATACTACATACGGATTTTAATTTTAAACCATCTAGTCTTATTAGTTTCAAAGACATGTACTCTGTTCCAGCAATCAATGTGGCAGCTACAGTAGCTTGCTATGTTACTTTACTT
Organism: Dolichopus griseipennis; assembly: GCA_963082915.1. Classification (NCBI taxonomy): domain Eukaryota; kingdom Metazoa; phylum Arthropoda; class Insecta; order Diptera; family Dolichopodidae; genus Dolichopus; species Dolichopus griseipennis. The sequence goes on along the minus strand of OY720443.1, from coordinate 42,163,238 downwards.
GCTTACTTTTAATTTCAACTTTATAGTGTAATTTGTTTTAATGTAGGCATGGTTAAAAAATTTGTGAGGCAGCTGCCCGAGAATGAAGCCTTAATATTTCGAAACTTCATAAAAGTGGTTGCCTATTATAAAACCCCTAGTGTTTTTAGTTTCGAAGATATTCATATTAAAAATTTTTGTGGCAGCTTTCCGAAGTCTTGGTCCAATTTTACCTAAAACTAAAAGGAAACCTACAAACTGTCTAAACATCACTTTGTATATATTCTTAAAGCTCTTCCTATTTTTTTTGGAGTTATCGTGCTGACACTCGGATAGTCGTAGGGACGAAAAGACACACATAGCAGCATCTTTTTACTTTTCGATGCTGATCCGATCCATACCTATAAGTCTATATCTACAATTTATGCATTACAAACGGAGGAATTAACTGTTTAAAAAGAAAATCAATATTTCGAAGATTCATTTCAGTTGGTAGCTAAAGTCATGGGCTTTCATACAAATATCTTAAATTTTAATTACTTTTATAGGTGGAAGGTTACAATATTGCTGAGTAATAGGTCATTTAAACAATGAAATTAATTTGGTATATTAATAACGGTATTTTATACTAAAATTACAGTTATTTTACGGAAAGTGCAGAATATCAATGTTTTTCGAAGTATCGGTAGTTTTTATTAGCCCTTGTTATACTTTTGCAAATGGTACCTATAACAGCAGTAATAATACATTTTAGACAATTTTAATAATTACTTATATAGCTATTATAACTATGTATGAATATTGTATACTTAGTTTATTAAATTGAAAATTATTAGATACCTAATATGTAGGTTAAAAATAAAGGTTTAATCCCTTTCTAACACATATACTAAAATAATTATATGTTGGCACAATAATTATTATCCTTTATTATAATTGACTTTATAACATTTTATATTATACATGGATTTTAAAAAAATATAAAAGAATTGTTCACTTTTATGGACAAATTGATTTTGCCATCTCTTCTTCCAGTACTTTGCTATCTCCAATATATTTTAAAACATTTGCATTTTTAATATTGTGAAAGTCACTTGGAACAGATTTTGGGAATGCTTTAGTCAATTCTTCTATAGTACAACAATAAGTTTGACCTTCTTCAAAATTATGAAAACCTTTGGTTTTATCTTTTGTATCAACAGTTGGATAACCATTTTGCTGACAAATATCATTACAAACTTTTTTTTCACTCACTGCATGTGGATTATTAAATGTTATAAAAGCTATGTATTGGTCCTTATATTTCAAGACTTTCCAAAAATATTTTGGTACCTGAATTGAATTTGTTGGTTTATTTTGTTGAACACGGTGTCTTTGATTATAATTATAATTGTAATTGTTATTATAATTATAATTTCTACGATAATTTCTACGATAATTCTTCTGGAAATCCTTTTGTTGTAAATTGTGGAATACATTTTTGAGGCCAGCTGCAACATTTGACATTCGTTGAAACGGATTTATAGGACTTTGTTTTCTTGGTATTCCTGGCAATAATCCAGCAATACCAGTTGTAACTTCTATATTATCATTTAAAGTTATTGCCATAGTCCTGGCAATATTTTCAACCCGTCTTCGATTTGAAATTTTTTTCAACTATTGTAAATTATTTGAGGGCTCTAAGAAATGCTCTAAGAAATATTTGCAAAAAATTTACCTGCCATTCTGGTGCATAATTAACATCAAGCATTGTACCATTTTTCCAATAACTAAATATTCCATCTTCGACTGGTGTTAAATGAGCGCGACCTAAAACTAATGATTCACCATTTTTAATTTTAGTCATATCGCAGGGTTCTTTTTCGATGTTCGCAAACTTTTTTACTCTTCCGGCTATAACATGCTTTGTATATCTTACCGAAGGCCTGTTATAATCATAGCAAGTATCAAAAAATGGAATGAATATATTTTTATTTTGAACTCCAACTTTTAATAAGCTTCCATTTTCGCATTGTTGACCAATAGTCCGAGCACTAAAACTGATTTGATTGTTACATTTTAAATACTCGGGGTAAATATCTTTTCCCGTTCCTTTGTATTGTAATTTATAAGCTCCGTTTACTGTTTTACATTCAAATTCAATTTTTGAGTCTTGATGACCTGCGTATACCAAATTAAGTCTCAGTAATTGAAGTGATAAAGTGATCTTGAATTTTGAAATGCACAATTTCTTACCTGAAATTAAATTGTTATCATTACAAATAATTGCTCCCGATTCGCCAATAGCCCATGTTAATTTTGGTTTTTGATCAAACATCAGGGGATAATGTAGCACATCATATTTTAGATAAATTAGATCTTGATTTGTAAAATCAATACTACAAACTAAATAGAAAATAAAAATTGAAAGTTAATAATTTAAATACTAATTTTATATTAAAATTATTTTAAATACTTGTAGAAGATAAACTTACAGTTACAATAAACAATTGCCAGACACTGGGATATTATAATTAAATTAATCCAATTCATTTTAATTGATTTTATGAACATGAACTCCGAATTCAGTGTTCGATGTACAATGTTTGTTACAAAATAAACGAATGTATTAAATGTTAAATTGTTATATAGATTTTAAATTAAAACATATATTTTAACTTTCCGTAATTAAAATATTCAATTGTGGCTTCTCTGATTCATATTTTCTTCCATATGTTATTTCTGAGCTAATTCTGAGCTATTCCGAGAATATTATTCCAACTATTTATACTTTTTGTGGTAAATGTAAAAATTAATTAAACCGAACCAGATTGTGTTTTGAAGTTTTGATTGCAAATTTTATTTGCAGGAATTTTTTTCAATTCCATATTTTTAAGTATATTTTATAAAAAAATTAAAAAAAATGTGTCTATATAGTTTTATTCTTTCCGTCTGCCCGCTCGAGTGTTTGCAAAGCTTTAAACAACTTTTGTAGTAAAGCAATTAAATTTAAACCATGGATAGATAGAGTTCAAAAAATTAATTTATAGAAAAACTTTATTACATTAAAGTATTTACAATTCCACAAACTTCCAAAAGCCCTGTATTAATAGTATAAGTATCAAATGTTCTACTTGATATACCCTCATCCTGGAACGACTGCAGCGCTTTTATAAGCTTTATGAATATATGTAAAATGTATATGTTGTTTTGTTATACCGTATTTCAATTTACCGTTATGCGAAACTTAATAGTTGCAAAATTTTTGATCACTTATATCTTTGAATAGGTTTTAATTAGACTATTACTAAAAGCTTTTCTTATTTACAGAGTTTAGCTTATATAATACAAATAATTTATCGGAATATTGTTTAATTTTGAAAATGTGCTTTTTAAAAACCCTTGGCTTTTTTTATTACCCCTAACTATAACACTCATATGATATCATACGATTTTGTACGATTGTATGACAAACTAATAATAGTCATAACCAACATTCGGTATCATTTAGAAATCAATCGTCAAGTCATCGGCATACGAAACGAAGAGTACGTATTAAAGATATCATACATACAATCAAACTAAAATTAAAAAGAATTTAAAAATTTCAGAATCAAACGTACAACGGTAAATACATAAATTTTTAATAATTAAATGTTTATATTTGACATTTTAGGCATATGACTATTATAGTTGACTATTATGATTTTGTATATCAAATGTAATTATATCGAATATTTATCGAAAGTTCATATGACGTCATATGACTATTATAATTAGGGGTATTTCTTATTGTATATCTTTATTTATATTCCATTTCTGATGTTGTATTATTCATTATAATTTTTCTAACTTTTATCTTATTTACTTAATAATTTTTATTATTAAACAAACCATATTTTATAATCAGATAAAACAAAACATAATTTAATTCAAAATTTTAAATGCAACAAATTAAATCGATTAAGTAGAAACAAATCGATATTATAGAAGAAAATTTATCTTAACAAAATGAAAACACAAAAGCAAAACTATATAAAAAAAGTTATTTTTAAGATAACATCAAAACAAGCGTGCAACAAGACAATTTTCCAATTACTTTTAACTATTCTATTTCAAAGTTAAGTTATAAAAGGTTCCTACGATTAAAACTTAATAAAATAATCTTTAATTTTTATAAACCTACGAAAGTAGTTCTGAGGGTATACTATATTTGTAATTATGTTTGTGACACTGTTAATGAAAGCTAGTTAAATATAGCCTCAAGCTTCTGTATCGGATTAGAAGTGTAAAGTTTGAAGGAAATCATCAAGAACCTTGACTTTGTCTACTGCGTATTTAAGAAACTTAAACAGTCAGAACTCTGGTATTTCCCCATATACATTACTATATGAACCCATTTTCCTATTGAAATTGAAAGGGTTCGAATGACTGACATACAAGTTCTCTTTTATTTGACAATGTCTCTCTTCCAACTTATAAAACTGTAATTTTGACACATAAAAGAAATTAGTTAAATGACTTTTGTAAGATTATTTAAGTCTTGCTGCATAGGCTCTTGAAGCTATTTTATTACTACAAATTTTATATTCATATAATTAACCGCTAGACCTCTACAATTTTACAAAAGATAATTTTAAATAATGGTGCGGGTATCCCATTGGCTACACAGACTACTCAACTATCATTCTCTACTCAACTATCAGTATAAAATATAAGCGCATACATTTAATTTGTGAAAAAAATTTTTCAATACTGTTTATATATTTTACAGTTACCTTTGTTTTGTCTAATTTAAAAATAACTGTACAAAATATTATAAAGGTATTCCCCTTAAAAATATTATCAACCAAATGTTTGAAATAAAAAAAAAAAAAACTTTTCAAACAAATCCAATTATCATTAATGTAACGTTTTTCTACCACCACCATTAATACAAAATTAACTTTAATAGTTAAATTAGTTTTCCTTCGTTATAATTTTGAATCAGACACGAAGTGGTACGAATTATGTTTTTTTATAAAATATGAATTAAATATTTTAAAAAAATTGAACTGGCAACGTCTTAATATTCAAAAAGCTAATTGTGTTTTGTTTTTATATTAACCCTTTAAATACCGTTTTATTTTTGAATTTCAAATATTGAAAAGGAAAAGTTATGGAAGTACAAGATTAGGTAAAACGTGAGGCTTAAATAATACATTTACAATAATTTGATTTGTATATTTAATTGCAAAAACCATCAGGGATCAAAATATTTAAAAAACTTTCTCTCAGTACAGTTAAATTCAACCTGTTTATGTGCAGGGAGGCAGAACTGTCAAATTTGGGGTGCGATGAATGCGAGGGTAGAGCATCAGCAGCAATAACACTCTTTCAGATGCACTGTTTTGTGTTCACATGTGGCTTATAAAGTTATTTGTCCATATTTTTGTGAAAATGAAGCTTAGTGTCCCATAACTGTCTTTGAGGTGGTATACCGGACAATGTTAGAACGGTAGTTTCAATTATCGCGATATATGGCCACTATTATCATGACTGCAGCTCATATTGCAAGAGAGTGCTTCTATCAAGAGAAGATTCTATCAAACTTTTTGAAGACCGAATAATTTCAAAAAATTCTTAATTCGCGTGACCTTCCGTTTTCTAGATTTGACAGTTTCTGGTTTTTTTTTGTGGTGATTTTTGAAGGAATGGGTTAACATCAATAAACAACAAAACTTTCAGGAACGTAAGCTGAAAATTTTCAAATAAATTGCAAAATTGAAACCAGTCAATACAAGTTGATTTGGGATACAAACTAAAAATATACTAATAATAGGCTTAACTTATTAAATTAATTTAGTAGAAAATACAGGGCGGTCGCCTTTATGTTATTAATTATTATAATATTAACAGAGCTAGATTTGTTCTTAATTAGTTTTTATTAACTAATTTTAATTAAATATATTTTAAATTAAATTATATTACATTCTAAGTAAATATTTTAGAATCTATAAATGAATTAACTAAACTTTGAAAATAAACAACCGACTGACAAGTAATCGTTCATTGCGTCTATTGAACCCAAAAATAATATTTTATCGACTTTTTATTTTCATTATCCATATATGGAGTGTTATTTAAAACTAATAAGTAATAATGATTTTCTGCTCATATCATATGAACTATGCACTAAACTTTTACAATAAAATGAAATGGAAGTAATAATCCGATGTACTTAATTTTCTTTGTTGTTGTTGCTTTAATTAAGTTAAATTGAAATTCACATGACAAAAGAAAATATGGAAAACCAGCAGAAAACCCATTCATATATACATATTAACTTATGATATATAAGCAATATTAGAGTATACCCTACTATTCTATAATATTAATGATTATTTTTTTTATTTTTAAACTTTTGTGGCTTTATTTTTAATTTCTTGACTTTCATACTATTTCATACTAATTGTTATCGTAAGACAGTAACAATGAAGAAACAAGACAATTACTTTAAAAAAATTTAAAGTAAATTATATATAAAATATATTTTACTAATGGAAATCGGATAAAGTGTTTCTGAAATGCCAAATACGGAAGAATAACAATTCTTTCTATAGCAATTACAGTTAATTTCAAGTTTCTGGACGCATTCTAATCATAGAAGTACCATAAGTTTCGTGTTATTTTAACGAAGATCTTCCCTTCTCTTGTTGATAGCGAATTGGATTGTATTTATTTATTTTTAAACAGTCTCCTACCTCATACAATGTGATTCATGCCTTTCCTTTTCAGGTGTTATTAATTTTATTTATTTTTTTTGTATCATATATTTTATATTTTATTATGTGTAATTGGTCACCATGGAGATTTGTTAAAAGAAATTATTTTCGTAAAAAATTATATTCAATTAAATATTTAATGTGGGAACCGAACCCGCAACCCATCGATAATAAGCTAATTGCTTACTCATTACACCATCACGGTTCCGAGGATTGTGAAAAAACTCAAATGATCCGTATAATTTGAAAGTTCGATAAGTTCGTATAATTCTATTGTTTTTTAAGGTTCTGGTAAAATTGTGTCGTAATTTTTTTTGCAAAAATTTTGAAAACATTTTTTTTTTTAAAGTATCAGTTTCTTGATATCTTACGAAAGTTTCAAAAATTCTCTGTAATTTTAAAGCACTTTAAGTCCTGCCTGCATTCTTTTAATTTATTTGGTCTAAAGTATTATATTTTGCCAAAAAATGTTTTAGAGATATTCCGTTTCGATGTTTTCCATTTACCCTGATAAAAAAAAATATAAAAAGTATTTATAGGTATGTATTAATAAACGTTACACGATTTAAAAGTGGTCATCTTCAACTGAAAGTCTAATTAAAATTTAAAGGTTTGACTGTTTATAAAGTCCCAACCACATTTAGAAAATTTTTCACACACGTGCTAAGAATATTTAATGACCAAGAAAATCTAATTAAATTTTTTTTAGTATAATATTCATTTTAAAAAATTTAATTTAATTAATTGATTTGCATATCCGTATACAAATTATAATTGATTTATTTGAATTGTATTTGTTTTTATAATTAAAACGAGGAAGAGTGTAGTAGAGTAGACTATGTCAACTCTGGGATACCCGTATGACCGTAACATATACATTATATCATCCGGCTAATTACTTTTGGCAAAATTTCAAACATACAGCTTTATTAAGTGTAGTGGAATACTCATATAAAAGAAGAAGTTGTGTGGCAGCTACTCGAACCCTCTGCAGTAGACCAACCAAGATTTGCTGTAACTTTGGCCATTACACTAAACTATTTTTGGCAAAATTTCAGACACGCATCTTCTTCAGGTGTAGTGTAATGCTCATATAAAAGAAGGAGTTGTATGGCAGCTACTCGAACCCTCTACAGTAGACCAACAAAATTTTGCAGAAACTTTGGCCATTACACTAAACTATTTTTAGCAAAATTTCAGACACCCAGCTTAATTAGGTGGAGAGTAATGGTCATATAAAATAAGAAGTTGTATGGCAGCTACTCGAACCCAGTACAGTAGACCAACCAAATTTTGCAGAAACTTTGGCCATAAAACTAAACTACTTTTGGCAAAATTTCAGACACGCAGCTGTAATAGGTACAGAGTAATACTCATATAAAACGAGGAAGAGTGTAGTAGAGTAGACTGTGTCAACTCTGGGATACCCGTATGACCGTTGTATAAACATTATATCATTATTATTATAAACATTAATTACTTTTGGCAAAATTTCAAACATACCAGCTTTATTAGGTAAAATATAATGCTCATATAAAAGAAGGAGTTGTATGGCAGCTACTCGAACCCTCTTCAGTAGACCAACCAAATTTTGCAGTAACTTTGGCCATTACACTAAACTTTTTTTTGCAAAATTTCAGACACACACCTTTAATAGGTATAGAGTAATGCTCATATAAAAGAAGGAGTTGTATGGCAGCTACTCGAACTCACTGCAAGAGACCAACCAAATTTTGCAGAAACTTTGGCCATAAAACTAAACTACTTTTGCCAAAATTTCAGATACGTAGCTGTAATAGGTACAGAGAAATACTCAAATAAAAAAAGAAGTTGTATGGCAGCCACCCGAACCCATGAACCAAAATGGTTGGATTTAAATAGCGATGACGGCTATTGCAAAAAAACGAATTTGCGAAAATTTCAAGATCCTAGCTTCTTTAGTTTTTGAGTTATCGTGCGGACGGACGGACGGACGGACATACATAGCTAAATCGATTTTTTTTTCGATTCTGATCCGATCCATACACTTGAGTCTATATCTACCCCCCCCTCCTTCTCTGCGTCACAAACGTAATGGCAAATTTATTATACCCTTTGACTATATAGTCATACGGGTATAAAAAGAAGTTGTATGGCAGCTACCCGAACCCATGGACCAAAATGGCTGGATTTAAATAGCGATGACGGCTATTGCAAAAAAACGAATTTGCGAAAATTTCAAGATCCTAGCTCCTTTAGTTTTTGAGTTATCGTGCGGACGGACGGACGGACGGACAGACGGACGGACATACATCGCTAAATCGATTTATTTTTCGATTCTGATCCGATCCATACACTTGAGTATATATCTACCCCCCCTCCTTCTCTGCGTTACAAACGTAATGGCAAATTTATTATACCCTTTGACTATATAGTCATACGGGTATAAAAAATGTGGTTAACTAAATATATTTAGGGCTATTATTAGCGCGCGTCTTATTACACTAAATTATTAGTTTTGGTTTAATGAAGTTATGTGGGTTAACTTCTGCGTCAAATTTTGTACTAAATATATGTTTTAAAAGTAAAGTCTTTAGAAGCCTAGAAGTTGGTTTTCTATAGACCAAGATTTAGTATTGACGACGAGTTCCAAAGATATTGTAAAATATGTGAGCGTATATTTGAGCTTTGAAAAATTTTTAAGTGTCGGTTCATATCCATTATCCATATTTGCTTGTCACAGTTGTGTCCTGAATTTTACAAATGATATTTGTTCATATCCATACTAGCTTGTCTAAAGTTTCAGAAAAATTAGGCGCGGAAAAGTAAAGGAAGGTATAGCTGTCTTTTCAAAATATTATAAAAGACCTTAAATAGACCAACATTTTGTCAAGGAGTATTTATATGTATGTTTTTTTAGATATTTACAGTTATATGAGTATTTACTCTATGCTTTATGTTTTAAATGGCAAATTGAACGTCCATCACACTCTAACGAATATTCATGAATTTCATTTAAAAAAATTAAAATCAAACTGTGGTTGTCGTTTTAGTTCAAATTTTAGTTTATTTATAGTCTTAGTGCTACTTTATTTTCGACTTAGTTGTTTGAACTTTTTAAAATGTTTTATTAATTCGCTTACGTTGTTTGACAAGTTTCGCAGAAGTCAAAAACATTGTTAAAGTCTTATTATAACTTTTTCTAATCATTTACCGTCTAAAATTTACAGAAATCTATGTAACAAAAAAAAATTGCAATAAAATTCAAATTTTTTAATGTAAAATCAATAATTTTAAAGAAAATTTTTTATATTTTTTTCGACCATCACTGATAATTTTCAATAAATTTAAATGAAAAATGAAGTCACCTGAAGGGAAGCTCATAAATTTTACAAAATTAAAATAATAATAATAATTTCAGTGTACTGGAAAGGACAGTGAAATAAAGTCATAAGAATTAAGATCACAATTTTTTAGTTTTGAAAGAAAAATTAAATCGTAGATTTTTTTTCTCGTGTTCAAACCCCGGTCAGATAAAACACTCGGGCTTAAACACTTACACAAAACAAACACGGGCGTAAAATTGCATAATTAATATCGTAATATAAAATAAGATTTAATAAAAATATATAAATAACTCTTGTGTAAGATAATAGATGGCGGACAAAATTAACATTTGTGTATTCATAATCTTATATAATAGCTGCAGCCGACTAATCAGCGTGTATTAAAGAAACTGATGCCTAGTCTAAATAGACTTGATGAATGCTCTATATTCCTTAAAGGAGTGGAAAAATGAAAATAAATTATAAATTAGCTTCTCCGTTTATAACGCATTGATCTAGCTAGACACAATCGATAAAGAGTCAACTGTTTTCGAAAAAGTTTCGAAAAGTAAAACGATTTAAATCGAAAAATAATCGATTATATAATTCCAATACATCCTATAAGAATTCTTAACTCAAAATTTCTTAAAAAATAATTTCTTAATTCACATAAAATTCACAAAAAAAGTCAGTATAACATATTGAATATGGATTTATGTCATGACGCTACCGCATATAATCTATTTTAACAACATCTTCATAGTCATTATTGCAATACCAAAAACGAAATATATTAATAACCAATATAAGATAGTTAAGTATAAGTTGCAGACAACCAAGGGAAAAACCGTTTAAAAGAACGTTAACGAGCGCAAGAAAATAACAGAAAAAAAAAAAATTGATAAAAAGAATTGAAACCAAATTGAAAATTTTTATTTAGAATGAATGGAAAATGTTAATGGCTTTTTCCAAATGGATTTCTTAGTTTGACATTCAGAATGATTCATTTATTATAATTTTTTTTTTTTTCAATTAGAAGGCAAAAAAGAAAGAGAAAGAAATAGAAAAAACAATTACAATAGTCAATAATTGTTTCACTTGAGTAAGATGTGCAAATATTTAAAAATGAACCTAAATGATAAGTAGTTATGTCCTATAATAAGTTGGAAGTTTATTTTATGAAGCAGAGAAATATAAAAATTTTAATTTTTTTCCATTGAAATTTAAAAAATAACATCTTTGCTAAAAATTTAATTGAAATATTAAATTTTATTTAAATTCAGAACAAAGAAATATCAAAATATGTAGGTTCTACATAATTGTTTAAATTTTTATTGCATAATCGGAGGACCTTTCTTCTTTAATGCCTTGATATTTAGAAAGCCCTATTTTGCTAATAAATTATGGATGATATAATTTTATATTTGTTATTCCGTTTGAATACGGATCTTAGGCTAGTTTAATTTGGGGCGAACTAATTAAGTTCCATTATATTCTAATAAGTAAATTGTTAATGTTCTTCAACTCTCTCAAATTATGGAGCATTTTATCATAAATTTGATTTGCATAAGTGGATCATTGGAAAAATTATTTTTTAACAGAGGTACTAATGTAAACATGTAAATTAGTCTTCCTAATATGTACTAATACTATTTCCTCTACTAAAATATGCTTGACCTATATTTAGTCGTCCACCCGAATATCAGTGCATTGTTTGTTTTAATATTCCTTTCGAACTTAGCATTTTGCATTTTATATTTTGCGCCAGGTTCCTCATGTCACTGATGCACTGTGACATTCCAATAAATGAATTTCTTGAAAAAGTTTTTTAAAGTCAAAATTCGATATAATCGAAATAAATGCATATCTAACTTTAATACATTCAAATATTAAAAAATGGCTACTTAAATTTATATAAAAGTGTCCAACATCAATGAATCTTGAATCTTGAAAATCTAAAAGTTTTTGTATAAGAAACGATTAAATTAATTAAAATTAATCTCGTTTAGCCTTCAAAGACTTGGTAGTTAATTAATTTGAATATAATTTGTAAATAAAAAACTAATCCTATAAATATCAACAATTAATTCTGAAAATTCTACAGAAGCTAAATCTTAAAAAACAGAATTATATAATTGAGGACGACATCAAGAAACGCATTGATTGAATTTCAAATACTAATAAAAGAAATTTAAAAATGTGTACCGCAACTCCTGATAACTTTTATACTGCAATATAATCAATACTTCATTTTTGCTTAATTAATATGGTGACAATAATCGTATATATCGTATCTGAGAGTTCTACTAATTTTTAAAACTCCATAAAAGTAGTGCCAAATTATAAATTGGAGTGTTTGTAGAATACTAATTGAATTTTTAACAAAAAATTTAATTTTAATACTTATTAGACTAAAAATATAGGATAATACGTATATTTAAATAAATTAATATCGCATTTTTTATAAGTTAATATCTAAAGGATTGCCTACATAAAATCTATATTTTAACCTTTATCGGCCTTCATTTATTTTATCATTGCTTTTAATCCCCTTTAACTTGTTTTCTTCTATATTTCAGAAAACTGTTGCTTTATAGATATTCAGATAGATATTATACAGGTCATTTGAGGCCAGTTGGTTAGTATTACATTTTTTTATGAAAAGCAGTTAAAGGTTAAGAATCAGCATAAAATTGTTAAAACAATTTTAGCCTTTCGAAAAACGAAATTTATTTATTGTCAATGTTTTTCCACCTAAATAGAGTTTTAAGTGTTCCCCGTAGGGAATTAGTATGAAGATAAAAGTGGTTTTATTTCTTTTACACTCAAACAACATTTATCACGTTCAACTTAAAGTAAAACCACTTTTGCATATTTTTTCCTTCATTTTTAAGTTAAAAAAAAGTTAAAATATGTATTTATTCTTTAATTTTCCGGAAAATTTATTTTATAACTGTTCCTGTAATTTTATTTTACTGATTTGTTTTTTTTTTTTTTACTTGAATAACACTTTAATTTTTTAATCACCAATTAAGTATAGAAAATATAAAAATAAAAAACCTTTAAGTATATTTCACTAATAAAAAAAAATGAAAGTAACACACCCAGGAAATGGGGACATTTTCATATTAAAAAAAAAATACAAAATCTTGAATATTAAATAACGAGTAGGAAAAATATATAATACTTATGTAAATTTCTCTAATGTTTTTTGCTTTATTTTTATTTCTTCGATATTCTTTGTTTTAATTTTCAGTTCCTCCATTTTTTTTTATTAGGATGTCATGTTGATTGTTAAAAAATTTTTTTCACTTCATATTCAATAATTTACAGGAGGGCTTAAACGCTCCTTTAGATTTTATACATAAAAAAACAACAACAGTTTTTTTTTTGATAAGTGTAGAATGAAGGATAAACTAAACAAACCCAACAAATTGTTTTTACTCTTCTATATTTAAAGTGTAATCCTAAATATGGCGTGTTTGGTTGTTGTATGTACTAAAATCAAGTTATAAAAAAAAATTTTAATATTTTTTTCATTTTGATCATCATTGTCGTAAATCACTTTTTTATTAAATGGTTGTTTTTTTTTAACAACTTCTTTTAATAGTTTTTAATGTTTTAGAAAACGTACTTCTTTTTAGTAAGGTAAGATTGGCCAGTTTATTATTTGTATGTCCGTCTACGTTTTTTTTTTTTTAAAAAAAATATTTGTAAGGCAATGCAGAAGATCAAAATGTTTGTGAGTTGTACGGTATTGCCATTCATTTTTTAAGTGTTATCAGTTATTGGCTAATAGTTTTATTATATATGTGCATTTCGGAACAGGGAGAAATATTATAATCTTAATATTAGAATTGATCTGCGAATTCTATGAAATTCTGCGAAATTTAAACCTGAGACGGTACTAAGCCTTAATATGTAGAAACGTCTTAGATTTTCAATAGATCCAATTCTATTTTTTTTATATTGTTAAAATTTTGTATTTGAGTTATATGGTATTCTATATCTGCGAGTTATATTATTCAATTAGATTATTTGTTTGTATTAATATATACTGTTATATTAAAGTGTTTTCTTCAAAATATATTATTGACTAAGCCAATGTCGAATGTTAGCTGAGTAGAGCGAAAATGTTCTAAAGGTTTTTTCACTTTCACTGGGTTTCGAATTTGGACCTTTCGCATGGAAGGTCGACTCACTAATCATTGTACCACCCAGCCGTTAATGTTTCGATTATCAAGAGTTATTGTCTATATCTTGGGAATTAGAAGAAGTAAGTGAATGTTTAAAATATTTAAATAGGAACTGGAATTTATATTTTTGATGTAATTTTATAGCTACGTCAATGAGTTATTCATCTTCATTTGAGGGGATTAATATCCAAATGAAATCAAAATCTATTCATGTCTGCAATATAATGGAGAATTTTGAATGACATACACCATCATTACCCACAAACTTTTATTACGCCTTGTTTAAGTATCATATGCAAAATATTCTCAGATTCCAGAACAAATCACAGTAATTTATGAAGGTTGAACACTAAAGGAATTTTTTTTGGAATGAAACACTCAAGTTGGTAACACATTCAGAAGTTACGAGAAGAAATAAAGACACCGTTAAAGTATAAAAAATAACCAGAATCAAAACAAAAATTTGCAATGATCGAGTGCCTATTTCACCAAATTTAAAATCCTGAAATTTACCAAAACTTTTCGCTAATTAGTAAATTTTATAAAATTTTACATGTATGTTATATTTATAAAAAATCTCAAAGTTTTCGAATTGTAAATTTGATTAATGGTACATGTACCTATGGTATAGATAGGCTTTTTAGTCTAATCGTTGAATAGTTAGCACTTTAAAAAAAATAGGTGAGAAAATCTAAAAATTTAATTATCACCTGGCAACACTTTAATATGAAACGAAGTATGTAATTAAAGCTCAATTTAGCTCTACACAATCAATAAAGAGTTGTATTTTAAAAAAAATATAATTTTCTATTTAATTGGCAACTACATGCACGATGTTATTATTAACTTTTAAAAATTTTTCGCAAATAAAATCTTTTTACATCAAAATACCAAATAAACAAAAACTGTTAGTTTTTTTTTTAAATTCTACCATGTATTACTAAAAAAACCTATCCCAACCTATCCTTAACCTAATTTGTTTTTTGTATTTTGTTTTGCTTTTATCATAACAGTATTTAATACATATATATATATATATATATTTGGATTTTTTTTTTCAATTTTTTTTATTCTCATTTTATTTCGCAATATTTTTCCAGATTAAATGTCTAATTTGAATTTTTAAACCTGCGGTATTTTCATGCAGTAATAAGTTTCTTATTATTATTTTTTTTTTTTATTTTGCTTTTTTTATTTTTTTGCCTCAACACTCGATTTAGTGTTTTGTTATTATCCTTTGAAGATATGAAGTACAAGATTAGAGAAAAAATATTATAAAAAAACAAAAAAAAAATAAAACCATATAACGGTTAAAAATTACACATTCGTTAAAATAAGAAAAAAAAAAATAACAGCAACAATAATAAATATATATATATATATATATATTATAAAATAATGTTCAACGTAACGTAAGTTAATTATTTGTATGCAAAGGATAGCGGAAAAATATTGTAATGACGACTTGAAGGACTTTTTTAAAAACATTTTTTTTTTATTTTGTATATAAGTATAAACAAGTACATACATACTTATATATGAATCGACTTTTTAATATTACTTATAGTATTTGTTAAAATAATTTTCCTTGTATTACTGATACTGATCCTTTTTCCTTAATATTTTCTACATAATTTTATATTCCCTTGTATAAATTATTTTATTGTTGGTTTTATTAAAATATTTATAAGAGTTGTTAGTTTTTGGTGGTATATATATCCGTATACATATACATGTTCAAAAATACACGTTTTTAACACATTTTCAAAAGATTTTGTAAAAATGAGCCTATTAGTTTCACTCTGACCGTTTGTCAGTCCGTCCGTCTACCTGTCCGTATGTTTACAAAAACTTTTAAACATCTTGAAATAGACAAATTTTAACTACGGGTAGGTATTGCAAAAAAAAAGTAATTTCATGGAAGAACTTTTTTCAGTAGCCCCACCCATTACGGAGCTTTAAATCTCACAAATGCTAAGGGGTAACCCAAACAAACCCAATCTTCGGTAATTTATTGGCCTCTCATACCTTCTGAACAGCTCAAGCTAGAGACAAATTTTAAATTTCGGGAGAAGTTAGGTTTTCAGAAATTATTGGGAGCCACTTAAGAAATAGTTTTTTTCACGCCCCTTGTTTAGAGGTCGAAAATTGATATTTTGCTATTTTTAATTAAATTTAATTTTTGGAATTTAGTAACCCAAATAAATGTAAGCCTAAATTTTTTTTTTAGTAAAATGTAAAATTTAAAGCTCCAACATTATATTTTAACATGTGCTGAAGGTTTTCCTTAAATTTAAAGAGGGGTCCTTAAAATTGAAGAAAGTGTTTCTTAGTTTTAACCATTTTTGTTTAGAAAATAAACTTCTAAGTAAAATTCTATAATTTAGTGAAATTTAAAATTTAATTCTTAGAACCTACAAAAATGGGGGGAAGGGCAGATTCCTGAAAATCATCATAAGTTTTCTTAGTAAACATTCGGGAAACTTTTCCGTTAAAGGGCTATTAGGACTATAAAAGTTCCCATTTTTATAAATCAGTAACTTAATCACCAGTGCCTATATTCCTAAAATTAAAATTAGTATGAAACAAATATAATCATATAATTTTGAGAATGTGCTTTTCTAAAACCCTTGTTTTTTTTCATTACTTGTTTTCTTTTACAATTGAAATTAAGTATGAAAATTTTAAAATTTCTTCAAGTTTTTAACAGTCTACTACTACTGCTAACTACTTCTGGAATAAGAAAGTTATGCGAAAAACAAAAAAAAACAACAAAAAGAAAAAAACAAGTATTAAAATTAGAATATCCTGAAGCTAACAAATCATTAACAATTCCCTTCTTTCACCTTTTTTTGTATACATTTATCACAAACTTTATATTCCTTAACACCATATAATGAAAGTTGTTGTATAATCGGGGAAAATTATATAATTTCTTTTTTTTAAACTCCCATCTTAACATCGGTTTTCAGTTGTACTTTAGTAATATGAAATTGGTTAAGTGTATATGTATATAACTATTGCCTTTAACTATACCCTCTATATTTAAAATAATAAAAAAAAAACAAAATGTAGGTAATTTGTTAAGACAATAAGAATATTTATAAATTAAACTATATTCAGTTGGTTTTTTTAAAGTTTTAATAATTCTATAATTCGGGATTTCTAAAGTTTCGAAAATTTTTGAACTTAAGTACCTAATGAACTAGGTGTTGATGGTATTTTGAGATATAATTATTGTACAGTTAATTTTTGAATCTCTATTGGATATTGAAGGTTTATAATTATGAAGCTTCACTTTGTTAATACTTCTGTGTGATAATTGATAATCCAATGCTTGCAATTTAATTTTCTAACCAATTCTTCTAGTTGATTTACTAATTTGTTAACCAAGTGACAAGTTATTTTTCGAAGAAACAGTTTTCACTTTTCTTCAGTTATACGATTCCGAAAGGACTTTATCTAATATAATCTCATAAGACTCTGAACTAAAAATAATCAATCCTAAAACATTTTTGAAACTTTGGGTTCTTTATAAATTTTATGATCAACGTCAATTATACGCACCTATTGTACAGTTGAATATCTTTCCTTCCGAGTTTATTATGAGATTTTTATTTTCTGGGATCTTGAATCTTAAATTCAGTTTCAGGAACATTGAAGGGGTCGAACTACAATCCTTTTTGAACCAAACTTTGGAACGGCACCTGTGATACAAATGCACACCCAGTAGAGGAGTTTGAAAGGATTTTTAGAAATCGGGTTTGAGAAATATAGGATTCTGAGTTTATGGGGGTGAGCAAAATTGGATAGGATATTTACAAGATATATGTAAATGTTTACCTTAGACTTTTCTAAATCTATCACTCATGCATTACCAATTTTAGGAACACATTTGATGGGATATGGTTCCAAATACGCGATGAGCGTATCACAAACGAAATATTCATTAGCAGTGTTAAGCCTCTTGAATAATTCAACTGTGTAGAGAGAGGCATTTTGCCATGCACATGTGTTGCCTTTCTAGTTTCCTGTCGCTTCCCATTGAAATATTTTGAGTGGAGGTATTCCTTGGAAGGAAATTTCCATTAATAATAATTACGTTCTAATGAGACGTTCTAATTTCAATGTTAACTTAAAAATTCTATAAAATAAAACCATTGAAAAATATTTAAATTTTAAAATAAAACCATTGAATTTATTGGAAAAGGAAGTTCGTGTAAAACTCCTTCCCTCAACCTAGTATATTTCCAACTAAATTTCTAATTAAGTACAAAATTTATTCAATAAAATTTTGAGAACCACTGAATTTTAAATATGTTTTAATAGTTTTGTTTACATAAAAATATATTTAACAGTTATAAGAAAATTTTTTTTTTTTTTTAAATTAAAATAAAACAATAATAATAACAAAAACAAAAAAATAAAAAAAAAACAACAATAAGTGTTTGTTGTACAAGAAAATTATTTTTGCATAAAAATTTCACACTTTATCACGCCGTTTACTTAAAGTGCTTTTTCCTTTCTCCCCTCCAACCAAACTTTTTTTTTTCTTTTACAATTTTGTATTAGAAAATTCGCTTGTTGTAAATTCAACAATAATTTAACATAAAGCATATCCTTTTTGTTTGAATATCCTTCTAAGAAACATACACACACACACACACACAAATAAACACAATTTAAAAATAAAAAAAAAATTTGAAAAATAATTGTGAACTCTTTTAAATGAGGCAATTTACAGTCATCATACATGGTATATGTTAATATATATATATATAATATATATGTTATATACATATATACAAACAGTTATATATATATATATATATATATATATATATATATATATATATATATATATATTTTCTAGCTACAAAAACAATGTATTAGCATGATTTAACAAAATAAAAGGATATGTGTATAAGGATATGAATAAGAATAGGACGTGTTAACAGTATAAATGTTGTTGTTGTTGTTTTTGTTGTTATTTTTTTAACGGTTTTAACTTTATATTTTTTTTTTTTTTTTTTTTAATTTTCAGATGATGACGAGTCTATGATGTAAACATTTTATTCTGCATGAAATGTTAATAATACACGATTTAAAGAGGATTCTGAAGTTCCCATATTTTCCTAGTATTTCCTTTAAATTAAAAATTAGGAACAAATCAAAGCGAATTTTTTTAAATATTTTTTTTTTTTACATATGCTATACGCGAAAATAAATAGAAACCATTTTTTTACAGGCTTTTAATGTTAGAAAATCAAGTGAGCATAAGTTTATGATATCAAAAAAGTCTGGGATAAGGACATCTAATTTTTAATTCTTTGAACGAATTCCATTACAATCGTTTTAAATATTTTAAGTAATTCGTTTTTCATTCGTTTAAATAATCGCGGGGCGTTTTAAATAAAAAATTCTACTCACATATTTATGACTATAATTTAAAGGAAAATTTGTTTTTAAAATTTTTTTAACTTGAAATAAATTGTATAAAATGAACAATTTAAAATTATGGATCTCATAAATTGAGGAAAATATTATTTTGAATTTTTAAATTTAAAGTACATATACGTTTTTATAATTTTCAATAGGCTTAGATGAACATAAGTTATAATTGCTAATATAAAATTAAAGTATCGGAATTATGAAGAATTTTATTATTTAATATTTACATAATTTTAATTTGATTGAAACAAGATTTTATATTAATTTAGGTATAATTTAAATTAATGGTACTAATAAATAAAGGTTTTAACACGTATTTGAAAAAAATATAAAATATTGTTTATAATTGTATTTATGTTAGAAAATATTAATAAATATTTAGCTTATAAGTTATAAAGCACCATTTTTATTTTATAGAATTTAGAATTTTGAACAACATAGTCAAAGCATAAGATAACTTTTAAAGTACAAAAAGTTATGGTCCGCCCCTGGTTTATATCATAAAATTTTAATATTTATTTTAGAGTGTAAATATAAAACTAAATTTAATTATAAATGAAAATTTCTTGATTCAAATGGTTAAAAGTTAATTAGCCCCGACAGAATAAGCTTAGTACAAAATCGAAAAAGATGTTCAGTCCAAATTGAACCACTTGCATCAAATAGCTCGAAAAAGTGTATTAGAAATAAACATCAACAAAATCAAAGTAATGTACATACATTTTCCAAATAATAATCTAATAAAATTGGATGGCCGCGACATAGAATGTACAACTAACTCCTATCTGGGTATTATCATCATGGCAACAGGCGGAATCAATGAAGATGTTCAAAACAGAATTGATAAAACCCGAGCAGCCTTCGAAAGACTTCGCGCTTTATGGAACAGTTTGCAAATAATAAGACGAATAAAGTTAATGATATTCAAGTCATGTGTCAAATCCACATTAACATATAACTGCGAATCATGGTTGCTTACGAACTCCATGAAGAGCAAACTGCAAGTTTTCGTCAACAAACACCTAATAGTAAAATGCAGAATATTCTGGCCTAACAGAATTAGGAATATAAACTTATGGGAGTTAAAAGATTAAGAACCAATAAATAAGAAAATTACCAGAAGGAAATGGAAGTGGATTGGACACACACTTAAAAAAAGGTGAAGATTGCATATCAAGAATGGCTGGAACCCTCAATGTGGGTCCAAAAAAAGATCAAAACCCAGAATAACATGGAAAAGAACAGTGCTTGGTGAAATAAATAGATGCGAGATCTACTGGAACAAAATTCAAGAAACAGCCAGAAATAAAGAATTTACGTTGAAGATCTGTGCTCCCTAGTGGAGAAACACGAAAAAAAAAATATAATATACAATTAACCTTTGTTTAAATATAAATAAAATATAAAAAAAAATATCCTTGATATATCAAACTACTAGATATTATAATAAATATATATTTCCAATATTTTTCATATTCCAATTTCAACTTTGATTACGGAATATTTCAAATTTTAATATATTTTTCTTTTCAAAAGAAATCAAATTAAATTTTAACCCACAACAGTCATAAATGCAGCATTGGAGAGTAAAAGCCAATACATCTTAAAATTCAAAAGTTTCGTATTTCAAAAATGAAAAAAACGATAAATTTCTTCTGTTTGTTCAATTTTTTAATTTGATTTTAAAAATTGTATCGAAATGATATAAGGGAATTAGGTTTTATAGTACAGTATGTACGTCAAATCTTAAATTTCTTTATCCTAATTGGAGATACAAGAGAAACAATTGACACCATGAAAATCTAATAAAAACAACTATAAAAGAAAAGCAAATTTTTAAAAGAAAATTGTTAAATCATTAAAGGAAAATAACGGCAATTGAAAAATAACCAAGAAAAAACACTTGATACCTTCATAGGAAGATCAGAATAATACATTTTGAAATAGAAACAAAAGTATGGAACTGTATGATACATAATATAGTTATTAGTAACGAAACTGTGATAAATCAAAAAAATGTATATTAAAAGAATATATATTAAAAAATATTCATAAAAATAATTCTTAAATTAAATATATTAGTGGGAATTAGAGCTCTTCTGGAATACACAGCACTTCACTAGAAATAATTAGATATTATAATCAACTTCTACTGTAAATTGATACTCCTTTCTACGGTGGCCAGACATAGATTGTGCCAAAATAATATCAGCTAAATATAAGTCTACGTAAATCAGTGTATAATGTGTAGAAAGTATGGCTAAAAACAATCTTCAACACATAATTATAGAATATTTCAGAGCAACATCCTATTATCATGACTGTAAAAGAAGGAATTTGGAGGTGGATACATTTAAAAACGCGCAAACTCTGCGATACTCAAGGTGGCACTTGGTTGGAAAGGGTAAAAACCAAAAATGGTGAAAATCAGGTGTGAAAGAAATTGGCCGAACCGGTAAAACCTGGTCAGATATCAACAGATTAGCCAAAAACAGCACCAAATTTAAATGTTTCGCGTAAGACCTATGTTCACAAATAATAAAGGTGAAAAAACAATATATTAATTGCCTATGGTGTGATTTAAGTTCACTTTCATTTATAAAATTTATAAATTATTAAAAAAAATAATTTAATCATAAACGAAAATCTACAAAGCTTGAGTTACTAATAATATGAATTATCTTGAATTGTTGACAGTGATATGTTTACAGTTAACTATCTTTAAAATTGGACAATGGAAAATGTAAGTTCTTGTATAAATCAAAGAATATTTCGAACGTAATTTAAAGAGGAACTATAGAAATATCACTTGAATTTAATCAGAAAGATTAAATCACTTATGATGAGATCGAAAACTAACAAAACTCTTTGAGATATATAGAAGTGGACTTAAACCCTTTTTCAAAAAATTTTCAAAAGAGTAGAATGAGTACAGAATGTTAAATTAAGATCAAAAACGAAAACGTTTTAATTCCAGAATAGTATAATCATCTTATAGCTCTATTTTTTTTTTATGTTAGACTAAATGGATCTTCGCATATTCTGTATTCGCAAGAATAACAAAATTATAAGATTAGAAATTTTCCAAACCCAAATTATTCCATTTATTATCGTCCCGATGAACATTTAACCCAGAATCCAACTAAATAAATAAAATTCCAACCACTAATATTAAAGAATTGTAAATAAAAAATGGATAAATTCAATATAAAAAAAAAAGAAAATTTTTTGTAATGCAGTACAATTGTTTTATGATTCTATTTTATTACTTGATTCTTTAATTTTTTTTTGGTTTTTTATTCTGGATTATAATCTTGGGGGTAGTTAAGTTCTCACGCTCATCCAATTACATTTTTATTTAGAAAATTTATTTTACTTCTTAGTAAATTTTTCTGTCTTTTTATTTTAAATTTTTTCAAGTCATGGTGATTTCATAGATTTTTTTCTTTTGAATTGTAATTGTAGGAATCGCATCCCTTTCATTATTTAATCTCTAATACTTTCTTTGGTATAATAAAGAAATAAAGTAACAAAAGTTGGGAAAAATCAAGAGTTAATGAAAAAATTAAATTCTTTTAATGCAGAATATTTGAGATGGATAAAAAAAATAATTCTATACAATATTGAAAGATCTTCCATGAATTATAAAACAAAGTTCTTAGATTTTGTTTAAATTGCTTCAGAATTAGTTTTTTGTGAAAATATTGATAAAGTGGTTGTGCTGTATAGTGAATGTTACGCATGTATCGCATCAATTTTTAGTAGTGTTTAGTCTTTGTGTTAGTATCTTAGAAGTTTTTCAGAATTTAATTCTCTTGATTTTAATAAATTACATGGTTGTGCTGTATAAAAGATATTTTAATTATAATCATTCTAAAAATTGCATTTTATTTATATGGGGACAAACTTTGCGGGACTTGATTTACTTTCACTTAGATTAATATGTTAATTATATTGACCAAATCTTAAGGTTGGATGCATTATATAAATCACAACAGTCTTAGCACATTTTAAAAAATTTTTAAAATAAATTTGCTCTTATAATTTTACTCTGTCCGTGTGTCCGTCAGTATATATTTACAAAATTTGTACACCGTTTAAAATAAAGGAATAAAATTTCAGCAAATCATTGATATCTAAAAACATATATTTAATGGAGGAAAATCCCATTTATGAAGCATCAGACCCTCAAAGTAGGAAAAATCTCTATTTTTAAACTGTGATAACAAAAGTTCTATAAAAGTATACCTTATATGACAACGTTAGTAGACAGCCTAATTTACAAGCTTATGATATATAATTCAAATATTTAGGGTTGCCATACTGTTATAACAAGAATTTTACAAAAATACATCTTTTATGAAAACGGATTGCCATACGGTACTAAAATTTACCATTATGCAAAACACAATTTTGGCAAAATTTGTCCCCTCACAATTTCTGAACGGCTTAAGCTTAAAACTGAAATCTGTAACTTTTGAATACCTATCCAATTTTTTTTTGTAATATACAAAAAAAAAACAGTTCCAATATTATATTTTAACACGTGTTAAAGATTTTACTTAAATTTAAACAGTTTCCTTATAGTTGAAGCAAATATCTCTTACCATTTTTGATAATATAATAAAATTCTAAGAAAACCTTCAAAATTTAGTGCAAGTTACAATTTAATTCCTTTAACCTAAAAATTTTGTAGGGAAGCTTAGGTTAAAATGATACTAAAAAGTACTTAGTATTTTTAAACGTTCGGTAAATTTTAAAATTAAATCTCTTACAATAATGCTGAATGTTGCAATAAATTGAAACTTTATAAATATAATAATTTCTTACATTAAAAAATTATGATCTATGAATTTGTTGAAACCTAAATTATTTGTTTTTTTTTTTTTTTGCAATTTTACATAAGAACAATAAAATATTAATAAATTTATTTATATAAATTTTATTTATTTTTATATTTTACATATGGTACTTATCATCAACTCTAGAAACACTTTATTTAAAATTAAAAACAATAATATGTTGTCATTTTATCTGTCATACCATACAATTGGTAAAAATATTATGATTTTAATTTTATTACCCATAAGTTTTAGAGAAATGTTTCAAATAATTTGTTTAATTTAAATTTGAAAATTCGTTTATAATATCTGTAATAAATTAGCAGTATTACTATTTCTTGAGCTTTGCAATCAAGTAGATAATTTGAAATATTTAGTTCGGTTTTGTTAAAATATTGATCTTGTTTACTAGTCCTGTTTAAATTATGTTCTATTGATCTAGATTGTCAGAGTTAAAATTTCCAAATTTTGATCAAATATAAGTTTTATAAAATACTTCTCCTGGGTTTTCGACTAGACTCAGCTACCATTCGTCATTGGGTTCAAATTAATGGTTTAGTCAGTAATTAATAATTATATATTTTTAGTAAAAAATACATTAATACACCAATATAAACAAAGGGGTTTGCCACAATTGCTAAGCACTTCTTAGAGCCTGTGAATAATAAATAAATAAAAAAATATAAAACTTAGAACCTTTTGACATATTTAAACTCTTCAAAGTTATGAGATAAAAAACTTGAAAGTGAAGTATTGATCTTAAATATACAAGTATTTTTAAGTTTAACATTACTTTTTGACATAAAAGAATGGCAGTATCTCATATGTCTTTAAATCATCTGTCAGAGATGTCATCTGACTGCATTTTATATTAGTTGCCTGTTTGGTAATTTGACTGATTTTATTTATTTATTTATTGAGTATTTCCAAGTGTATACAATGCCTTTGCAAATTGACGGGCCCTTTTCATTTCGAATGTGGGTCAACCATGGGGATTAGTTGATTAATTTTGATATTTTGTGTAATATTTATTCGTATATACATATGCAAAATTCTAATACCATAAGAAGGTATTTAGGAGCTAGAATCAAAGTCGGAATATACCATTTTTCCAGAAATCACAGAGAATTTTTATCAGATCAAAGAAATCTTAAAATACTTCTAGAGATTTATATTTCTTAACTCAAATCATTATAGGTAATTAAGGTAATAGGTTTATAGGTAATTTAGGCTACTCATATAGCACTTTTTAAAACACTTTCGATAAGTGTTATTAAATTTGTAACACACCAAATGCCAAATTCTTATAGTTGTTTCATTAAATTTTGTAAATAATTGTATATAAATTACAATTTATTTATACATATATGTATATTTGTTCTAAACAAAAATGTCTCATTCATTTTTGTTTTATTTCTATATTAATTTTATTTTAAAATAAATTTTATGTAGCATTTAAAATTTATTTTAAAACAAAATTGTCTCGTAAATATATTTTATAATGCATATATTCACATACAGAATATATTTACAAATCTTGTAACTTACATTAATACTCATATATAAATATAATAATGTAGATGTAATAAAATTACTCGGTGTCTTAATTTTAATACTGGTAATTTAATAATACGACCAACATATATATACATAGTATATAAAGCCATAGATAAAATTATGCAATTATATAACGGTATATGTGAATAATATAATTCTGTCATAGAAATTTTATAATAAAATTTATATAAAAATAAAATGAATCTATTAAAAATCATTACAACTACAAAAACAATAAGATGAAAAGCGAAAATAAAAGAAAATAAATATAGCAGACATATTTTCCTTTTTTCTTTATTTTTCTTCTTATTTTTAGTTTTTTTGATTTTATTTTACTATTGTAATTTTTATAAGTTGGATATATGCCATAAAATAATGTAAAATGACATGAAAATTCTTTTATGTTAGTGTCTCATATTATTTTGACAATCTGTTGAACGTTTGGAAATTATTATCATCCCTCCTGTTTTCAACATGGAAAAACAAAAACAAAAAAAAATTTTAAAAAAGTATGAAAAAGAAAGAGAAAGAAAAAGACTTGAAAAAAAGCATAGAAGTAAAGTTGAAAAAAAACAAGTGATGAAAAAAAACCAAGGGTTTTTAAAAAAGCACATTTTCAAAATAATATAGTGTTTCATACTAAGTATTTTATCGGAATATAATGTTGAAGCCTTTAATTTAGGAAATATATACGTTAGTGACTAAGTTACTGCTTACTTATAAAAACAGTAAATTTTTAATTTTTAAGCCCTATTAGCTCCTCTATGGGGAAGGTTGCCAAATTTCTCAAGTACCTAACTTCATCTAACCCCCACCCCCCCCACTCCCTCTCCACTTTTGTAGTTTCTAGGAATTAAACCAAAATTTGGAATTTTACTTAGAATTTTATTATCTAAGCAAAAATGAGTAAAACTGAGAGACACTTTCATCAGTTTAAGGAACCGCTTTTAAATTTAAGAATAGCCTTTAACATATGTTAAAATATAATGTTGGACCTTCAAATTTTGTATATTAATAAAAAAAAAATTGGACAGGTATTCAAGTTACAGGTACTTAAAAATAGCAAAATTTCAATTTTCGAGCCCTTATAGCTTCTAAACAGGGGGCTTGACAAAAAAATTTTGTTAACCGACTCCTACTAGTTTTTAAGGACCTAACTTCTACCAAAATTAAGGACCTAACTTCTACAAAGGCCCTATCTTAAACCGTTTAAGAGATATGTGGGACCAAAAATTTTGCAAAAATTGAGTTTTATATAATGCTAAATTTTAGTACCGTATGGCAACCCTATAAATTTGAGCGACATATTTTTGTTGAGTCTATAAAAGCAGCTCTCTTATACCGTTTCGATTGAAAATAAACCTAACAGAACTCATGTTATATCATTTTAAATATAGGGCTTTTTTGGAATTTGCTGGGGCTGTAGCTTCGTAACCCTTCAAAATTAAGAAAAACCTTTGACATATGTTGAAATATAATTATAGAGCTTTGAATTTTGTATATCACTAAAAAACGAGGAAGAGTGTAGTAGAGTAGACTGTGTCAACTCTGGGATACCCGTATGACCGTTATATAAACATTATATCATTATTATTATAAACATTAATTACTTTTGGCAAAATTTCAAACATACCAGCTTTATTAGGTGAAATATAATGCTCATATAAAAGAAGGAGTTGTATGGCAGCTACTCGAACCCTCTGCAGTAGACCAACCAAATTTTGCAGTAACTTTGGCCATTACACTAAACTTTTTTTGGCAAAATTTCAGACACCCACCTTTAATAGATATAGAGTAATGCTCATATAAAATAAGAAGTTGTATGGCAGCTACTCGAACCCTTTGCAGTAGACCAACCAAATTTTGCAGTAACTTTGGCCATTACACTAAACTATTTTTGGCAAAATTTCAGACACCCATCTTTAATAGGTATAGAGTAATGCTCATATAAAAGAAGGAGTTGTATGGCAGCTACTCGAACTCACTGCAACAGACCAACCAAATTTTGCAGAAACTTTGGCCATAAAACTAAACTACTTTCGCCAAAATTTCAGACACGTAGCTGTAATAGGTACAGAGAAATACTCATATAAAAAAAGAAGTTGTATGGCAGCCACCCGAACCCATAGACCAAAATGGCTGGATTTAAATAGCGATGACGGCTATTGCAAAAAAACGAATTTGCGAAAATTTCAAGATCCTAGCTCCTTTAGTTTTTGAGTTATCGTGCGGACGGACGGACAGACGGACGGACGGACGGACGGACGGACGGACGGACGGACGGACGGACGGACATACATAGCTAAATCGATTTTTTTTTCGATTCTGATCCGATCCATACACTTGAGTCTATATCTACCCCCCCTCCTTCTCTGCGTCACAAACGTAATGGCAAATTTATTATACCCTTTGACTATATAGTCATACGGGTATAAAAATTTGGACAGGTATTCAAGTTACAGGTGTTTAAAAATAGCAAAATTTCAATTTTGGAGCCCTTATAGCTCCTAAATAGGGGGCGTGACAAAAAAATTTTGTTAAACGACTCCTACTAATTTTTGATTATCTAACTTCTCTCTTCAATTTCAAGACCCTAGTTTGAACCGTTCAGAAGATATGTGTGGTCAAAAATTTTGCAAAAATTGAGTTTTGTGTAATGTTAAATTTTAGTACCGTATGGCAACCCTAAACATTTGTCTGTCAAAAATTTATAAAGTTTATGAAACCAGCTATCGTTTGCCGTTTTCAGATTGAAAATATATTTAACAGAACTCTTGTTATAACCATTTAAATATAGGGCTTTTTCCAACTTTGGGGGGTTGTAGCCCCTTGTCAGGTGGGGCTACAGAAAAAAATTCTTCTACGAAATTATTTTTTTTGCAAAAACTACCCATGGTTAAAATTTCTTTACTGTATTTCAAACGGTGTAAAAGTTTTTGTAAACATACGGACGGACGGACGGACAGAGTGAAGCTATATAGGCACATTTTTACAAAATTTTTTGAAAATGTGCTAAAAACGAACGCCTCATTATTATTTTCATTATTCATTAAAGTTTTAGTGTTGTCGTTGTTGTCATTATCAGCTATTATTTTATTTTGTACATTATCCTGGACAATTTTTTTTTTAATTTTTGTATTAAGTTTTTTGAAAAAAGAAATGATTAAATTATTTTTATCTTTCTTTTAAGTTTTTTTTTTTTTTATTTACTTTTCATTAATTTTTTTTTGGAATTTTTTTGGAATTTATTTATGAAATAAATGCAAAACAAAAGAACGTTTTTGAAAATTATATACGTTAAATGAATTTGGAAGTAATTTCAATTGTCTTAAGATTTTTTTTATTATTTTGAACTTAACCAACCGCTATATATGATAACTATTGTTTTTGCAATATATTAAAAATTGGAACCTGAGATTTTACAAATACTCGAATATATCATAGACCAATAATAGTTCGACTAAATTTATTAAATAAAAGTTGTTACACAAATAAGGAGCTACAACTTTGCCATAGAAAGTTTAAATGTCATAAATATAAATTTTTTCACTGTGTCTTCATTAATACGTAACGGTACAAAATTATGTTATTCAGTAATGGAAGTTTTTGTGTATATTTTGTGTTTATGTATTAGAACTTTTCAAAAATCTAGTTATAAATTATTAATTAAATAATGAGTTTGTTTATCTTGAATAAATAGCGTATCAAAAAAAATTTTTTATGAAATGTTGTAATGCTTTGTTCGAAAATTATTACGTATGTACTTAAAAAATATTTGAAAAAAATTTTGTAATTCGCTTTTCTTGTAATAGCGGTTGGTTCTGTGGTGGTTACTGTATATTTTTTTTTTTATTTTAGCGTATTATTTTTTTCTACTTCTTTAATAAGTCATTTCAATCTTCTCATTTGTGTATATTATGTTCTCCTATCTGAGACACTTTTCATGAGACATGGGACGTTCAGAGTTCTTGATAATACTGAATCTGAGTATATTTATAAGTATCTTAATTTGATAAGAACTCATCCTAGATTTTCATAATATTTGAAATAATTAAAATTGGATTGATTGGGGGATTATAAGATGCTGTGACGCAACTTTTATTTTTTCTAACTTTCTCGAAATTAAGTTGAGCCTTTTGGTTATAAGTAACAGAGTCTCTAATTATGAGTTATTATTTCATATATTTTCAATTAAAGTGTTTGATAATTCCCAGGGTTTACTATAAGAAGCTATTTGAAGGTTGAATCTTAATTAAAGCTAGGTTTCTCTTTGGTATGATATATTTGAATTATGGTAGAATTTTCACGAATTCCCGGTGTTGGGTTGAAAAACATTGGAACGAAAATTATATTTAATAGCCATAATAAAAATATAATTTTTAATTTTATTCCACCCCCAAATTAAGTCATTGTACTTACTAAAATTTTTCTTGAAATTTAAAAAAAGTCGAATAAAATGAGAAAGTGAAATATTTATTTTTGTCAAACAAACTAGAGCTCATCCAATGCAGTTACAAAAATAATATTCCTTAAATAAAATATTAAATAAAATTTAACGTATTTAATATTTATTATTAAAAACTAAAAACCAAATAAAACAAAGGAGTAAATATCCTAAATCGTAATATAAAATAAAAATAAATAAAAGGCATACACATGAATGCTTTTTTGTCCCACTTTATACGATAACTTTTAAAGAATGATCCATATATTGTTCTTTTTTGTTTTTGTTTCAAATAAAGGCTTTTATTGAATGGGTTTTTATTTAAATTTTAAAATTTACAAAATAAAAAAAAACTTTTTTTAAAAAGTTTATTCTATTGTTTGATATTGCCGCATATATGTATTTGTTTTTATACATTATTTTCAATGATCAAATCAGTTCTTAAATGAAATTCTAATGGTTAAGTTTTGTTTATAATGTCGAATAGATATTTATTTAATTTTAATACACATTTAGATACACAATTTAATTTATTTGAATATAACTAAACTGAAATATGGGTCCAAGAAACCCTTCACCAATTAAAGTTTCAACTATCTTCAGTTTTATGAACTAAAAAATCCAACTTTTTAGGTAATCTTAGGTAATATTTAATCAGTTCTTTTTAAAATTTATAAAACTAGAATACTAATAACTGATTACGGAACTCATCCTAGGCACAATTTCCTCTAGAACCGACTGCTGTCTTAAGAAAAAGATTACAAATTAAGTAATTGTATTTCAAATATTCAAAAAGAGTAATTAAAGAAAGCTAAAATACGAATGAATTTAAGTGTTATAATTATAACTTATTAATAACAAGGCTCGTATTTTAAAAGTAAGTTGTAATTAATTTTAAATTCAAATATATTATTAGCATTAATTGATTAATTGGTTAAAAACATTTATGATGATTAATAAATTTCCTTAAAATAGCCTGGATCTACGAATTTCACCCTTTATTTTTATTTTTGCATACACGTATTTTCAATTTGTCTGAAATAAAATAAAATTGTATATGGATGGTAATTAAAATAAAAAAAATATATATTTAATATTTATTTTTATAATCCTACAATCAGATCTGAAAACTTTTTTATTAAAAGTGTTTTTTATTTTTTTTTTTATTTTAGATTAAAGGCAGTGAAAACAACAAACCGCAGAACTAGAATAAACAAAAGAACGGAAATGAATAAAGGAAACCCATAATTTACTTCCTTTTGTAAAAAAAAAAAAAATCGAGCCCATAAAATTTTTTTTTTTGCATAAGAATTATGAAAGGAAAATATTGTATTGTTTTGGAAATTTGTGACAAATATCTGCACCATAAATGAATGCATTAAATTATGCTAATGGCACGTGTATTTTATTTTCTATTGAAAAAACACATTAGATTTCTTTAGAAAGAGTTGAGAAAGTTTTTAATTCTAACATTAGTTGCTGTTATTGTTGTTGTTGTTTTTTTTAAATGGAGAAATGCTAACACCTTTGCATTGCAATCAATTGTTCATGCTTTTGTCCATTCGTTCTTTTAATTAATTTATTTAAATATAATTAACATTAGTGAAAGCGGTCTTTTCTATTGGAAGCAGGATATAATGCAGGGTCTCTTAATACTACCCAAGTGTTTTGAAAAGGGGGGAAAAAAAAGATACGCTCTTCAAAATTGGAACATCGAACATTATGAAAAGCTTAACACGTCGAGTGTTAATTTTGACAATATTCATTTTCACTATTGATAGGTTAGCAAATTTTAGACTCCTTTGTTATCAAATACAAAAGCTCGGGAAAAACAGAATGAGCTACCAGTGGACGATGCACTGAGAGGCTACTTCTTCTTGTAGTTTTTTACATTTCTAGAACAAATACCTTTAAATCAATTACGACTTATCACCCATTATTAGTATATTATCATTCTTTAGTTATTATTTTTTAATATCTATTAATTTTTACTTTTTCATATGTGAGTTATAAATATAAACTAAAAATTGATAGGTTATTAATTAAAATTCGCTTATTGCGTATGTTATCTTTAAAAAATCTATGCTCTTAAACAAATATTTCAAAAAGTCTGGATTGTAATATGAATATTTTATTTAATTACTGTACAGGGTAGCGCTAAACGACCGATATGGTTTGAATGTTTAATAACTTTTTAAATTTATTTATATTTTTTATTTTTATTTCAGAATTTTGTGAAAAAAAATTGGGCAATTGGAAATGGAACTGTACACAAAAGAACAGCGATCAAAAATTATGAAAAGTTATGGAAAATGTACTGGAAAGAGCTCGAGTGGTCGAAACCGAAATGGTCACCACTTGCGGGATATAATTTTTCTACTTAATCTAAAAATATTCGCCATTAATATAATGTATAACAAAACAATAATAATAATAACTAACCATTAAATAAAAAAGTTATAAAACATTCAAACCAGATCGGTCGTTTTACGCCACCCTGTATAAGACACAACTGGACCATTTTTCCCAGAATATGTGGGACCCGATAGCTATGAACTATGACTGGGAAAATATGGCTACAAGCTATACCGTTTGTGGCCTAATAATTCATTTTATACTCTATTTAGGCAGTTTAAAGTCCAGTGTTGCCATACTATGAGTTTTTTTAAAAATATTAATTATTAACAACTTATTCAATTAAAAAATTACACCTCTAATATAATTTAAGCATTAAGTTAGACTTGTTTATTTGAAATTTTTTATTATTGATTTACTAAATATTACAAACTTTACATTAGGATAACGTTTAATAAACATAATATTATTAGAAATTGTTTACATTTGTGTCTGTAGAGAATTAATACTAATATTTACCGAAAAAAAAAATTACAAATGATTTTAACTTAATATTCTGTTTATCTAATAGATAGGTACATATAAAACTATAACCAAGGAATTAATACTCATATTTATAGTACATACAGAGTTTAACTAACATTTTATTGTTATTTTCTTCTCCTGATAAAAGTCAATATTTAAAGACAAACAGAATTATAAAAAAATAAAATATCTATTTTATTAAATAAATTTTGAAATTACTATAGAACATTATGAACATAATTTGATATTAGTATAAATTGAAATGCATTTTAATTTATTATAAAACAATTCTAAAGATTGTTTCTATCTACATATTTATATGTATATACGAATATAGACCTGCTCGTTTCTCAATATAAGCTTTCTTTCCATTGGTAGAAGTTGGAAATGTAAAATTACAAGAACTAAAATAGAACATGCATATAAAAAGGGGAGCTAATGGGATACAAGCTTGTTTTAAAACAACTCTCCCTTTTAGTGTGTAGATACTTCAATGTAGAAACTTAAATGTTTGCATTTTAAATGTAAATTTTCAGTCCTAGGAAATAAAATATTTACTATTGGAATATAGCTTTTTTTCAAATAAAATTTTGATATTTATTTTACAATATCCTTTATACACACACTAAACACATTATCATGTTAATGTATTCATTGTAATACAAGAAACTTTAATAAATGTAGATAAATGTAGAATAGTTGCACTAATGCAATCTCACTTTACAATTTCAAACTTGTAACTCTTAATCAGAAAATATTTTAAGATATATAAAAATTTATTTGTTTAAAATATACAATAAATGTTATATTCAGATAACTTCATCATTAAATAACTGTAAGTCCTAGTAACAGTAAAACCAATTGGAAAGTGAGTTTAAATACGAATTTGAATCAAACGATTTTCATAGTTTAATTCATATTTTTATGCTTTAGGCAATTTTTAATCAAAGCAATTTAAGTTTTTACCAACCGCTATATATCAAATATAATAAGTGACATATGTTGCTTTCGCAACAAAAATTGGGACCTGAGATTATTGCATTTATGCATTACTCTGGTGTGCAGTAATCCAAAAAACTAATTTTTTTTTGTGATGTATCTGTGTATACGTGTACATCCTAAATGGCTTGAGTTAAAAAGCTTTTGGAGGAAATCGGGTAACCCCAAGAGCCACTTCTCTAAGGTATATTTTAACTTTGATAATCAAAAAATAGTATTTATTAATAAAAGTTTTTGAATAAATAAAGAGCTATAACTTCTTCATAGATAGTTTTTTAGTGCGACGAACTTTAGAGTACAATTAATTACATTTTAAAAAATATTTGTGAAAATTTAAAGATTTGCTCTTGTTGATTACTCATTACAAAATTGATAAAGATGAAAGTCTAACTGATAGATAATAAAATTTTTGAGTGTATATATATTGTAGTCTTTCAAAAATCTTTTTGGAACTTATTAACACAATAACGAGTTACTTTACCTTAAGTAAATAGCGTTGATAAAGCGATGTATGATTAAAAATATATATAATGATGAAACGCTATTTTCCTTTGTCAAAAATTATTACGCATGTAATGTAGTAAAATAGCTTTGAAAGAAATTTCTCATTTATCCAATATATTATATAACATTTATTATTATCAGGTTTTGAACAGTTGTGCAATTTTTTAACCCCTTTCGGCAAGACTTTTTAAAAACATTTTCCGGAAAGATTTGGAATTTTGCAGAATACATGAAAGTAATAATTTATACTAGAGTTTTATTAACCTATTGCAAGACAAGAGCTTTTGAAAGAGTATTTTACTTTCTATCAATTTAAAACAAATTTGATTTGTAATGAAAGTATTATGTGTTAACACATTTTGACGCGAGGTTTCTTAAAATATTATTTGTAGGCTGTATATATTATTTAGTGGAAATGTTGTTTTTTTTCGGAGTTCGAATCGATTTTTTTGCACTAAATTGAAAATATTTAGGTAAGCCGAATGATGAGTTAATGCACAAGAACTTATTTAAAAATAAGTAACCAAACAAGGTAAAATCAAAGTCTTTTTTTAAAGAAGCTTAATCAGTTTTGCTTAAACTGATTTTTATTTAAAGAAGCGCATGAAATACCGTTTATTTGTATTATAGAAGGTTTAAATTTTTTATATAATATTAATTTATATTACAATTTGAAAATAGTGGTATGTGGACATTAATGTCTTCTTCAAGTTATCTTCAAACAAAAGACTTCCTCCAAATCATCCTCCATTTCTTTAAATCAAAAACAGATTTTTATTCCTGATGTACCGTTGATTTTTTAGATTGAACTACAAATATTGTAAATTAGGAATGTCATAATTTAACAGTATAGGAAAATGTTAATCACCTGTAACTGCTATACAATCATTAAAAACCATTTTTAAAAAAAATTTCTTAAATTCCATTTTAAGCTTAAAAGTATTAAAATTAAAATTGCACTATAAAAATTACCGTTCTATTCCTCATTTCAACATTTACAACTACAAAAATTTAATCCATTACTTATACTATAATTTTTTATGACGTTGTCTATTAAAATATTATTTCCTTTCCTTTTCTTTATTTTTTTATCCTTTTCTTATTTTTTTTCTAAAAAATCTTGGAAAAAAAATAAAAAAAATAAATCTATTTTATGTTAAAAGGACATTAATATGAAGTATGATAATAAATCTGTGTCCTTGACTATGAAATGTCATTTTATTCTCATGGATTTTAATATTCTCGCATTACAATTTTTATACCCGTATGACTATATAGTCATTATACCCGTATGACTATATAGTCATTATACCCGTATGACTATATAGTCAAAGGGTATAATAAATTTGCCATTACGTTTGTGGCGCAGAGAAGGAGGGGGGGTAGATATAGACTCAAGTGTATGGATCGGATCAGAATCGAAAAATAAATCGATTTAGCTATGTATGTCCGTCCGTCCGTCCGTCTGTCCGTCCGCACGATAACTCAAAAACTAAAGGAGCTAGGATCCTGAAATTTTCGCAAATTCGTTTTTTTGCAATAGCCGTCATCGCTATTTAAATCCAGCCATTTCGGTCCATGGGTTCGGGTAGCTGCCATACAACTTCTTTTTTTTATATGAGCATTACTCTGTACCTATTACAGCTGCGTGTCTGAAATTTTGCCAAAAGTAGTTTAGTTTTATGGCCAAAGTTTCTGCAAAATTTGGTTGGTCTAGTGGAGTGGGTTCGAGTAGCTGCCATACAACTTCTTATTTTATATGAGCATTACTCTCCACCTAATGAAGCTGGGTGTCTGAATTTTTGCCAACAATTGTTTAGTGTAATGGCCAAAGTTTCTGCAAAATTTGGTTGGTCTGCTGCAGAGGGTTCGAGTAGCTGCCATACAACTCCTTATTTTATATGAGCATTACTCTCCACCTAATGAAGCTGGGTGTCTGAATTTTTGCCAAAAATTGTTTAGTGTAATGGCCAAAGTTTCTGCAAAATTTGGTTGATCTACGACAGAGGGTTCGAGTAGCTACCATACAACTCTGTATTTTATATGAGTATTCCACTACACTTAATAAAGCCAAAAGGAATTAACCGGATGATATAATGTATATGTTACGGTCATACGGGTATCCCAGAGTTGACACAGTCTACTCTACTATACTCTTCCTCGTTTTCTCTTAATTTTGTTTACTTTTTGTTGTTGTTTTTTTTTTATAAAGAAGCAAAAGTATACCCATAAGAGACTCACCATTATCATAAGGTTTTTGTAATAGAAACTGATTCACAAATCGTACCTTCATTATAACGGTATACTTATGATAAGTAATAAAAAAAATATACAAACACATTCAAATAGAATATAATATGAATAGATAAAAATATGAAAAAATATGACCATATTAAAGCTTTTAAACACGTTTATTTGTACATACGACTACATACTGACATACATAATAATATTTAATATTTTTGGGGTATGGTATAAGTTTTAATACTCTTGAGATCATTTTTATGTTGACATTTTCATATTGTTACCTGTCTGTAATTACCACATATTAAAAGATTGTACAGGTATTTAAACCATATTATAATCACGGTATTTCATTTAATAAAAAAAAAAAACAAATAAAAACAAAAATTATAACAAAATTCCTTTTTTTTTTTAATTAAATATTATGGTATTAATAATGAATTATGGTAATTAATGGTTTCTGAGGTTAAAGGTGGAACAAAATAAAAAGAGACAAAAAATACAGAAAGGGAATATACTCGTATATATAGATATAAATGAAATGGATTTATTTTAGTAAATGATTTAATTGGTTAATAAAATTAATTTTATAAAAAAAAAATATAAATGTTTTAAAGTTAAAATTGAATAAAATGATTATTAGAGTAATTTTTATAATTTATGTTATTATGTCATAATAGTTTTCAAGTAGTTGGGCTTGGTAAAATTTTTAAATTGAAATTATGACAAGATATCATAAAAATTTATAGAATTTTATAGAAATGAATAAAGTATAAGATTTTTAGGTTAAAAAATTAAATTGATAATAACTGAAAAAATCCATTATTCTTAGAACCTACAAAATAAGTTGTAGTTTAAAGTCAACGGTCACTCAATTCAGCTATTGATGTACAGGTGGATCACTAACCATGCTATACATATCTATAAGGAGTTGACACCTGATCCAAAGAAATAAAACAATTATACCTCCAATCAAAACTTTCCAACGGGAAACATGGGAGGCAACAAATGCTTATTCCTACGCAATCGAACGTTCTAGGTAGCGCAATACGCTTTAAGGATCATATTCTATCAAATGTGATCCTCAAAGTTGTTAATATAATGTATATGTGTACGATTTAGCTAAATTTAGAAAGAGCATTAACATCATTCTTCTAAATATTGCACTTTACGTATTTAAAAACGATTTGAGTGAAAATTTAGCTGATTAATAATTAAGATATACATATTTTAAATTTATATTTTTATAACTTTATTTATTAATTTCTCTAAAAGTGACTTAGGGCCAAGTAGCCAAGTCTATAGCTTTATCGAAATTTGAACAAATACTTAAGAGTTCAAATTGGCCAGTAGATTCTATTTCAAAATAGTTCGAAATTAATTAAACGGAAAGGAGCAACTGACTTTAAATCTATCTAATGTCTTTGCTGATTACAAATCGCGTATAAATATTTTCGAAAAACAAGGAATACCATAGCTAATATTTCAAATTTAAGATTCTTGCTAATTTACAAAAGCTACAAAAATAAATAGGAAAGGGTGACTACCCTAATTTTGTATACTCAACTCTTGAAAATTTGAATTTCTGGGAATTTTTTTTTGCAGAATATTTATAAACTTGGGCAGATATTGTGGTTAATTATTAAATTTGGGTTACCCCCTTTTCCGGAATATAAACATATTTGTGTATGCAAGATTGTTGATGATATGGCTATGATAGATTGATTATTCGATAACTTTATACAAATCTGACTAAGAAGTCTTTTCTGTACATGTTTTTCTAGTATTCTTAAAGAGGTCAAAATGGTTTTTTATAAAACTACTAAATAATAACTCAGACATTGCTGATTGTAGCTTGCAGCTATCCGAATCTGATGAGCAAAATGTTGTAATGAAAAACTTCGCAATTGATTGCTATACTATTTAAAACACAATTTTTTCATAGATTAATCCTTATTTCGTTCATCTTACAATATGTTGTACATCTTTCTGACTTTTAGTTAGTTCAACCTTAACAAATCTACCTTTTAAAATTTAAAGTCTCAGAAGACAACTTTAACACTAATAAATAGTTTTTACTGTCCAAATTGAAAGGAAATATTTATTAAATTTATTTTTTCAAAATCGAACCAAATAAATAAATTGAAAATTCTAACAATTTTGAAAATTACATGAAAATTTCAAAAAAAAAAATAATAAAGAAAATCGAATCAAAAATTATTAATCAGAAATACAAGAATAAAAAATAAAAAAAAAAATTTTCTAAATGATCATTAATCTTCATTATTTCCACAAATTTTCCTTTATTACAAGTGTAATAAATTGGAAAAGTCAATGCTAAAGGCATTTAAATTTTACGTTGAAATATTCAATTTCGAAGGATACATTAATACATACACATATATATATATATATATATATATATATAAATAAAAATCGAATATAAATTATGAACATATATATACTTTATATATAACCTTTATATTATATAATACCTGTATTCAAAATAAGTTTATAGTGAATAATGGTTATGATTAACGATTATTTGTGTAAATTTAAACGCCTTACTCACTTTTGAATTTTTGGATATGGAGTGGATTTTAATTAAAAAATATTTTTCTTTTTGTTTTTCTTTCTGTTTTTATTTTTTTTTTATAAAATTATGTCAGAATCAGGAAAAAACCATTAAACAAATTTTTATGAATATTAAGTTAAAAACTATTTTCTTTGGAGGGTGAAGAAATTTTACAAAATATTTTTACAAGTCATATTTTCTAGAAGACATTAAAAATTTAATTCTTCGAAGTCATCTTGTAATTTTTGAAGAAAATATTTATAATTTGAACAAAAGTTGGAATTTGGTAATTATTTCAAAATTTATATTTAAAGTTTTACTTTAATTGTTGGCGGAGATTTTACATTTATATGACAATTTAATAATAACTAAATTGTTGACCTCAAATTTCGTTTCTTATGGTAACATTAAGGATAAATTATATATGTAACTTAATTTTTATAGCTTACTGCAAAGTTTACAAAAATTATATATTTATAATTTTGAAAAATTAAATATTCAGGGTGTTCCGCCTAAGAGTACACATATTCCAGAAAGTGGTTCGTGACATCAAAACGAGAAAAAATCGTATGGCTCAAGGAGGTCTATTTTTAGTAGTTTTTGCGATATATGGGATCTTTTATTTTTTTTCTTCAACATTAAATATTACCATATATAACTCTGGTCATTCATTTGCTTTACAGAAGCTATTTAGAAGTCTATTATTCAAGGTTTCCTATGCAAAAAGACTTGTTTTTTTTTGGTTAATTATTTTCTGTATTAAAGCAAAAAAACATTTTTTAAATATTATATATTTTTTTAATATGTTTTTTTAAAAATAACGGCTATTCTTTAAAAAATGTTCTAATAAGGTACCGTTATTATTTCAATTTTAGAAATCTACCATTTTTTTCTCGTTTTGATGTCCAGGACTACCCTCTGAAGTATGTGCACTTTTAGGCGGAATACCCTGTATATTTAATAATTGTTAATTATACATTACAAATTATGTAGAATTTAGGTTTTAACACGAGTATTCTTTTTCTGTTGTATTTTTTTTTTTGAAACTCCCCTTACAGCAGCTTTACTTTCACACGAGTATTCTTTTTGATTCCCAATTTTGAGAGTTTGTTAGTGTTTTTATTAAATTTTTACATCAGCGAAAATCATCTATTGTTTGAGTTGAAAAATATGTCTACAAAAGAATAAGAGTGTAGAGGTTTTTCTTTACGTTGTTTACCTCTTAAAAGCAAAAAGAATGCAGCAGTAAAAGAATACTCGACTCTCAACTTCCAATTGTTGGATATAATAATTCAAAACTATCTTATTAACAACAGAATAATGTCAAAAAAACTAGTACATATAATTAGATTGGGTATAATAAAATTTCTAAAACATCTAAACCCTAGATTTATGATAATACCCTAGTTGTATGATAAGGAAAGCACTTTGTATGTAAAATATGACTAGCAATTTTACTTTCCAAAATATTTAGATCACATTTTTGAGAAGATGTCTAAAAAAGTTCTGAAGCCGACGGCTATGAAACTAATCAGGGTACGAAATTAAAGTTGAAAGTGAGTAACTTTAAGTAATAAATTAAGATTATTGACTAAGAAAACTATTTCAACCAAGGAGCGTACATCAGCATATTTATTTATTTATTTAAAACACAATAAGAACTCGCACGGGTATTTAAGAGTTGACTAAGCACTCTTATCTTCATTTTTTGTTTTCTTCCTCAAATATTTATTTTTAAGTTTTTTTAATTTTTACTTTATTTAATTTTTTTTCCAAAAATAACTTTATTATTTATTTTTTTTATTTCAATAAATCCAGCATTAAGTGGCAGCCCTGAGTGGAATACTGATTGATATTCCATATGCTCGTAACTGATTAATAACAAAAACACAATTTGACAGATAATTTGACAGATATGACTGATTTATTTGTTAAATTTAAATATTTTTTTTGGAATAACACATTGTATTAAATGACAGAGTTAATGCTAGTATACGTCAAGTTTAGGTGAAGCTTGAATGCTTTTTAAGCTCATTTTAGAAATTGAATGTAAAGTAAACATTCCAACTACAAATACAAATATATAAATATTTTAATCTAATAATAATAATATTTAAAGTCTTGAATAAAAAAAAAATATAAAAAATATAAACAGTAAAATAATCTAATTAAAATGAAATAGTACGAAATTATATCATAAATATATAATTTGTAAGAAATGCTCTTGGGACATTTTTTTTTTAAAAACTGTTGAGTCTATTAAAAAAGTAATTTCAATTTAGATTAGAAATTATGTCCATTTAACTTTAAAAACTTTTTGTCCAAAAAAAAAAAACTTGTTTTAAACTTTTATTTAAAAAAATACAAAGGAAATTGATGATAAAATGATATTTAAATCAGCTGGTCGAATATAGAAACTTCATCTATTGCTTCTTAAGATTTTTATATTGTTAAAACATTCTTGAGGATAATTCAAGGATTTTGTCTTCTCTTTTCTTCTACTCTAGTCTGCTTGTGTTTGTTGTTGTTTTTAAACAAAAGAACAACTTTACGCCTTATTTCTTGTTTGTTTGTTTGAGCAACTAAAATAAATAAAAAAATAAACAATAAACAAAGTATTAAAACAACAATTATTAAGAAAATTACAATTTCCTTGAAAACAATTTTCAAAATAGAGGGTGCTAACTTATTTGTTTTTATACAACAATTTACATCTGTTAAACAAATTTTAAAGTTTTGTTTTGTTTTTTCTAATAGAAAAAAAATAATGTAAACATGAACTTTAAAAAGAAATTGTAACACTTGTTGTTCTTTTAAAGTTTCTTCACTTTAAAAGTTCCATGTTAATAATTTTTAAATTATGTTGAAAATTTTACTATTTTTATAATTTTCATTAGTTTTGTTTACTATATAATAGCTGTCAAACTTTATGTATTAAGTTAGATTTAAATGTATTTTATAATTTAAGGCGGAAACTTAGCGGACCGGGTGATCAAATAAAGATTTCACCTTATAAAATAACAGGGGCTTATCAAAGGAGTTTAAGATCTTATAAATTCAACCAATATTTCAAGTGAAATTGTTTACTCATTTTATCTAAGTGGAGATAATTTGACAGATCTGTCACATTTGACATTTAAAAATAAAACAACGAAATGAAAAATATTAAAATTTTGATAAAAAACCTATCATTGATTTGAAGATATTTATTTAAAATGGGTCTTTTAATACTAAACTTAGTAATTATTGGATAACTTCAGATCCACTACGGAAAAAATTACGACATTTAGTATTATAGAATCTAAGGGCTGAAAAAATTTATAACTATTAGACCTTTAATCTTTGATCAAAATAAAAAAACTATTTCATCATTATTGATTTATGAAAATTTAATGAGTTGAGAAATATGATGCTCATACATTGGACATTACCAAAAGAATAACTAGTTTTAATAAATGTCGTCCAGACTACGAATAAAGTTAATTTTGACACAAGTTTGTCTTTTTACTTAATTCAAAATAAAAATTTTAACTTTTACATTAAAAAAAATTTTAATTCGGAATATTGATTGATTGATTAACAAATATGTACACAAATCTAAATATGAACTACAAATTTTTGGAAAAATTGAATGACTGCATTGTATTTTTAGAAATTTAAATTAAAAAAATTTGAAAATATTAAATAATTTTAATATTATTCCCTTCCAAGTTCATATTTTCTCTTTCTTTAAAAAATATAATATATACAGGGTGTTTCCTAATTAAATGCATTGCTATATATCACTGTGTAAATCCATGAATTCATACATTTATTCTATGAGATAGATAGGGCTCTTCTAGTTTTTAAGATAATAAAATACAACAACACTCAAATTTTTTAGCAAAATTTCAAAGGGGTGTGAAAATTTTCAACATTGTTCGGAATAATTAGAAAAACTTACACAAAACCAAATAAGCGATCCTTAAACATTTTAAAGGTTTCGGCAAAAAGTACTTCTGAACTAGTTTTAATTTGACAGATGTTTTATATGGCAAACTCAAGAAACGGATTTTGTACTAAGACATAATTTAAATAACAAAACTAAAAGTGTGTATAATATTGTAGTATTATTAATAAACTATTTTTAAAATATTTAAGTAAAATTTATTAACTTCAATTTTAGGAGCTCCGATTCAAAACGTACAATGTCCATATTCTGACAAATTGACTTTATGATAGATTTTTGCAGAAAATTAGAAATTCAATTTTTTTTTATCATTTTGCGATTCAAAAGCATAAAGTGGGGTTTCAATACTAAAAATAATTTTACTTTTCTTTTTCGGATCTTGTTAATATTTAGAGCATCTCAAACTTCCTTGAATACTGACAAAATTGTGTTATATGGACATTGCACGGTCTGAATCTGAGCTCCTCATTTGA
Organism: Dolichopus griseipennis; assembly: GCA_963082915.1. NCBI lineage: Eukaryota > Metazoa > Arthropoda > Insecta > Diptera > Dolichopodidae > Dolichopus > Dolichopus griseipennis. The sequence goes on along the minus strand of OY720443.1, from coordinate 42,119,098 downwards.
TGTCAATACGAATTTCTGTTGCAACAGAGCTTTGTAATGTTAAGTTTAGTGGACTTAGAAGATAGGCTTTGGATTTAGAAGGCTCGGGTGTTTAAAATATAATTAAAATAATAAAAGAAGTTATATATAGAATCATTTTAATATAATTATGATTTTATATAATAGCATATAGTATATTATAACTTCTATTAATAATATTTTTGGTTATATAGTTGGGGAAGAATTCCATACAGTAGGTATTCTTTCCCAGCTATAACCATTTCTCTTCTAATTTGTATAATTTCCACTTGCTCTTTTCCAAATTAAAATTGTCATTTATATAAAGAAAAATCATTTATCTTTAGCAGATTACATTCTCAGTTCATGTAATTATTCAATTTGCAATGTCAGCAACAATATTTTCTTTTAATAACAATTTGTCATACCTTTTACAATAAATTTCCCAGTCTTTTCTCCCCAGCATTTTCATTTAATTTAATATGAAAAGAATAATTAAAGGTCCTTTTGCTTAACAGGTTAATTATTATAAGTAAAAAATGTTCCAATTACGAACATGTCAAATTTATAATTCAAAATAATAACATACCAATTACATTAATTATAATTTCAGAATTTTGTTAAAATGCAAGAAACACATATTAATTGTATAAATTTCTGCAAGTTGAGTTATTAATCGTAAATTTTTGCAATTTTGGATTTGGATTTGAAAATCCAGTGGAATAAAATAACATTAAATATAAATTTCTATTCTATATATATATAGGTACATTCTTCACTTATACTATAAGTTATAGCAATTATAAGGAATCTTTGAAGCACTTAGAAACAAGAAAATATAAAGTTGATGGTTATAAATAATGCTATAAACTTAATTGTAATTAATTATGTCCAAGAAACGGTACAATATAAGAAAGAAAACTTAAAATAAAAAATTATTTTGTTTTAACCGATGTTGGAGTTGCAGTAGATTGGGTTTTTAAAAGTGGAAAATTAACTAAAGGATGTGAGGGAGGACAATTTTGTTAAAAATCAATCCCTTGATGCCACAGTTGTTAGAGTGCCGATCTTTCATGCGAGAGGCCTGAGTTCGAATCCCAGCGAAAGTGAGAAAACTTTTACCTGGTTTTCGACTTGACTCAACTACGCGTTCAAATTAATGGCTTAATCAGTAATTAATAATTTTGTTAAACATAACATAATATAAACAAATAATTTAAATGAATAATTTTACTCACATATACAGAATATCATATAACTCAAATACAAATATTAGTCTTCTCTCTTTTTTTGAGCTTAAAGATCTTCAAAATGCATTAAGAAAACCAAAACCTTAGCATAAGCATCAGCGCTGCCGTATAATGACTGAGAAGTAAAGATGGGAAAAAAACTTGCATAAGGATGAACATTGAAAACATTTCTAATTTCAAACGAGTTTTTCAAGCTACATTTTGGTCCCATAAATGTGATTATCAATTTTTGTTTTGGAACACATAAGTTTAAGAGTCTGGATCCTTAGTTTGAAAGCCTAAATGAAAACTAAATTAATAAAAATCCTGAAAATAAAAAAAAATTTTAGACCGGCATAAAAATGATTCTTGTAATTAAATTCCAAGATTAAGAAAAGCAAAAGAATTAATTATACAAATCTCGCTAAATTGTACAAGAAAAATGTTGATCACTAAATTAAAATGTTTTTCTTATGCTCCCTTTGAATTAAGAATAAAATGAAAAATAAAACAGAAGCACAAAAAGGGGATTCGCACTCTAGTAAAATATTGAAGTTGTTAACATTTTTCATGAATTTCCGCTCAATTACCACCACTCATTTTTAATTTGTTATATTTTTTTTTTTTTCTTTTGGTTAATGTTTTATTTTTACGATTCTTGTTTATTAGATTGAATTTTTCTTTTATGAATTTTTAGTTGTAAAAATTTAGAAATTATAGTACAAAATAAAATTGACCAATAAATGTATGATTGATCTTCTCAGCCTTAAGGTATAATGGTGAAGTTACAGAATTTTCTTTGTTCATCAATACTTAAATTCAAATTTAAAAACAAACTCCCTTTAATAAGTACTTAATTTTATTATTTACTAAGCTTCGCAAGTTAATTTAATACAATAGCTGTTGAGAAAATTATAACGGCATTTCCTCTAAGGCGAAATTCTAACCATTTATTAGTGTTTTTGATTCATTACGATAAATTAGTTCACTGAATTTTCAAGCTCTCTATTTGTAAATTCACATCGATAAATATAAAAAGTTTTAGGAGAACTATAGCGGCATTTCCTCAAAGGTGAAATTTCAACAAATTTTTGATTTTTTTGATTCAACCTAAGATATAGTAGAACCGAAACTTCAAGCTCGTTATTTTGAAACACAAAATAATAAATATAAAAAGTTTTGGAAGAATTATAACGGCATTTCCTTAATGGCGAAATTTCAACAAATTTTTAATTTTTTTGATTAAATATTAGATAAAGTAGAACTGAAACTTCAAGCTCGTTATTTTAAAACTCAATTAACAGACATAAACATCATCAAATGGTAAAAAAATATTTTTTTTAATATTTTGCGCAAACAATTGCCTATCATATAAAATTAAACCCACCTCTATAATACCATTAAGATAATAGTTGCAATAGAAAAATTTCCATTATATTTGCTCCTTTTAGATGTCCACTACATTCATTTTCACATCGTTGCTAAACTACAGAAAATATTATTTTATAAGGGTAAAACGAAATGGAGGATAAAAAGTAAACCATTGACTTTAATAAATATATATAGAAAAAATATTTCAGAAACTATTTTCAATTTCTCTTTATACATTTGGAACATTAATTAAAATTCACCTCATGTATGAACTAAAAAAAATTAAGTTAAAAACAAAAAAAAAGGGACAAAAATTGTCGCTTTCCTTTTGTTTTGATTAAAACCAAAAATATTTTTTGTCATAAAAATCTAGCCACAGTCCAGTCAATATTAAAAAAAATATATATAAAAAACGATGAAAGTATTTTAACTATGCGAGGCTTTAATAGATCCAAGTTCAAAAACTGTATGTAATATGATTTATATAAACTACGTGCAATAGACTATAGAAACAGAATCTAAAACTATTAACGCATAAATCATTTAAAATATTCGTTTACGTCCCAGAAGTCTACTCTGTTTTTTTTTTGCAATTCGGAATTAAAACTAATAATAAAAGTTTGAATAAAATGAAGTGTTCAAATACTTTTAAAGTTTATGAAAAGTGTTAGTAAAAGTTTTTTGGATCAAGTTGAATATTAAAATTTGAAAATTAACTTAATATTTAGTGATTGAAATTGATATTGGGGGACTGGAATGTGAAAAGGTATTTTATAGTACTTTTAATTTAAAATGTGATATACCTTTTCATTTAAATATTTTTCTATGGGGAAGATGAGGTTGAATTTCCTAGAATTTTAAAAGTGTTAAATTAAAGAATTATTGGAAAAAAAGGCAACAATAGGAAGCTCCCTAAAATACAAATCATATTCTTTAAGCCAAAAATCTTTTAGCTCATCATGAACAAATACCAATAGCATATGTACCAAACTTGAACACATTTCTACTGTTGAAGCTCAAGATTTCTCGAAAAATCTTGTGATATTGTGTGGAAGCCTCAAGTTTCCATAGTCTGATTTAGACTATCTACGAACTTAACCTTACTATTGACGAAGAAAGAATTGATACCAAATTTCATAAAAATATAAACGGGAAATTAATCGTAGTTCATTTAACAAATGCAAAGCTATATGAACCTGTAGCTAGCTATATTGCTAGCTAAGAGTGATAATATTTTTATAATTTACAAAATTTTTTCGCATGTTCCTTGTATCATTTTAAAAATAAAGTCTTAATACATATGTCAACATAAGATTGCTATTATCAACTAATGCTTATCTGACCACTCAGCCATTAGTACGTTAGTTTTAGTACCTTTAATACTAAAAACGTTCCCCCATTCAATTCGTATTATAGTAAACGTTCACACTTTTAATCGGTATTATGGTACAACCATTTTAAAAATCTGAATTTCGTTTAATTTATCTCAAATGGTTTTTTATATCAGTCAAGCTGGAATTTTAAAAATTTTCCATTTTAAATATACAAATATGAATTATCACTTCATGTATTTGCAAGCGTTGCATATCTAAAGGGGTTAAAGACCCTTTTTAAATTTTTCCGTTTGAAAAACAAATAAATTTTAAGTTAAAAATTAACTATTTAACTATTACTATACTTAAAACACCATAAAAGATTTGTTAACCTATATTAAATACAAGACATGTAGTGTTTTTGGGAACTATTTATTAACAACGAAACAAAAAAATATATTATTTATAACTCCTAAAGATATGCAAATAAATTAACGTAAATATATTATGTAAGAAAAAAATACCGTTTTATTTTCTATAGTGGTAATAATTTGTATAAATCTGTTTTTTTTTTCAAAAATAAATTAATTTAAATGCATATACAGTCAAACACACATATCTATAATATACATACATACACATCAAAAGAATTGAAGAAAGCATTCTTAAGAAATATTTAAGGATAATAATATAATTTTCCTTTAAATTTACAATTTGTTTTTTTTTATATTCTTTTATTTAACAAGTAATAAGTTTTATAAAATTACCATAAGGAATAGCCCCATAATATTGCCCATAATATGCAAATTAAATTTTTTTTTTTTCCAATTTTCTTATTCTTTCATTAGCTATCTCTTTCACTCATTTACTAAGTTAGAATTTTATAACAAAAGAAAAAAACTTAAAATACGATTTAATAGCTTTTTACATGAAAATTACTTTTTAATTTTTTTTTTTTCTTATCTTGTTTTGAATAGTGTTATCCTTTTCTTTACAAGCCGTTATATTATCTACATATAACTGTACTTTTAATTGTTAAATAACAGTAAAAAAAAATATAATGTAAAATTACAAAAAAAAAAAAGTCTGTAGAGTTTTTAACAGGAAATTTTTAAAGTAAAAAAGAAAAAAAAAAAAATTGATAAGAAAAAAAAGCCTTTTCCGTTACAAGTTTTGCAAATTTTTTTTTTATTATTTTTTTTTTGAATTATTTCAGTTGTTATTTTCTTAAGAATTCTGAACATATTTTTTTTGCCATTTTGAAGGAATCGCATTTATATCAGAATATCATTGTCCTATCTTTATGTATAGGCTCGTCATATATTTTAAGAATTTAATTTACTATACATTTAAGTATGCATGAATGTATTGCAATCAGAGCCATTGTAAAAGTGTAACTTTATTGTACAAGTCACTGTTGCTATAAATTTGATTTCATTTTGTTGTTGTTGGACTTTTTTTTGCTTTTAGTTTTTAATTCATATTATAATAGTAGCATAAGTTTAATTGCATTTGTTGGAAAAGAAATTAGTGGTAATAAAATGAATATATGTAAAATGAAAGATATTTGACGTTAATGAAATATCAGTTGTGTATATAATGAAATGAATTTGAAGAGTAATTCTATTAATATTAAGTTTATTTAAGTCCCGCATGTTTCACTTCTTTAAAAACCTGTTTTAAAAATTGGAAATATGAACCGTATTACAACAGGTCGGCTTTTGCAATTCATAAAAATCAAATCATAAATTTGAAAATCGAATTGATTATTTAGTACAAAACCAATTGAATTGCCAAATGTCTACAAAAATTTTTGAAAATCAAGTACTTAAGTGCTTAAGGATTGCATCAAGTATGTGCTTCAGGATTTGACATATTTTTTATTTTTTGTCAGCCATTTTGAATTTTTATAAATAAATTTTGACGTTTTTCTTTTTCTAATCAGAACAGAGCCAGATCTGTCAAAAAAAAAAAAATTGAGTTTCTTTTTCATAATATCCGAGTGCGCACATAGTGCAATCTGGATCTTGATTAAATTTTTTCAGATTCACAGAATTGTCAAAAAATAAAACTTCAAATGCATGACGTAAATGTTAATTTTTTTTTGTTTTGTTTTTTTTATTGACATTTAATATATTTGTAATACTTACTCGTAAAACTAAAAAAATGTGTTATTTTTTATGCTCAGATTGTCCAAATTGTCCATTTTGTGTTTATTTTTTAATTCGCCGAGTGCTCATAGCGTGATGTGTGAACTAGTAAAAATTTCTCAGATTTAACAGAGTTGTCAAAAAAGCAAATGTCAAATTAAGAATGAAATAATAAAAACGCCATTAAAAAACTATGCGCAAATGATCATTTATACTTTTTATATAACAAATTGACATTTATAAAAAAAAGACAAAGGTTGTGTAAAAATTTTATAAGTAAAAAAAATTTTTGACAGATAATAATTTGAAAAAAAGAAAATCGACTCGATATTTGAAATCATCTCAATTTTTTAAAATAAGTCAAAGTTTCATGAATAGTTTATTAGCTTCATCGTGAATAGAGAAACAGACAAAATATAAAATTAATAATCTTATAATTTGATATTTAAAAATAAATTATAATAAAAATTAATAAAATAGCAACGAAAGAAACTTTTTCTCCCCACACACACACAAAACACAAATTTGTGACTTATTAAAGGAATGAGAAATAAAGAGTGTTGCCTACTAATGAAAATATGTTATAGATATCAGTACCTATCGCCATCAATTTTAAACAGAATTAAACCAAAAAGTTTTCAACAAAAAAAAAACAAAAACAACAAGATACAACCAGAAAAAGATATACATAGTATATATGACATACACATGTCTAGAAGTTTTTCCAGTTGTGTTTTTGTTGTGTCTTTTTTTTTGTTGTTGTTTTTGTTGGAAGTTGTAACTAAGAATAAAAGTTTCCTGCAATTTCATGTTTGTGGAAAAGATAGAAAAAGAAAAAAAATGCCTTTTCTTTCAATTTATTTTATTTCTTATTCATTTTGTACCGATGATTGCATTTTCTTTACAAGTTTTTCCTTTTTTTTTTTTTTGCAAATAAAATGAAGAAAAACTTTAATTCAAAGTAAAAAAAAAAAATACAAAATAATGTCTGGTATAAAACGTTTATTGTAAGTGCAATTAATCAAAAGTGAAATGTTAATTTAAAATGTAATTTGATGAGAAAAATTTTTTTAATACTGTTCATTATTACTTTGAGTTTTTCTTTTCAAATAAAAGGAAAAATTAAGTTGAATTTTTTTTTAAATATTCATATGTAATTTTATAAGGATTCTCCTTTTATTTTTTATTTAGTTTAAGTTATAATCATTTAATTCGTTATTTCAAATATAATATGTGTACTATTAAAAATTAAAAAAAACGAGGAAGAGTGTAGTAGAGTAGATGTGTCAACTCTGAGATACCCGTATGACCGTAACATATACATTATATTATCCGGTTAATTACTTTTGGCAAAATTTCACACATACAGCTTTATTAGGTGTGGTGTAATGCTCATATAAAAGAAGGAGTTGTATGGCAGCTACACGAACCCTCGGCAATAGACCAACCAAATTTTGCATTAACTTTGGCCATTACACTAAACTATTTTTGGCAAAATTTCAGACACCCAGCTTTATTAAGTGTAGTGTAATGCTCATATAAAAGAAGGAGTTGTATGGCAGCTACTCGAACCCTCTGCAGTAGACCAACCAAATTTTGCAGAAACTTTGGCCATAAAACTAAACTACTTTTGGTAAAATTTAAGACACGCAGCTGCAATAGGTACAGAGTAATACTCATATAAAAAAAGAAGTTGTATGGCAGCTACCCGAACCCATGGACCAAAATGACTGGAAAATTTCAAGATCCTAGGTGCTTTAGTTTTTGAGTTATCGTGCGGACGGACGGACGGACGGACGGACATACATAGCTAAATCGATTTATTTTTCGATTCTGATCCGATCTATACACTTGAGTCTATATCTACCCCCCCTCCTTCTCTGCGTTACAAACGTAATGGCAAATTTATTATACCCTTTGACTATATAGTCATACGGGTATAAAAACTTATTTGAATTAAATAATTACTAATGTGGCTCAAAGTTGTTTTTCTTGAGTTAATGTTTGTGTTTGAAGAATGCATCTGGTAATAACGTATTTTAATATTTACAAAAGTATAAAAATTAAAAACTAATTTAACTATATATAAAATAATGCTAAAGTAATTTTTGAATTAAAAAAATTTTTTACTTTGCAAATACTTTACACTTGAACTGAAAAATATACATAAATAATATGTTAATTAAACATATGCTTCTTATAATGGAGGCCTGAGTTGCTAAGTGCCAATATATGAGTGCCAGTAATAATTAAAGGTTTAAAAATACTAATAATAATTAAAGGTTTAAAAATACTAATAAAACTATTTTTTTTACCAAAAAATGGACAAAATAAATATGTAGAGTTTTAATATTTATAGTAAATTCATAAAAAAAAAATATAACAAAAAAAATTCAAGAAGAAAAAATATAAAATAGTTATGAATTCGATTTAATATTGAATTGTATGTATAATATTGATATTTAAAACATATCTATAGCAAGTTGTATATTAAACATCAACATAAAATTCAGCTAAAAAAGAAAAAGGAGCAAAACAGGTGGCCATATAAATTTCGCCAAAAAAAAAAAGTTAATAAAAGCTACTTAAACCAGTTGAGTCAAATATGTGTCCGTCCGTTCGCTCCCACGATAACTTAAAAACGAAATGAGGTAAGTTCTAGAAATTTCATAGTTTGACACTCATTTGAATTAATTGACTAAATTATCAGTTATGATCCGATCATATACTTAAATCATTTTCACTGAGTAATGGAAAGTTTTGTGTATTCTTGGAACTACTTTTGCACAGGTATAAAATAATATGAAATTATAATGCAATAAATCGTTGGTGCAAATGATAGTTACTGTAGAATTCTAGAAGAAATATAACAATTGAAACCATATTTTGAACCTATGGTTCGTTAGCCAGTTTCGACACAATAACTTTTACTTTCGTAATTCTGCTTCCTTGATAATTATATCTATTGAATTAAAATTTTCTGTGTGGCTCAGAAAGGTGGTATAACAAAATGTATGATGAAATGGGAGTTTTTCAATATGTAATATGTTTCAGTACAATGTTCTTAATAAATGTCCCAGACAGCTGGGAATTTTCTATTTTTAATATAAAACCTGCCATGGAGCTGCGTACTGTGTACTTTTAACAGAATATACAGTTTAATAAAGACACTTTGAATAAATTATATAGGATAGAAGAGGTATAATAAACTTTTGGTGACATGTCAGAAGTTCTAGGTCACAAGTCCCAATTGGACTTTTGACTCACTTCATTTTGTAACCAACTATAAAATTCGGATATTTCCAACAGTTACAGACAGAATATTTCCAGCAGCATGAGACTTTTGACAATTTTGTATATGGGGATTTTCTTTCATAGAAAGGAGCCTAATGGGACCAAACTATTGGATTTTTCCAAGAAATCGATTTAGTTTACTAAGTTTACAGATCAGTAACTTGATTTGAGAAAAGTTGTATTAATTATAGTATTGAGTTTTATATTTTCAAATTCTAAGTTATAAGTAAATTCTTGGGAATTGCTTCTTACCCTTATTTCCTCGTAAACAGTTTTTGAAATCAATCAGACTAATATAATGATCAGTAGTAATAGTTTTTTAAATACCAATACTCTTTTTTCAGTTTTAATTTTCTATAGTATGTATGTTAATATATGATAAACCCATATTCCATTGTATCATAGTAATTTGGTTCTTAAAATAACAATTGAATTACAGAAACGAATCTTCATTCTAAGACTACTAGTTTAAGTTTATTCTCATATTATGTAATATATAGTTTTTCTTCTATAGCCATAGTTTTTTATGAATAATATGATTGTGACCATTTGAAAATCATGAATTCATCATTTTTTTTTGCTATCATTATTTTAATATTTCCTAAGGGCTATTAGATGAAGATAACCATGAAAACTAAAAGCAAAGAGAAGGAAATTATTGTCTTGCATTTGAATTAAATATAATAAACGAAATAGAACTGTATGTGTATATGTACTTTAAGCTCTTTACTTAAGTCAATTGTAGATTTTCACATACATATATAATATACATAACTATATAATACATTTATTTAAGAATTGAAAAGGAAAGAAAATCATCTAAATCCAGTCAAGTAAATCCTCTTTATTGATTTAACACGAAGCATTCGGGAGTGGAAAATCATGTTTTTCTCAAATTGAAAATCACGTCAAAAAATAAAATTAGTATAAAAATGGAAATCAAATACAAAAAAAAAAAAACTAAATCAAAAGCTTTAAATATAAAATTGTTAGACAGAGAAAGACATATTTTAATAAGAAGCAAAAAATATAGAAATGAAATATAAGATTTGGGGAAATTATATAAAAATGGGAATGAAATTGATTTAATGTGGGACAAAAAAATTTTTTTTAAATAATATAAAAATTGTTTGTATTTTAATTTAAAGTGAAGATTTTTATCTAATGCTAAAGTTGTGATATATCTGAGATGAAGTATTTTAAGGTTTTATTTTATCTTAAGATAAAAATTTATTTTTGAATTAGGTCAGTTAATGGTTTCTGTGTTTTTTGTTTAGCTATTAGTGGCACTCTTTCGTGATTAATGGGTGTTTAATTCCTAAAGTCTATAATTTCTTTGAAAAGATTTTAAGGCTAATATTAAAAGATATTTTAGTTTAGTATTTGTTATTTAAGAACTTCTTTATACTGATTAGGAAAACCCTGATTATAAATCAGACTCCCTGACCTGTATTCTGGAAAATATCCTAGTCAAACCACTTGCTTAAAATAAGGATAAATGATATTCAAGACAAATAAAATAAATACATTTAAACACGCTCTAGCTTTTCAAACTTTAAACAATACATTGAAGTTTATGTTAAAACCTGTGCTGAGGTTTAAGTTTTTACTAGTATCTTGATAGACTTAATTTTGTAATTTCAACTTTTATAAAATAACCACCAGATCAAAAGAAATAACTTCCAGTAATCTAATGACTATTCAGCCGATGGCGCAGTGGTTGTGGTGCCGGCCTTTCATGCGAAAGGTCCTGGGTTTCAATCTCTGGCTGGGTAAACTCAATAAATAGTGTATAAAGTATATATAAATATATAAAAATAGCTTATAATTAAATATCTAATAGTCTAAAAATAGAAAAATATTAAACAATAATAAATAAATAAAATATAATATATTACTTATAATCGTGTTCCCGAAATAACCTATAGCTTAATAGTAAATAAAAATTAATTTTATCTATATAAACATATACATCTGTCAAATTGACATCATTGACATATGCATATGCGACATGACATAACTTAACAAATATCCAGTCTGTACGTCAATAGATAGGGGTATGTAAAATACCAGTGACACCTTGCGGGAAATCTAGTTAAACATCTTGGGAAAAAATTTACCGTCGCCTTTCCAGAAGGCGTGAGATTAAAAATCATAGGGAATAGCTACAGCAGACCAATCATCTAGCTTAGTGAACAAAACGATGAACGAAACGGAAACAGAGCATCGGACAGAAGCTTTGTGGAAGCCTTATGCTCCTCCAGGGAGGAAACAGGAACAAAAAAAACTAATGACCACTAGAGCATGTCATATGCCTATATTTTGTTTGGCTGTATTTTGAAAAAGTTATACGCTTTTTACAGAATATTTATATAAACGTTTAAGTTAGGAGAGGTTTTAGAGTTGGTTACAAAATCAGGATTATACGCTTTTTCCAGAATATTTATATATGTATATGTATACAGGCAAATTAAAAAACAGTTAAAATAATTACAGACTTTCAATAACCAAACACTTCAAATTTATAAATTCCTTTAGATTTATTTTACATCTTTTGATTTAATAAATATCCATAAAGTTTATCACATTTCTACTATTTCTAGTACCCTTAAATTAATTTAATAATTTTAAAACTTCAATTTATTGAATTTGTGTTTTGTATTTAATTGATATTCATATTGTTATCATGTTGGTCAGTTACCATGTCTTCAATTTTCCTCTTTCCTATTTCATCGGTTATGTTTAACATATACATCTTCCTTGTACCATTGCAGTGAATGTATTTCACAAATTTTTAAATTGTACTATAAACCCCAATGTCGTTTGTAAATCTTGTCCTGTAATCGTGTCCTGCTGTATTTCCAAAAAAACTTGTTCATATAACAAATAGATCACATCCCATTGTAATAAAATATCGACGAAAACATGCAGATAAAAAAAAAGTGAATAAAACATAACAGAATTCAGGAAACAAATATGACGAATTATTGCATATGCATGCAAAACAAATCTCCATAATCCTGGGTCTGGTTTCCACAAAAAAAAAAAAAAACCTTTTAGATTTTTATTTTCGTACTCATATTTGTGATATTTGAAATATGTGATTATATTTTTTTTATTTTTTAAAAATAAAAAGCTCAAATGTTAACAAGCATTATTTGGCGTTCATTTATAACCAGAAATGGATTAGAAAGGGACAAAAAAAATTTAAAGACTGAAAGTCAAAATGAAGACAAAAAAATATTGCATAAATTTTTTTTTTTGTTTTTTTTTGGTTATGAAAACAAAATAAAAAAAAACATAAATAAAAATAAATGAAATAATAACGGTATCATCAATTGAATTGCATAAATCATAAGGATATTCATACACTTACTTATTGCATGTTATATGGTTTTGTAAGTGTTTATTTGAATTTTTTGAATACAGATATATGATATTAGGGTACATTTGAAATGATATAAATACCGTTATACAAATAACAGTAAAAAATCTTGACAAAGTAGGCCATTTAAAAATACTTGAAGCACTCTTCATAGAGCTTTAGTAGATCTGAAATTATAGTATCAGTAATAATAGAGGATCTCCTGCCTTCATATTTTTGGATCGACTTGTGATTTAAGCTTGTTTAAGCATACTGTCACTCCTTCTTGCAGTGAGGGTCTTCTGTACATTTTTAGCGAACAAAATTTTTTCCTTTAATTAACTTTATTTTTATCGATAAAGAATTAACTTACGTCTATTTGGTCCGTATCGTTTTTCTAAACAAAGTTAAACTTATCTAACAAATTACAATTGTGAATAATTTTCAAAATTATCTTGGATAGTTCACTTTAATTCTCCAAATGAAAAGTAACTGCGGGGACAAATTTCATCCCTGTCATCAAAAGCAGCAACAGTTTCGAAGATAAAGTATTCGTGGCTTTCTTCAGAATACATTTTTCTAAGAACCTGCGACTAGGTTGCCAACCTTCCTGCGTTTTTATCAATTTAGAGTGTGAAATCTTTAAAAGGCATCCTGGTAGTGTGAGATTCCAACTCATTAAAAAACATTCACCAGGAATCAAAATGTTAGGTTAAGCACCCAACCTGCTTGCCCAGTCTAATGGCTCTAACGATTAGATATAATGTCAATCAAGGGTTAAATGAGAAATCCAAAAGGTATATTTTGACTTATTTGTTGAATTTTTAAAAATCATCAGTTTGCGGAGCACTTGGGTATACAAAGGGGAAAATTTGTTTCACAATTTAGAGGTACTTGTTCCACAATTTGAAAAGAAATACGCCTATCTTATTAAATTAAGTTCAGAAGATTCCAAAAATTAACTAAAAAAATTTTACGCAAAACTTTAAATTTTTTTTTTTAACTTTAAAGTCCTAAAAAGTCCGACAAGTATGGCATAAAATGAAATTCCAGAAAATGAAAAAAAAAAAAAACAATTCCATTGAACAAGTTGATACTATGTTAAAAACGAACTTTTATTGCATCCAAGAGTCATAACAAGATATGAATAATTGGGAATTGAATAGACACAAACACTTGATTACTAATATACAAATATATTTTCATGACATTGTTATTTCAAGTATTGAATAATAAACAAGACACAGAAGAAATATGTATTGGAAAAAAACATGTATTTTATGAATTGAACATTCAAGAAATCCTTAAGGAATAGGCTGTACAAAGTCTACACAACAATCATAAAGGTACAAAATGTGTCTAAAATGGTAATAAAATCATAAATAAAAAAATTTTAAACACTTGATTTTATGTAAAGTAGCTACGAGTATAGTCCAAAAATCTTGTACACAGGATATACAAAATAAAAAGAATTCTTAAGAGGAATCAATTCAAATTGGACTATAGTATTCAATTATTTTCAATTGTATTCAAATGAGTTTTATGAACCCCAAGCTATTCAGGTTAGTAATGTTATCAGTGGATGATAAGATGGTAATTAAAAACACTTAAAAACAAATATCAGAAAGCAGTTTTTAAAATAGACGACTTCGAGTTATTATAATATCAAATTTCATCAATTTATTAAAATATTTAAATTAAATACATAATTATATGTCAAAATGAGGGGTTGTTTTGAATTTAAGAAGCCCACAATTTCCCTCCCAAAAATTCAATTTTTCAAACCGAAGACGTCTCTTAACATAACTTTGGTTTTTACTTTAAATTTAAAACCCACTCCTATTGATCCATAAATAAGACAAAAAGTAGACGAACCAAGACGATGTTACAAAAATAAAAATTATCAAAATTGTCACAACTTTTCCATTATTTCAATTAGTGGAAGAAAATGAAGGAAAAAATGAAAAAAAACGAAAAACTTTTTAAAGAATTTCATCTAAATAATCATTAAGAAAACTTTTGAATACTTTTCATTTGTTTTTCATTTGTTTTTCTGATTCTAAAAATTGAATATATAAATATCAATAATCTGGAAAATTGTAAAAAAACAAAAACATATTTTAAAAATTATTCGACTTTCTCTTTTATATTACAAGATCCACTTTTCCCAAAACTAATTTCAATAAATTTTAATTTAGTTATAATCAAAGAAAAGTTTTGAACGTAAGTGTGATTGCAGTAGTTTTATTTTTATACTTTATATTTGGTTTCCAAGGGGATTTGTAATAAATACACTTAATATGCTTACCTTGTTAGTAATTTTCATTCCAATTTATATTTGTAACTTGATTCCGTAATTAATACATGTGCCTACACAATTGATTATTCATGTCCCGAATTCTAGAAATTAGAATATGTATTTACTTTAACATTTTAAAAGACCAAGTATACTTGGTAATATTACTATAACAAAGGTTTCAGGTTTCTTCCAAAATTTTTCTTAACCGATTCATCAGTACATTATTTTTATATTTGATTATATTTTGTCATTTCGGTGAAATTATTTACAGCATGTCACTTTTTTAGTAATCTCGTTTCACTGTAAAGTTTTTGTGATCTGTATAGCATTCAAACTTACACTTTCTTGTGTTACAGTATATGCCTTAGCGTTCCAGTCATCCCCAATTCCGATATTTTTAGGAGTCTTATAATATTTATGTCACACCGTTGGTGACTTGTCAAATCCCTGTCAACCATAAAAAAACAAATAATGTAACTGTACAAAATAATATAATGATCTTATCTCATCTTAGAGAAACAATTACTAACATTTAGTTTATTAATTTGTCTTTATTAGTACTTAAAATTCTATTTTATCATCGAAATAATTTTTATCATCTAAATGACATCTGCAATAAACCTAAGCAATTTTTCGGTAATAAAATCAATTATTAAACAAATTATGAAGTTTTAAATTGAAAATAACGGTTTAACTTACATTATATTTAATTTAGGAAATTTATTTTTAAATTCACTTAGCATAATTTAAGGCGTAATTGATATTATAATTTATATACAAATATTTGTTAACTGTTTAAATTATAGAGATTACAACAAAAAATTCAGAAAATTTAAGAAAGAATATTTTAATAAAAAGATGGTAAAATGAAATCAAATAAATAAAAATTTAATTTATGACATTTTTTTCCATAAAAATTTAAAGAAACGCAAGATACCAAAAATCCTGTTCAAACTAAAGAAAATACGAATTACAAAGTGTTCGAATGAGCGAAGTTTGACTGTATTTCAAAATATAAAGTATAAAATGAAATAACTCTGTGTCATCATAATAATACGTTTGACGTTTCTTGTCTGTTTTTATTTATCTAATAATAACTCCAATGACTCATCTGCTCAAGAAGTGGCAAATAAGGTTGTACGTCAATTTGATTTAATAATGAATTGAAAAGTGTTAATTTTTAAAACAACTTGACATACAAAATAAGAATTCAAAATAATTACTAATAAATTTATTAGAAGATTATATACTTTAATTTAAATTGAAATTAATATTTTAAAATGATGACGTCAAAATATTCATCTCAGCACATTGAAAAAATTCTGTATATTTTGTTACAAATAAAAAATGTTATGATTTTATTAAAATTTAATTAAAAATAAACCAAATTAAAAAAAAAAAATGTAATTATAATTTTAAATATTTATTATTTGTGTTAATATTGTAGAATTTTTAGAAGTTGAGGTTTCCAAAAACAAAATCAAATGAAAATTACATGACTTAAATTGTTTTGCTACAGTAGTTTATATACTTTGGTACAAAATATCATTCTATTCAACAGTGGAGTACAAAATAATGAATTTTTAAAAAAACTGCAACAAATATATTTTACTCGTATAACACTAACATTATAGTGATACTATAAATAAGAAGAAGTCAAGTACTCTTTCTTCTATGTTTTACATCACTATCATAATCATCATCATCATCATTGAAAATTTCATATTTTAGATATTTCATTTTTTTCTCATTTAGTGTGGATCATCAAAATAAAGCTCTAAAGGCTATTCTGTTTATCCTTTAAGTTTATAATGTTTAAATTAATGAAATGATTTTCTTGTCCTTAAATCATTTTATTTTATCTACAAAAATCGGCAATAATTGCATATAAATCTTTTGAGTATTTGAGACAATTTGTAGAGTGCTTCAACTTTATTTGGAGTTCACGTAAACCTAATATACCTCTGGCAGGACAACTGCATTCCATTAAATTATCACATCCAATTTTCTTCATCCCACATAATCCGGCAATCCTAACTATCCTGAACCAAAATTATTCCAAATTTCTATCCTTGTAATCAAACTGTTCGTTTGTGTTACGGCCCTTTCCTAAAATTCAGTTAAAAAATGATGCAGTTTTGTTGTGTGAGAATAGCACACTACCTAAAGGAATATCGCACACTTCTAATGTTTGGTTTTCAAACCTTTGCATTCCCTTGTAAAAAACTATATGTATGTTAAGCCTTTCTGTAAAATATTTAAGCTTTTCGCCGATATTAATAGTAAGGTTCAATAACATTTTGGTTGTGGCAGTGCACTAAAGTTCGCCGAATCGCCGAATAAAGATTGCAATTTCAAAGTTTGCCGAATCTTAAACTGTCACAAAATTTCGTTGAGCAACTAATTGCAACTTCGAATTTATTTAATGCGTCCTGATGAAGAACTATTAGACTACAAAACCTAGCCGTTTGGTAAGGTATTGGAAAGTTAATAATTGGATAAGGCTTCTCGAAATAACACTGTTGTTGTGGAACCTCGATAAAACGATTTACATATCAAGACAATCTCCAACAGCAAATTTGGAAATCCGATCAAAAATTTAAAATCATAGAATCCTAATATTTACAGTATCAAACCATTTATTCAATTATTTCTTTGTTTTATATTTTACATTTGTACAAATATTTCCGTCTCATTTTTATTTTTATTATTATTACATTATTATTCCCATCTCTGTTTTTTTTTTTAGAAAATATTTATAACTTCATTTCCCTAAAAATATTTTTAGAAATTGTTTTCATGTACCAAAAAAAAACTCCTTCTTCTCCTTTGCATTGTAGGTCTGGTTTGAATATCTGTTATGATGAAATAACAAAGTCCCAAACAATGAAAACAAAAATTACATAAGAGAGAAGGAGCAAAATATAAAATTCATTATTAAGTTATTTTGTTTTCCTGTTATGTTCTATATATATATAACATATATATACCGTTATTTTTGGGAGTTATATCAATTCTATTATTATTATTTTATCTTATTTATATTTTATTATTTTATTTTTTGGGTAAATATTTGCCATCATTGAAACGGTTGGAGATGAGGCACTAAAACAAAAACACACGAAGAAATTAAAACTCACCACAATGACACCAAAACTTAAAAAAAAATATTTTACCGATGGCGTTAGGATCTGTTGAAGAACTTTGGATGAAAAAAAAAGATTTTTATAATAAAATTCCTTCGGGAGACAAAAAAATAAACCATCTTTCTTCTACACTATAAATTGAATGGACCTAAAGAATTTTCTCTGGTTATATCAAGTCTATCTTGGCATAAGAAACAAAAACAACAAAAAAAAACCAAATTAATTTTTTAGGGTGACGAAATCGTTTGGAATGGAATTTTAATCAACTTTTGAATTTAAATTGTGAAATTAATGAGGAACTTAATTGTGGTGAAATGAAAAATAAAAAACAAAAAAAAAACTAAACTGGAGAAACAAAAAATTAGACTAAAGTAAAAAAAAAGATTTTCTTTTTATATATTTAAATTTTTTAGGGAAACTAAGGGTATCCTCTTCCCGCCTTACTACTCATTTAAGAGTGACAAAAACAAAGCTTCTGTTTTTTTTTGATGATGTCTAGAAAAGCAACAATTTATTAACTTTAATTTTCATTTTATTCCATCATAATATTTTAAATTAAAATTTTTTTATTTTATGAACAAGGAAAAGTGTAGGAGAGTAGACACTGTTAACTCTGGGATACCAGCATGGGTGTAATGTAGATATAATATCATCCAGTTAATTGCTTTTGACAAAATTATAATACAGAACTTATTAGGCTTTCAGTTATGTACAAAAGCAAATAAAAGTTGAAAGGCAGCTTTTCGAACCTCCTACACTAAACCGATTGTTTTTTATTCAGACGTTGGCCATTAACATTAATTACTACTCTTTAAAAAAAAAAAAGAAGTTGTGTGGCAAACACTCAAACTCGTGGAGCAAACTGCTTGGAGTTCAATAACGGTGACGGCTATTGCATAAAAACGAATTTGTGAAAAGCTACTTTATTTTTTGAGTTATCAGATTGATTTACTTTTTCGATCCATACTTTTGGATGTATATCTACCTTCGCTCGTTCTCTGCGTCTCGAAAGTAATGGCAAATTTATTTCTTTGACCTATACGCGTATAAAAATATTATTTAAGTACAAGATGTTTCGTCTCTAAAATTTTTGTGGTGTTCTATTACAATAAGGAGTATCGCTTAAATTCTTTTGGAATCTCCGATAAAAAAAAATTCCGTTTGAGACACTTATGAAATATTTCCATATTTCACCGAAAGGCACAATTTAAAGTGGCTAATGAAGTGCTATACAAATAGAAATAGTACGAAAACCCAGAGCAAATGACTCTAAAAAACATAGAAGGTAGAAGGGAAACACTTTTGTTTGCTGTTAACCTGCCATCTGTCGGGCTCTTTGTTTCACGTCAATGGCCTCAACCCTTACTAAAGTGGCGCTAGCAAAGATTTTCTCTTATTAGAACAGGTGTTGTACGAAGAGAACCGAATGGATTGACGATTGGATCATTGAGGTAACACTTGGACCGTTTACTGGTTGAACAAAGCTGTCTTAGTTTTATGCGAATCAGTAAACAGTATTTTTTTTTTTTTAATGGAGGGAATGAAAAGCTCGAAAGCCAATCTTTCAAACTATGCGGTGTGTCTTTGGAAAATTTACAACTTTAACACATCTAAACCAAGAGAAAAACCCCCGTTAGAACCAAACTTTAGGAAGGATGATGTGATACAGATGTACAGTTTGGACACAGGGATGGGGATATAGAAAGATTGTGGGATTTTTGGGAGGTTATTTGTAATTTTTAGGTTCTGGGATTATGAGAAATTGGAAAAATTTGTAGGGATATTAAGCAGAAAGATGTTTCTTCTTTAATGTCATTAAGTCGTACACATACGAATTACCAACTTTAGGGTAGACATTGAATAAAATATTGTTCCATAAGTTCGAAATGCGCATGACAAACGAATTTCTATAAGTCGTCTTACCATTTCGATACCGTAGAGATGAATGAGTTACCGTTGCACTCCCTTCGTTTATACTATATGTTTAATATCAGTTTAAAAGATCAGGTAAAGGAACGTAAATTTTACAACGATAGAAAAAAAATCCCAAATTTTGCTTCATCCTGAGATGTATCAAATAAATGATTTGATCAGGTCAATGTTTGATTTAATATCATGGTCAGCATGTGTCTGTTAGGTTATAATATTGCGTTTCTGTAAAATTACCAACACCATAATTAGATTACAAGATTAGACATCTTTGGTATATTATGTCAACTCGACTTAACTTTTTATATATATACATTTCATATTTTACTTTTAAACATCCTGTACTTTAACAATAAAATGAAATACAAAATGTACTACTATCATACATATACAGTTCTGTTTGGCCAATCTTTTATTCTTAATTTTACTTAAATATTTAAGATTATTTTTTTATTATATAAAATCGCAGTGTGTTTTTTTGTGTAACATGTAAATGACGAAAAAAAAGCAGAATCCTGTTAAAATAAAAATGGACTCTAAATATGAATTTTAAATTAAAAACCAAAAAAATGGCAAACAAATAACAAAAATAGTACGCACAAAGCAAGTGTACAGTAGCTTATTAAAAGTAGGATTTTCAACAGGATTTACATAGATTTATATAATACTTAAATTATTTGACGGATTTTTTTTTATTGATATCCTTTTTAATAAATTCTAATACACATTAATGTCTAAATAGACTTACTTTTTACATACATACTTACACTTTAAAATAAATTTTTAAAAAATTTGAGGAAAGAAATCTTTTAGGAAAAAAATTCTAAATCCTGTATCTTTTATGTAAAAACATTTAAAATTTTATTTAAAATTTGTCATTTTTTGTATGTATTCAGATTTTTGACAGTTTCTCCTGAAAAATTTTAAGTTCATATTTAATTTAAAATTAAATAACTTATTAATATAAAACATTTCTTATGTCAGTTGTCATAATTCTTCAAAATGTTTTAAATTCATAATAAATTAATGAAAATATAAAACGAGGGTGTTAATTATAAAGTGTTTTTTTTAAAGATCCAAAAATTCTGCAAATGATATTTTGTACCTTATCAGGAAGAAAGAGAAGAAAACTGTTGTTGAAGATAAAGTTTTGGAACTTAAAAGCAGGCGCAATTGATTTGAAACACCCAGAGCTAGAGCAACTATCGAAAGAGATTATTAGAAGCAATTTTTAGAGCTCGCCACTCGGAGCAAAACAATATTCCTAAGGCTGCTACGAAAGTTCCTCGACTTCAATAGATCCAAGAACTCTGGCATTGGTTCAGCGAGATGTGCAGGCGTATGGTGTACTTTTATAAAAGCAAATTTATGTTGCATGTTGGATATACGACTACTCGTGCTTAGAAATTAAGGAGAACAACTCTATGACGCTTGCTTTCAAGATGTGCTGAAAATGTTAAATATTTTTTAATTATCAAAATATTTTCAACAAACTTAAATTTTTCTAGCACACTCTGTTTTTATTCCTTACATGTCAAGCAGTACTTAAACTATAATTCAATGAAAACTATGGAATAGCTACAATAAAGCTTAGATTTAAATCTTATTGAAAATATATGGGCAATTATGAAGCAGAGAGTACGCCGCAATAATCTAGAAACCATTGCAGATCTTGAAGAATAAATTCAGATTGCATGGGACAGCTTAAATGATGGTCCAATTGTGAACTTAATAATCTCCGTGACATGAAGCCCAGGACGGTAAAACCTAACATTTAATAACTAAAAGAAGCCAATCAAAGATAACTAAAACTTGTATGCAGAAAAAAACGTAATTAAGTGTAAATTGTTTCAAGTATCTTTTAAGACAAAATATTTTTATATTGGAATTAATAGGACATTTTATTCTGTTTTCCTCTTAATTATTCTCTTAGGCATGTAGTGGTGTAAGTACAAAACAAACTTATCTGATAACTTATCTGAAATTGAAATTTGTGGATTTTTAAATTATATTTTGGTGGATTTCAAAATTTTTAAATAAATATTCTAGTATACTCGTAATTTAGTATTTGTTTGATTCACATTACACCACTTTGTCTATTTATTTATATACAGGGTGGACCAAAAGTCGCTAAATAATTTTTTCGTCTACATATTTTTTTTTTCAGAATTCATAAATTGAAGCTTGTTATACCAACATTCAAAATTACTCCAACGAGCAACGGACCAAAGTATACTTTCCTAATTGCCAGTCAGTTTTGCTGACTTTTTTTTACAAAATTACTGAACAATTTAATTATGAGTAATGAAGCATATTTTAATCGTAATGAATGTTAATAAACAAAATATGATATTTTGTAGTACAGTAAACCCCAAATTTATTTACAACGAACATTACACCCGCTCAAATGTACAGCATGAAGTGGGGTGACATCACAAAGGGTTATGGAGCCCCATACTTCTTTAGCAATAAAGTTGATAATGATGTGACAGTAAATGCGGATAGGTATTGTACTATAATTAATAATTTTGTGTGCCCTGTAGTTTTCTACAATTGGTTCCACAAGTATGGAGCAACAACACAACCGGCCCGTGACACAATTACTCTTCTAAGCGAAATTTTTGATTACCGATTGTGTCAAGAAATTCAGGATTTAATTTAATTTTAACAAAAAAGTTATTAAATTTTTACACACAAGCGAGACTTTTGGCTCACTCTATATAAATATTCTGAGAAGTATTTTGAATTTTAAACAATGTTACTTAATCGATTAAAATCTTGTTTATACAAACCACAATTACTTACCAATATTACTATAAATCGAATTTATATACAGGGTGCCCCGGGAATAACGTGCCATAGAACAGCAGATGATAGGGAGTTCAAAACGACCAAAAAATTGTATGGGAAGGGGGGGTCTATCTCCAACCCATACGGAGTTAAAAGGCCTTAAAGATCTGATTTTTAAAAAAAATTATATTTTTTCACTAAATTTTTTGATGTTTTGTTTTTACCCATAAAAGCAAAAATCTAGTAGCTAAAAAAAAAATTTAACGTGCACATTAAAGCCTGTTGAATTCTTTTTCTAATTCATAAAAAGTAATGCATATTGCTCTTCGAAATTGGAAGTTATAATGATTTAAAGGTTAAAATTATGAGCATTTTTTTAGGCATAAATTGCTTTGAACCCTATTGCTCAAAAAATTGAGCAATTACCATACCATTTTTTTTTTCTAAAAAAAATATTTGTTTCTCTACGAACATTTTGAAACTCAAATTTTATTCTTATCTCAAAAATCATAAAAGTTATAACCAAATAAAATTTCAATAAAATACTTTTTTCCTTTAAATAAATTTCTTCAAAAGATTTTATTGTTGAAGAAATTAAAGTTTAAGATTTTTTTAAAGTTGGAGATAGACCCCCCTTCCCATAAAATTTTTTGGTCGTTTTGAACTCCCCTATCATCTGCTGTTTTATGGCACGTTATTCCCGGGACACCCTGTATAATTAGGAAAAATAGATAAGTAAAACTAATAGAAATTTCATTTTAAGATAATATCATTATTTAATTTATATAACTTTCCATTTAATATTACAATATATATTTATATATAATATTCTATATTATAATAATTATTATTTAATTTATTTATATAATAATAATACATACAATTGAAAATTTCATTTTGTTGTTTGTATGGTTTTATTTATTTAATATATATATATGTATATATATTATTTTAATTTTAATTAATTAATTATAATTTGTTTTTTTTTTTCCTTTTTTTATCTTTTATAATGATTTAATTATTTTATACGGAGAAATTAATAATTAAATTCATAATTATTATTTGATTAAAAATCAATTAATATAATTTTGATATTATTTTTTAATTAAAGTCCAGATTAAAAATTAATTTCTAAAAATTGTTTGGATAAAATTATTTATTTACTATATTACTAGTATTGTTAATATTGAATATTAATAATATTACTAAATATTAAATATAACTAAATATTATTATATTGAATATAATAATGATTATATTAAATATAATAAATTTAAATTAAATTATAAAATTATTTTAATAATTTTTTTAATAATTTAATATATAATTTTTTTTACTTTTAATTAAATTAAAAGTTTAAAATTTATACTAAATTTATTCCAATTAAAGCTTAAAATAAACAATAATAGTTACTATTTTTTTTTTTTTAAATTTATTCTAAAATAAATTAAATTCAACAATTTTTAACAATAATTTGATTATAAAGTTTCTTTTTTTTTTTTTTTGTGATTTATACAAATTGATTAATTTAAATTTAATAATACGAATTAAAATTTAGTGAAAAGAATTAAAATTTAATAAAAAAAATATTAAAAATAAATTTAAAAAATTTTTTTTTTTTTTTTTTTTGAAAATTAGATTATAAAAAAATTTTATCTATAACTATTAATTTGAAAAAAAAAATTTTAATTCTTAAAATCCTATGGGAATTTTCACTTTACAGTCTTTTTTCCCAAAAATTTTACAATTTTTCATTTGTGATTTTTTTTTTATTTATTCGTGGAAAATTTTGATAAATATTTTGTTTTATTGAATAAAATCCAATTTTTTATACAATTTCCAATTTAATAAATAACGAGCCCTATTCTTTATATTTATATGCAATTACAGGGCGGGTCAACTTGGACTAACCCATTTGAATTGCTTATAAGTTTTATATGCGAACGTATAAAAATTGTTGAACCTTACTTGTGATAGAAATAATATCAACTTTTTTAACAATCTCGTTATAAGCGATGAATCACACTGTTATTTAAATAGATATGTCAATAAATAGAATTGTCGGATATACGGGCCGGGCCGGAGAAGCCAAGAACAGTGCTTCTGCAACAAAAACACCACCTCAAGTACGCTGCTTGGTGGGGAATTATGCCTCATAGAATAATCGATCCACATTTTTTCAAAAATGAAACTGAACATCCCAATCCGGGGCGGTATGCCGAACTAAGTTGGAAATTATATGATAATAAAATATGCTTCTTCTAGCATGAAATTATTCGTTATATTTTTAATATAGTTTTCTGAAATTTAGCATTTCCAATTATTTCTCACAAACTTTAATTAGCATCTTTTGAAGTACACTGAATCTTAGTCGATTGAAGTTGGCTCTTAGCGGCGCGTGTAATTTGAAAAATGCATGAACCATGCCTCATAGTTTACAGTTCCAACTTTGCAAAATATTCGGTAAAATAAATTAAAAGTAAACTTGGAAAGTAATATATGTATTGGTTACAATCCATAAACTCAAATTTTAGTTATATAAAAACTCTAATTGGACAAATAGACAACAATCAATAGGTCTAAGTCGGCTGTGAGCTTTATGGTTCAAAGTGCTTTCGTTCAAATTATTACAGCCTTAAATTATTTCGTTACTTTGGACAGTGAGTATACGATTTATATAAAGACTCAATTTTATATTACCTGTTTAAAGGAATTAAAAATCTATTGATAAATGTGTTTAGTATTCCAGGCTTTTGAAAGGACTTTCAAAGTTCGAACTTACCCAAGTCCTCTATTTTTCAACCCACTTATTATAATATTAATGAAATAGAGCTTGTTATTAATCGTATTTATTTTTCTATTATTTATATAAATTATATACGTATATAAATATAAATATATATATATAGGTATATATATGTGTTTGCATATAATAAAATAATAACAATTTAATTTGTATCTATTATCCTTAAAATATATATTTATATACCGATATGCATATAAATTTTTAATATATTAAAAATTTGTTTTAATACCAATCCTTATTTTTTTTTATGACCAATTTATGGGATGCAATGATGCACTGTTTAATATCTTTGGTTCAATATAATCGTGGTCATATTATGTTCACATTTTTGATTCAATACTTATATAGTTGTTTTTTTTACTGTGTTGAAACAGGAGTCCCATTTGCTGCCAAAGTGATTGCCAAATTTGTGGTCATCATATCAATAGATGATGGTGGGCTATTTAAATTTGAGGTTCCATCCTATTTACAAATTGTAAATTTTATTAAATTTTTATTTTCATTAATAATAATTTATTTCAAATATTTATTTATTGAGTAAATAATGGAGAATTATTTTGTTTAATGTTCATAATAAAGTTTGAAAAATATGTGATTTTCAAATAAATTGAATAAAATGGAAATATTTGTTAAAGAAATTAGACTGAAATTTTTAGAAAGTATTTGGGGCCCGTTAATTTAAGTTTAGAAAAATAACTTGTCGCAGTTTCTAAAAGAAAATTAACAAAAATTTCACTGAACTAGCTTAGAAATATTACTTAAAAAATTTGCAATTTGTTGGGGGAGGCTAAAAATTGATCCTGATTTAAAACCAAAACTTTGAAATTTTTAGTACCCTGTACTATGTTCTTAAAATTGTGAAAATTCTGCTGAAACTTGATATATCTTTCTTTAAAACTGGAAAAAATAGCGAATTTGCAGTTTTTGACAAATTAAAACTCTCAAACGGAGTACGACCCAAAAATATTTTCTTAAATGTGTTATATTTAGTTCCAAATATCTAATTCATTGGCATAACGGTAATCCAAAAGCCGATTAGTAAAAGTATATAATATGTATTAATTTTACGTATACGGGGCAGTTGAATTGCTGAACAAACGGGAAAGACGGATGAATTTATTAAAATTGACTACCGAAAACTAATAGATTTAATGGACTGTAAGGAACAGATTGACAGGGGACGAATTAAAATTGCTGATAAAGTTAATTTTGAAAATAAAATCTTCGTATCATAATTATTAAATGATATACAGAAAGTGGAAAAAATCTTTTCAGGTGTAGATAGTGTTAAGGATAAGGGCCTGGAACGAAGCGACATATTTCAGAACCAAAAAAATATTGTTCCTATTTAAAATATCGTTCCGAAACTTAATATGAATTAAATTTTGGTTCTTTTTGGAACTTTAGTCACAAACAAAAAAAAATAAAGTTCCGGTTAAAATAAAATTTTCTACGCTCTTAGAATTTCTATGACACCAAAAAATAAAGGTTGCCTTTCTAGAAAAAGTTTGAAAAAGTTTAAGCCTGCCCAATATATGCCCTTAAAAATTTTGGTGTCATTTTTTTGGACATTTTATAATTTTTCCCATCTTATTTTTAAATCAAGTCGACCCGACTTCTGGATTCTAAGGTACGAGGGCTGATACATTATTTCAATTTTGAGTCGGAGTTGTTCCGAAAAAAACTTTATTATATACTTTTATATGAACTTGCCTGTGTCTATGGGTTTATTTTTCATTCTGTAAGTTAGTGATATATTTATATTAGAAATCTGACCATAAATTTATAAGAATTGTATGGTTCAGTGGATAACGAAGTGGCTTCGGATGTAAATAGATGTGAGTTCGAAGTATTGATAAAATGAGAGACAATTCTTCTTTCAGTTAATCTTAATTCAGCAATTTACTTTTATATTAAAACACTTATCAATGCAACAATGTAGATCTACCATCAATTTTTGGCTAATGAAAATTTTCAATATTTTAAGCTCAAAAGTTTTCAAACATTAAAAGAACTGTTTCTTATACCACCAATTTACTTTTATATTAAAAAAGTAACAAATTCCCAAGATATTCCCTCAATTTTTTATTTGCTAAGTTTTAGGGGGCTAGTACTACTTTAATAAAAGTATATATTAAAAAAAATATTTTGTTTTACTTTATTTTTTTTCAATTTGATTTTTTGATTTTCATTCTCTGCATGTTAAAGAACAATTATTGATTTTTTCTAAAATATCGTTTCGTTTCGAACCGGCGTTTTGCGACGTTTTTAACAAATAATTAACAAATAAATTTTGATATTAAATTTAGCAAAATTAAAACCAATTCATAAAAGAAAATCAATTTAAGTTAATTAGACGTTATTAAAATGAATACTTACAATACTTAAAGCACCAACAATACAATTGTTATTTCTTGACCTTTTTGAATCTAATATTGGTGAACTATCACGTGATGACATTGATCCATTCAATTTCATATCTTCTGATTGATGTAATGTTGATGCCGAAGACATTCTACCATCTAAAGATCCATCATCCGAATGATGACTATGATTATCCTATTATAATAATTTAAGACAATAATAAAAAGAAGAAAGAATATAGAAAAGAATATACAATTACATTAATAATATTTTTTATTAAATTTGCTTTTATAAATAGAGTATGATAATAGAAGGTAATGATACACATATGAGGTTATTAACTAATAAGAATAAATAAAGCAATAGTAAGACCATATTACAGTAATAAAATAACCTTATAATAGTTAGAAAATTTAAGCTTTCCTCAGAATAAACTTAATATTTCTTTAGAAAAAAAAACGAGGAATATTGTAGTAGAGTAGACTGTGTCAACTCTGGGGTCCTCCAACTTCATTTTACTCAGACGTTGCTTATTAAAGTTAGATACTATTGACAGTAATGCTCAAATAAAAAAAGAAGTTTTATGGCAACAACTCGAACCCACTGCACTACCCCAACTAAATTTCACACTAACTTTGATCATAAAATTAAACTATTTCTGGCAAAATTTCCGACACCCAGCTTCAATAGGTATGGGTGGACGGAAGAGCATACATATAGCTGTACCGATTTACTTTTCGATTCTGATGCGATCTATATCTTTGAGCCTATATTTGCCACCCTCTTTCTCTGCGTCACAAACGTAATAATAAATTTAGTATAGTCTTTTGACCTATAAGTCATACGGGTATAATTATACATTGAAAAAATACCATAAATTGGTCTCATAAATGGTAGACAAAAAAATGGTAATGAAAATTAATTAAGTTCATTTTAACACCATCTAAAATTTTAATAAAGAATAAAAAAAAAACAAAGGAAAGCTGGTAAAGTAAAATGGAGAAGAAAATATTCATGTCATCATCAATCATTTTCAATTAAGATTTATTTTCAACATTTTTGAATATTTTTCTTGCATTATAATTTTTCTGCATTAATTTTATATATTATATATGTACATACATTATGCTTGTCTATATA
Organism: Dolichopus griseipennis; assembly: GCA_963082915.1. Lineage (NCBI taxonomy): Eukaryota > Metazoa > Arthropoda > Insecta > Diptera > Dolichopodidae > Dolichopus > Dolichopus griseipennis. Next base: position 42,089,906 of record OY720443.1, on the reverse strand, counting down.
TATAATATGTTAATAAAGAATTTGTACTTATATTTCCAGAAAATATATTATTATATATTTCCACTACACACGTATATAAGAAATATACATACATAGTTAAGAAGAAAGTTAAAAATTCCTTTCTAAAATTAAATTGAAACCCTAAAAGGTTAACGTAAGAAGGTGTGGGAAGGTGTTAAATATGTTTTTTTTTTAAATTTAAATTGTATTAAGTTGCAGTGTGGTAATAAAAAATGGTGGCTTGATTTGGTATCGAAAACATTACAATCTTTTAATTTTTCCTTATTTCCTTCTTTGATATATATAACAGTATTTCTACAAGGCATCTTCAACTAACTCTGTATGCTGAATTGGGATCACTAGTTGGTAGCACATCGAGAATCATGCTACTGATGTTGTGAATTGTGGGCCTTATTCCAGAGCATTTCTTGCACGGGGTCCTCGTAGAAAATACACTTAGAACATCAATATAGGATTTACCGTTATATTTAAAAACGTATTCTTTAGATATAATGTTGGTTTTGCAACATATTAATCTCAAAAACACAAGGTTTGCGATAATCGGTATAAAATTTGTGGCAAATGCACGGTAACTTTGAAAAAATTTTTTTAGATTCCTCAAAATATTCTCATGGTGTTTTCTTAGATCAACTCAAAGGTCAATTCTCGCTTATTTATCAAAAGATTTGTATAAGCATAGCTATTCATCTGAATTGCTACTTTAATTTCTAAACGCATCTTGAAAAACTGTATCTGTCTATTTTTTTAGGACTTCCACTTGACACCTCCATCTCTTTGATTCCGCGCTGATATTTTAATGAAATCCCAGGAGATGTTACATTTAGCCATTTCTTGGTAAATTGTCCATGTGATGTTGGGACAGCCGCGTCTTCTTCCCTTGAGGGTTCCATTATAATACCATACGTGTTATGCTTCCACTTGGCTTTCTAAGCGTGTGGCCTATGTACCTCCATTTCTTATTTACGCAAACCCCAAGCTTGTGGGTTAGGCTGCTGGTTACAAGCCAGGTTTCGCTGCCACATGTCAGGACTGTTTAACACATGCCCGGAATATTCTTAATTTCATTTTCCTGAATATCTGAGAGTACCTCCATAACGGTTGTAAAGGACCAAATGGGAAAAAAATATCTGCCTATATAATAAAACTGTATTATCTAGATAATGTTCTGCTCTAGTGATGTCAAGAAGAGTTTTTATGTGAGATTAGGTCATGTCAAACCAACTCATCTCCAGAAACAACAAACTTTTATTCAACTAATATAATTTTTTCACCATTCTGTACTGTAAAATTTTATTATACCAATATTTATTTATTTTGTAGTTTTTATTATTTTATTAAAAAACGTTTTACAGATAATGAATATTTAAATAATTCGTATTTTTTCTTAACTTTACAAAGGCATAAAAAATTTTAACCATTGAGGAAAAAAAATGGGATTAATTTTGTTGAAAATGTTTTTAAATGAAGTGGCTGGTAAGGGTATATATCAACTTTTTCTTTACAAAAAAAGGAAGTTGTTCTTTATTTATTCAATTTCGTACATCATTATCAGCAATATAAACAACACAATCACCATCATCATCATCATCACATTCTACATTTCATCAAACACTAGTGAAATCCTTTTAAATTTTTTTTTTTATTTTATTAATTAATTTACTCATTCCACTTCATCTTTACTTTAAAAGTAAGTCTGAAGTGAAATATAGGTGTGGGGTATAATTTTAACATGGCTTGTATCATGGCTAGGCTATGAATATTTTTTAAAAAGGGAATGAAGTAAATTAAGATGAATTGGAAAAGAAATTACAGTGAATTAAATAAAATTAATTTGTTAACGGGTTAATTTTTTTAATAATTCGATCTTTTAATTAAAAGTTAAATATTAATAAGAGTGGGGGATGGGTAAAATTTTTCCTATTTTTAAGTCAAAGAGAGAATATTCATTTTACGTCTTAAATATCACGTCCTTTAAAGTCATTAATGCTACAGTTTCAAGGATATTTGAGGATTTATAAATCGTTTTATTTTATACATATACAAAGGAATTCCTCAAATACTACTAATATTCACTTAAAAACTTAATTTTATATTTAAAATTCCATCTAAAAGTTATAATTTCGAATAATGGGTTTTTCTTAATACCAACATAATTTAATAATATATCCTATATTTTATAATAATTAAGTATAACTCACCTCTTTTATAATAAAAGTTGTTTCTGGACTCTGAACACTTAAACGATTATTTAATTGATGTTGAACACTTAGAAGAGCTGAATCACCATTACAAATTCGATTTAAATTTTCACTACTATTGCCATTCATTAGAATGTGATTTGATTTTATGGCATTCTGATATTGACCAGCATTCAAAATTTGTTTTTGTTGTTGTTGTCTTATTTGCTGTTGTTGTTGTTGTTGGTGTTGTTGCTGTTGTTGCTGCTGAAGTTGCATATTCAAAATTTTTGAATCTGTTGTATAATTATTTTGTATACTGGTTGGTATATTGTTGTTTATAGTGGCTGTGGTGGTAATGGTGTTGGTCCCAATATTATTATCTAAATTAATTGTTGTTGATGTTGTTGCTGCTGTTGTTGTTGTTAATGATGTTGCATTTATTGGGTTTGATATTAGGCCATTATTATTATTTTCTTCATTACCTAATTCATATATATTAACCATATGGGCAGCTTGGGCATGAACCATTAAATCCCATGGATTTATAAAAGCATCCTTACATACGGCACATAACAATTTTGTTGTTGGTAATGGATTTTCTATTTATTAAAAAAATAAAAATAAAATAAAACAATAACCATTAAATATGGATTAAAAGATAGTAAGTGAAATAAATTTTTGATAAAATAATAATAGAAAGATAAAATACGTGTATGTATATATAACTTGTAACTTACTTGATATTGAATTTGGGGATGAACTGTCTTGACATTTACATGTAAAACGTAACTTACAATAACTTCTCTTATGATCTAATAATTCACTTAAATCTGTAAAACATTCTCTACAATTTCCACAAATTAATGTATCAGGATTACCTGCAAGATAGGAATGGAATTTTAGTTAAGAATTAGAGACTTTCTGAAGAATCTATAAAGAATATAGTTTCAAAATTAAATTTTACTCACTATAAACTTTAAAAGGCGCTAAATACTGTTGTTGCTGTTGCTGTTGTTGTTGTTGATTTTGTTGCTCTAATGTTGATTGTGTTTTTAATTGATAATTTTGTAATTGTTGCAGTTGTTGCTGATGCTGTTGCTGTTGAATTTGCTGCTGCTGTTGATGTTGTTGATGTTGATGTTGCTGATGCTGTTGTAATAATAATTGTTGTGGACTACAATGACCATTCGTACCATTTTGTAGAAGTAAGTTACTTGATCCAATACCATTTGCTGTAATTTGTTGATCACAGTTGACAAGATTTGATAAATTTTCTGTCGCTATTTGCAATTGTTCCGTTAGTTGTCGTTTTGTTTGATTTGAATTATTGGAAGCTTGAATGAAATTTTTTGCATAACTATTCATGGATGACTGCGATACAATCGATTGATTTGTTGTACCATTACATTGTTGAGCAGCAGATACCGCTGCCACGAGTCCATTAACGTTTGTACCATTTGTTGTTACTAAATGATTGGTATGTTGAACATTTTGATTTAAAACCAATTGTTGTGGCATTAAATTGGCTTGTTGTACGGCTGCAGCTTGTGCTGCTATTGCTGCAGCTACAACTGCTGCTTGTTGTTGTTGCTGTTGGTGTTGTTGATGATGGACGGTTGTTAAATTTAATTTAGTTCCTGTACGACTTGTATGTGACATTAAACGCTGTCGCTTTAAAGGACGCGGGGAATTTCCTTGAAGCAGTGATGATGCGCAATAGCTATCATAATAGTAGTCCCTATAATTGTGTAGGAAATAAAAATGTTTTAAAGTATTTTTCTATTGAAAGTAAGTTTATAAATCTTAAACAATGCAGTAATGAAACTTGATAATTTGTACTATTTTTAATTAATTAGTTTAATTAATTAATTCTCTGATGTCACGTAAAATGAGTGAACCTAAGCTTTCGAAAGTGTGAAAACGCAAAAAACAAATGCGTCGACTTCCAAGTATATCGTTCCAAGTATAGCGGAATAGATAACCAATACTAATATAATAACTCCTGTATATAATACCTTCAGTCATTGCATGAAGTACTAAGGTGTTTGTGCAATGCGATGTACTGATGTTTGTGGTACCTGTTATAAATGTACCACAATTAGCTACTAGACAGATTCTTTGCTTCCTCATAATGCGACATATTCAGTTAAAATTATTGCGAATCTGTAATAATTCTTCCCTTTTCGAGATAGTGGAAAAGAAAACTATATACTTTGTGTACAAATTTCGGCTTCAGAAACCATAAAGCAAGTGAAAGTGCCTTAGGGAAATTTTTATAAATCGTCTACAATTAAAAAAATATTCCCTGAAACATCGTGTTTTAAGCCTTTCAAACTTTATTGTAATATTATGCCACAGAAACCTTTTAAATTTTATAACTACCTGCTAGAATATGTATCTGAAGTTTTACTTTTCCTTTTTTTATTTTGGTAAAATTCTACAATAAATTCAAAATGCCGAGAGATCTGTTAAATTTTCCTCTTCAATAAGGATAAGGAAGCCAATGCGCTTAATCGATCCTATGTAATGGTAGTTTAAAGATAATTTTAATTAATTTTAGCTCCGACTACGGAAACTGGTAAAATTAAAAACTTGAAGTGCTATTTTATAAATTAAATAGCGCCAAAACAGTTCCTGAATAAATTAATTCACGAATCTAATTCCAATAGAATTTTCTATATGTTGTAATATACCTTCACCCTTCTTCTAAACTTTTTCAAATTAATTTTTCCTGTTTGTCAAAACAAAACACATCCAAAATTCATTCTCATGTAACAGAAATACAATAAATAAACCAAAAACAAGCGGCGAAACAAACACCACACAAAATCACGAAAATTCCAATCTTGAAAACAATACAATATGAAAAGTAGTAAAATTTCAACTACAACAGGAAGAAAATATAAAATACAAAAATAGTTAACATTTGGCCCCTAAAATATGAAATATATTTTACTAGACTTTCCGTGTATTTTTAATTTTTTTAAAGAGTGAAAGAGAAAAAAAATATGAAACATAACAAAACGAAAAAAAATGTTTCCGGTTTACGAAATTTAAAAAAAAAAAACAAAAAATAAAAACAAATCTTACCAGTCATTTCCTGTTTTTGTAACATTCTGTCGTTTTCGTCCAATTTGATGTGGTTTGGGTTCCGCCACCATATTAACATCTGAAATTTTAGTAAAATAAGTTTTTTTTATTTTTAAGTTTATTTTATTCGGTCTAATCCTTGACATAGGGATTAGTCAGATATAAGTGTATGTATGTGTATGTGTATAAATGTATTTGTTTGTATTTTGTATTATTGAAAGGTGAAATTTGAAACTAAAAATTGAATTGAGGATTTTGTGAATTGTGTAATTTGTTTGGGTTGTAATATAGTGATCCCAAAGTCTACATAAAACCAAATTAAAGGTATTTTTTGACTTGTAAAATAAGTTTTCCCAAGTTATTTTCTGTTTCAGGTTTTTTGTATTCCTTTCTAATACGATTTAAAGAAATTAGAAAAATATAGAGACATACGATACAAATTGGCTATGAACTGTAGAACGTGTCATTTTATTAAGAACAACAACAATAGTAGGAATGAATGCATACATGGAATGGAGACACTAAAATTATTATAACACTTTACTAAACAATGCAATAATACTGTTGTAAAAATTATTTTGTTTTTTACTTTGTTGGAAATTGCAACATATCCATACCTAATAATAATTTAAGTACAATTGTAAGTTGGGAAATATATTGAAGTCAAAGTACTTAGTACATACATATATGTATATATGGTTGTCCATGCGGAAATTCAAATAAAATTTAAAACTCCAAAGAGTTGTATAGGGATTATAAAAAGAACATATTAAAATTGTGTTCTTAATAACTTAGAAAATTTGTTTCTATTGTTTTAAAGTTTTTGTAGACTACAGAAGGAAGTGTGGGGGAAGTTTTTGAAATGTCTTAATACAAAAATCAATAAATTTTTCTTTACTCTGTTTTAGTTTCTTTCTTTCGAATTAGATTTGAATTCTAACACATGATATAATTTTAACTAATTAGTGACCTGTTAGACGAAGGTAGTTCAGAAATGAATTGAAATCAACTTTAATATATTTAAATTTGAGACATTTATAGAACTTTGAAACTTTAAAGTGAATAACGAAATATTGAAATCTTTTTAATATTTGATAATGTGAAAAATTGATTTGCCACTTTTTTAATATGTCTATTTTTAGTATTGCAAGGTGATCTGGAACCATGATCCCAAAATAAAAGTACTCTACGGTCGCTGATATCTCTAATTTTTATATTAAAGGTTTGTCAATGCTTTCAGCACCCAAGCAATGAGATCCGGAATTAAAGTCTCCGAAAAAAAGTTATAAACCTTAGTGGATCTTCTTAATGAAATATGATGGCATTCTGGTATGAATATTAAAATTCCTGCACAACTTATAAAAGTTAGCTTCTGTGGAACAAAAACTATTTCAATATCGGAACATAAAGTTTCAATACTATTGTAGTGGAATAATTGAAGAATGATTAAGTTAAGATTATACATACTAATCTAGTCTGTCTCAAAATGAATGTGGGGAAAACTAAGATAATGAGAGTGAACACCATAAATACCATACGTAAAAGCATGCGTAAAATCAGTTTTGCCGTACTCCCGACGAAGAATTTAAAACCAAGACCTGTGGATGACAAAACAGAAACCCATAGAACTAGGGAGTATCAGTCATCAGGGAGTATAAGCAAGTGAATATAAATAGATTAGTCACGTGCTAATGAAAAATAACTCCAGCGTCAATAAAGTCCTCGATTGGAATCTCCAAGGAAAAAGAAAAGTGCAAAGGCCTTAATTTGTATAGAAATGAACTGTAACAAAAGAAAAACAAAGAAGCAGAAAAAACGTAGATTCAAATCCAGACGCTAGCTCAAAGTAGAATTAGATACAGAAGCTTTGTGGAAGCCCTCGGGAGTAGAAAAGAAAAAACATACGGACAGACGGACAGACGGACAGACGGACGGACGGACAGAGTGAAACTATATAGGCAAATTTTTACAAAATTTTTTGAAAATGTGCTAAAAATGCATAATCTAAAGTCTTGTAATTGATTTTTATATTTTGTAATCCTTTCAAAATTCTATAGTATTTACTTTAGATTTTTAATAAATAGTAGTACGCCTTCATTCAATCCATTTTAATTAATTATAATAATAATATCGACCTAAAATGTTTTGTTTGTTTGATCATTTGACATTTAGGTTACAATTCATTTTAATTTGAATAAATCAAATCAATCACATTAAAATCAAATTCTCTTTTATAATTTTTTTAATTATCTTTTAATTTAAAAAAACAACATTTTTGTAATAATTATATTTAGGATATTAAAATCTTAAAAATAGTTTTCTTCTAAGAGAAATAATATTATTGTAAAAATAATATCAAAGGTAAGAAAATTTCCACTAAAAGATATTATGTTTACTTTTGCGGTATGCCCACCTTTAATCACCTGACAGTTCCCACTTCATAAAAATAATTATAAAATTTTTTTTAATTATTTTTTAAATAATTAAAAAATTTTTTTTTTAAATATTTTCTTTCTTTATTTTTTCATTGAAGATTTATTTCTGACATTTATTTTATTTATATTAAAATATTATTATTTGATTATTTAAAAATTCAAAGATTTCAGCCTATGAATAAATTTTTAATAAGAAAATAAATAAAATTCCGTAGCGCTGCATTAGCATATAAATAAATCGATTCATATGTATATGTTATTATATATTGTACTTATAATATATTTTAGCATTTCCATGTCACTAGTTTGCAATTTGCATTCAACTAATTTCGTCATTTAATTTGTCGCCTCGTTTTTTATTATATCAACAATTTGAAAAAGTGCTGCATCATTTTTATATTAAAAATGTCATCAGCTTTTGAAAAACTTTTAGGTATATATGAAGGAATCTATTAAATTTTATATTTATTTAATATATGTGGGGGGAAGGGGTAAGCAAGTCTCCCTTACACCTAGACCTTGCGGCCCGTTGTGCACCCCTCATTAAATACTTTCTATTTATTTATAACTACTATATTATTTATTTTGTTTATATTATATATTTGTATATTTATATTATATTTGGTCACCATGGGGATTCGTAAAGAAAAATTATTTTTCAATAATTTTTTTAAATTAAATAATGTATGACCTGACCGGGAATCCAACCCGGACCCCCACGATTAATAAGCCAAATGCTTACCCACTGCACCACCGAGGCCTTTCGGAATACTTTTGAAGATAATGGGAACAAAGTAATAACAAAAACCAATTTTTAATATTTTATGTAGATTTTGGGTCTACTAAAATTTTCATTTTTCTTTTTCTTTTCCACTCATTTAGGAGTATAGAGCATTCTAAGTTTATTTAGACTAGGCTTCAGTTTCTTTAATCGCTATATTCACGAAGCCGTTTATTACTCGGCTTTATCTATTGCATAAAATTATGAATACACATATATAATTTTTGTGCGCTATCTATTAACTTACACAAGACTTATTATTATATACATATTAATTAAATCTTATTTTATATAACGATACAATTATACAATTTTACAGATAACTTCACTTAGTTCAGTCTTAATTCTCTTAGTTAGAATTTCCACTTACGCGCCATCTATTGTTTTCATTGAAAAATGTTTATTTTCAATTTTTTACCAGCAAAAACTTATAAAATTTAACAAAAGTGTTGATTTAATGATGAAATTATTTTTTAAGAATAAATTCATCTGAGAATTTTTAAAATTTTAATTTAAATATTTAAGATAAAATCAATCTTATTATTTTCCAGATTAATAATTGTTCCAGTGAAAGATGTTTCATTTCTTGCCGTTTCAATTTGTCAATGAAAAAAAATCTGAAAGAATTCTTGATATTATAACACTTAAATTACTTTAACCGCTCATACTGAAAGAAATGTGATTGAAAGCTATAAGTGAGGCCTTAATTGCTTGGGTATAACAAATTTAAAAAATAAATTTTAAAATGTGCCAATATAGTTAGCTCAGTCTGTCTGTTCGGATATTTATGAAATTCCATCCCACAATAGTTCAAAAAAGACCAAAGTTAAAATTTTTATATAATATAACACGAATCCAATGTGGTGTATCTTTAATCAGGATGTGCTAAAAGTCAGCCTCTAAAATGTAAAATACTTGTATATAACAGATTGGAAATCTGCTAATATTTGTATCATATTAAACTTTTAAAAAAAAAGTTAGATCCACTTTTTTTTCAATTTAAACAAAATACAACCGTTTGAAATTTCCAGATCAACTATTTAAAACTTCAATAATATTCAAAGAATTAAAATAAAAGTATTTCCTTTTCCTCTTTGATTTTAAAACTTTCACATAATATATTATAATTTTTTGGTGGAATCAAATACTTTTTTTTTTTTTTAAATTTCTCCGGTCTTAATTCAACATATTTCTTTTTAAATCTCCTGCTAAATACTATTATAAAGTATCGTGTAGTAAGTCTCCGGCAAAAGAAATTTTACAAAATATGCCTACATATACGATTTGAGTGGCTCTTAGTGGCATATCCTTCTTTAACTGCTTTTAAATATATATTCAATGAATAGAATTGTTTTTTTTTTATTTAATTCTTTCTATTTTTATTTTTTTTATCTTTTAATGGATCTTTAAATAGACGTATAATGGCTTGATATATCCCTTCAATACAGTCTTATAAAAAAAAACTATTACCATTACCTAATTTTTCACATCTAATTTTTTAGCTTCAAAACCCCACGAGAACAAATTGGGCATAAAATTATTTCACTTTTTTCCTTTTATGTCCGTAAATTTTTTTTGGAATACTAAAAATAGTAACAATTCGGATATGTTCGGTCCAGGTCAAAGAAATCTTTCGAAAGAAGAGAAATTATTGTACAAAAAAAAAATTAATATATATATATATATGTGTATGAGTATATATAAGTATAGATATGTATTTGAAAAAAAATTGTAGAGAATGTGTTAAAAGGATGTATTTAGGTATATATAGATATATGCAATGCAATGCATATCTATATACTTACCTAAAACTTGACTAAGTATAGTTCTTCCATCCTCACCATGACAGGCATTTCTGGCATCAAATGGATTTGTGAATTGTACAAATGCATATCCTTTGTGCATTGAAATTCCTGTAAAAATAGACATGTTTAAAATACAAAAAATCAAAAAATAAGAGAAAAAACACTGTGTTGGGAAAAAAGTTTATATTTATACAATAAAAAACTAAATAAATAAAAAAGTATGATGCAGGGTGCCTTTTTTTATTTTAAATAAAAGTTATCAAAGAGCTATTTGAAAAAGAAGTGAATGGGATTGTTTTACTTAAGGGCTAAGCATTAAAAATAAGAATAAAAATATGTCGCTCAGTAATTAAAACATTCGTCGCTCTATTGAAACATGGCTGATTTCGAAATCAAAGCTACCTACTTATATTTTAAAGCGCTTTCCTACCTTACTGCACTTTCCCTTGAAACTATTCACTGAATTTTATTCTGAAAAACTCTGAAAGTTTATTAGGTTAGAATCAATTTCACTTCACCTGTCAAACATCATGTATCAGAAAAATTTAAAAGCAAGAACCAACATGATTTAATAGAAATCTAAGCCTCGATACTGTAATCTAAATTAAAAAAATCAAAAAAACGTTCGAACTTAAATAATGTCGGCCTGAAGATTAATTTCCGTAAATTATTAAACTCCTACCATAAATTATTATAATGTTCATTGAAATTAACTGAACTACATAGCACGAAAAATTTCAAATCTTTGGTTCGCTTTTAAATATTTTTAGAAAGGCAATAAAAATTTTGGTTTTAACCTCAGTTTATTCAGACTATTTAAAAACAGAAACGTTGTCTTCGAGCAAAATGCTGTAGCAATAAAAAATTGTTGTATATTATTGATCTAATTGGTCTTCTCGAAATCTTTTCGAAAGAATTGTCAAGTATATAAACAGGTTTAATAACAACAATTTCGGAATTTTATTAATAAGGTAACACCCCTGTATTCTAGTACAAAAAAAACTTGTAACAAAAACAAAACAATTCACATTCAAGGAAATTAAAAATAATATTCAGATTTCATTTTAAAATATTAAAAAAGTAAAATGATAGTTTTTATTGTATATATACATATATATATATTTACTTTTATTAAAGTTGATAAACAAACAAATTTATTTTATATAGATATATGTTTGTTAATAAAAAAGTAATATATATATATATATATATAAACATTTTTTATTACTGTGAATGATTGAATAATTATACTGTGAATCAATGAAATGAAGTCAATGAATTTTTACAAACCATATTTATATCACTTTATTCTATAAGTTTCAGAATTAATTACAGGTTAGATCTGACATTTATTCCAGAAATTTGTTAAGTTATATGGCAACTCTTATATTATTTTACAAATGTCATGTGATTGTATACGACAAATTAATAATCTGACAGTTATTGAAGCAATGTTATTTTAATTGAATTCTTAGATTTTGAGTAAAAATTTAAGCAGAATTAGAAGTATTTAATTGGACCTCCATTACCGATCCGAATTAGAGGATCCGGGGAAGAAGAAATGTAATTTAATTTTTAAAGAATATTTAATTCATTTATTACATATTATGAGTTTATATTTCTAGAAGTCAAATTATTATGCCTTGATCACAATGATCGCAGCCATGACGCAATATCGTAGTTGAAAAATGTCAAAATATTTAGCTATCAAATTTTTCGAGCGTAATGCAAAATGTTAAAGGCGTTAAAGTGACATTTAATATAAACAAATTAAATAAATAAACATAAATATTTTTTCAATCATTGAAATTTTTATAATTCTTCAATTTCAAACTAAAAAGTAGGAATAAATATAAATGATTGACAAAACATAAACATAGCTGTCAAAGTAGCGTAGAAGTTAAAAAATGATTAACTTTTGCGTTAAGGCTGCTTTGAAACTTTGTAGTTACTTCATTGTGTGCATTTGTATTATTTTCCATATCCTTAACTTTTGAAGTAGGATTTCAACACAAGCAACTAGCTTGTGTTTAGGAGGACTGCTTGGCTCATTGTGCTTAGGAGGTTAGATTTACAAAAAAAAATTTTAAAAACAAAGAAGGCACAATCAATAAAGCTTTAAATTGTACGTGCCTACAAGCTTTAACTTAACGATTTATTACAAGTCTTTTTAAAGGCATAAAAGGCTCCGAGAAACTGTCAATCAACAAAGCTTACGTAATTTTTATATTAACCAAAAAGTAACTTCAGTCTGGTTATCATCAATTGGAAGCCATATATCGTCTCTTACAGTAATATACATTAAACTACACAAACAAAATTTTTAAGCGTCATAAGAAAAGTACAAAAAAAATAAAAAAAAATTTATCTAAACAAAAATTATAAAAAGAAAAAAGTTTTAAAAAAACTTTATTTGAAAAATAATTTTTTATTTTTTTTACATGCGGTTTAAAATTTTCTATCTGATAAATATAAAAGCCTCTTTCATCATATTTTTGGACAGAGGAATGTAAATCAAGATATTAAAAATATATTTTTGGTTGTTTTTGTTTTTTTTTTTTGAAAGTACATTTTCCAGATAGGAAATTGCACTTTTTTGTTTTTTTAATTTTATAACTAAACTGTCAGAATTACTGTTATGTTTTTTCTCATTGCGGTTAAGCAAACGGATGTAACATTTGGTTATTCAAATAGTATTTTTGGTTTTTTATTTTTAAATGGAAAATTATATTAAAAAATTTTCAAAAGTTGTAAAAGCAAATAGCTGAAACTAATATTTACTAAAAATTTACTAAGCAATTATTAGCCTATTCGCTTAAAAAATTAATTAATGCATTTATTCCTTATTTTCGATTTGATATGGGTTTAATATTGACGTTGGGGTTTCTAAGCGGCAACATTAAAATTTGCGGTCGGGAATTTTGGTCGGCTCTAGTTTGTTTCCCATCAATCTCTAAGCGCATTTTATCGCTTAAAGTATGAGCGGGCTTAAATTTTGTATTGTGCGTGAGTTGTGCTTTAAATTTAGTTTGGCTCATTTAAAACTTTGACTCTAACGTCTGTATTAACTGTTAGGTTTCTAACATTTGAGTTCTTATAAACTACATCTTAAGCTGCAATTTATCCTTAAAATATAAAACTAAAAGAGATTATTTCAAAATAATTCTAATATCCCAATGCTTCTGACAATTTAATGAATTAAGTAAAATATAGTATGTGAGTTATAAATGTGAATGAAAATTTTATGTTCAATATATACTCTATTCCATTGATCAGTGCTATGAGTTTCAATTTTAGGTCAATAACAATAATTATAAATCATCAAATAACAATTTTTCGCTTGATTAAAATATATTTCATCACTATATATATATTTATAATTAGTTTTGAATTAATTTAACTGATGGCGTTATTAATTTTTTTTGAAATTTTTTTGATTGACATTTTCTTTTAATTTTGATGATATTTATTTGCTTTCAAAATATTTTAATTATTTTAAATTGACCCGATGAAAAATTACATTTCCTGCACATACAAAAATAAAATTTAAATTAAAATAATTTTTACACTTTAAAGATATTATTCTTACATAAGTCTTGTCTTTGGTTTTATTTTAATTAAATTTAATGTTGTCTGTCATTTTATTGTAAATTTTTTAATTACAATTTAAAAACAAAATAAAAAGTATCTTAAGATGTAAAAAAAAAATCTTTGTTTTTATTCAATGCCTCATAACATCCTATTCAACTCGAAAATATTTTATTGTAAATTCATTGAGTGAATATTCAAAAAAAATTAAATTCTTTAATTATATTATATTTAATTTAATTTTAAATTTATTTTTAGTTTCATTTAATTATAGAATTAAAATTTTTTTTCTTCAAAATAAAATTAAAAATCAAAGGAAACCATTTTTCTTTTAAATTTTATTTTCTTTTTCTTTCCATCTTGCAGTTTTTTTTTTTTTGTAATTTTTTAAATAAAATTTTTAATCATTAATTAAAATATTTTAGAAATCGTTATACAAAACTTATAATAATTATGCAACATTGATGTTATTGCAATTTATTATAAATGTAAGGAAATAGGAATGACGAGGAAGAGTGTAGTAGAGTAGACTGTGCCATCTCTGGGATACACGTATGACCGTATAATATATACATTATATAATCTGATAAATTACTTTTGGCATAATTTTGAATACACAACTTACTACACTTTCAGTTATGCACAGAAAAAATATAAATTAAAAGGCAGCTTTTCGAACCTCTTTCACTATACCGACTTTATTTTATTCAGACGTTGGCCATTAAAGTTAACTACTGTTGACAAAATTTCAAAAAAAGAATTTGTATGGCAGCTACTCAAACCCGTAGAGTTATCGTGTGGATCTACGGATATACATAGCTAGATCGATTTACTTTCGATTATGATCCGATCTAAACTAAATTACAAATTAAGTATACCCTGATTATATCCAAACGTAATGGCAAATTAAGTATACACTTTTGACCTGTAGTCATACTTGTATGAAAATAGAATGAAATCTTTGGAGATATGCATTTCTTTATTTAACATTTTTTCATTTATTGCGGAAAACCCGCATTTTGATTAATTTGAGAGTTCAGTTCAAAATTGTGTCGATGGTTATCAATAGGTAATAGAATTCATATTCTAATAATTCAATTTTAATAATTACTATTTTGATAAAAATTTAAATTACTCTGCAATTGTTTAAATCAGTAAAATAAATTCTGAGGCTAAAAAATACATTCTCCATGATTTTAAAATATCTTCTGAAAACACACCCCGCAAGTCAATTACTTGCCATGATTCTTAAAAAAATTCTTATTTTATTCAACTAATTTCTAGTATATGAACCAAGATTTTGATTCTTCAAGAAATACAACTTGATCCATCGTCAATAGTTTTGAAGAAAGGACTGAGTGGTTTTTGGTTTATAAATAATTTTATTACATCAAAGTTGTAAAGAGAAATATTGAAACAGGTAAGCACAAATAATGTTTATATAGGGTGGCGCAAAACAACCGAAATCGTTTGAATGTTTTATAACTTTTTAAATTTATTTATATTTTTTGTTTCACAATTTTGTGAAGAAAACTTGGGGAATTGGAAATGGAACAGTACACAACAAAACAGCGATCAAAAATTACGAAAAGTTATGGAAAATGTACTGGAAAGAACACGAATTTGTGAAGCCGAAAATGGTCACTACTTGCGGAATATAATTTTTCTACTTAAGCTAAAAATATTTCCCAATAATATAGTGTACAACAAAAAAATAATAATGATAATTAATCATTAATTAAAAAAGTTATTAAACATTCAAACCATATCGGTCGTTTTGCGCCACCCTGTATAAACAAGTAATGTGTTCATGCGTATTTTTTTCTTTATTTAACATAGATTTCACTTAAGTTTGAGTCCGCTTAACTGGTCATGCACAAATGCCGAGCACATGCCTTACGCTCAGCATTTTGAGGCATTTTATCGCAGAAAAGCATGAGTAGACTTAAATTTTGAGTTGAGAGTGAGTTGAGCTTCAAATTTGGTTTCGCTTATTGGCATATGGTTGCTATACCAAATCTAAAATTAAATGTTTGCTAATCTGTTGGATTATGTTAAGCAATTTACCTTAACATAAGAAAATATTTATTTAAGCCTCTGCAAAGTTCATGGAGCGCCACAACTATCATAAACGAAAATATTTTAATACGAAGATATAATTTAATAGTGCTGAAGGGAGGTTTCAGAAAACCCTTTTTTCAAAAGGAACGAACAAATCCAGGTTTATGCAGAAACACATTGAATATGTTGGTGGTTATTATTTACGGAACAGAGACTATCGATATTCAAAATACAACTAAATCGCAAATAGCACAGAAAGTTCACTAATGTACAAAGGATTGCAACTTTTCAATGATTTTGACATCATAATATAAAGAATACAACTAGAATAAGTATATTTAAAACATTAATAGTAGAGCATATATCGGGAATGTAATTTCAAATTTATATTGTAAAATTGTAAAGTTTCTTAGAGACTAATCAAATAAATCTAAATCTACCTAATCCTTTAAAATGGACCTAACTCCAAACTGCGTCAAAACTATAACACCTGATAGAAATCCTCAAACATTGTAGTTACTGACAAATAAAATATACAACTAATAAATTTAATTTTTATTTATGAACAAATTTTCTAGATAATATTTTCTCCCTTGAACCAGTTTATTAAAATCCCATTTATTAGTACATAATTGCTTTTGCAAATAAACTTCACGTTCATCATTTTTTTAAAAACATTAAAAATTCTGAAAGACAAACCATCCATAATAAAGTAAACATTTTAAAATAATATATTTATACAACAAAAAAAAAATTGCAGATTTTATAAATGAGAATTTGTATATACGTATATGTATGTACGAAAATATATTTTAAGATTTATTTTTAGGTACCTGTGTTTTATCAGGTGCTTATATTAAGAATATCTTTAAAATGTGAAGTACTCTGTTAAATGTAAATGAAAAAACAAATCAAACAAAAAAATAAAATTTATTTTAAAATATTTCTATTTTTATAAAATTATAATTTACATCTAAATTTTACAACATTGATGTATTCAAAATTTTTTCATATATGATTCATACATTTTTCAAATTGTTTTCGCTTTAAAACAGACAATTACTTGTCATATGCACATATGGTGTGTATGGTAGGTACATTATTTAAATTTATTCAAATTCAATAAAACTAGGGCTTTCTCTTATTAATTGAAGATTAATTATAAAATATCTCCAATTGTAAATATCATGAAATCTTATCAAATGCCTTTTTCACCTAGAAAACCTTATACTAGAATATTATAGTAAATTGCAGGAATCTATGTCTTCGCAGTCAAAGATTTTGCTGTTGATAGCCTTATCACGTTTACAGCCGTAGCTCTCATTTATTAGGACAAAATTAATTTTCTCTGACCGGAAAAAAGGATGACTTATTACGAAATTAGCCTTCCTAAAAAAATCACTTTACACATTATTTGGTCAGGAGTTACATTTATCTAAGTCAAAGGCTCCAAACGCCTTGAGACAAAAGCACTTTATATAAAAGAAACTTAATTGAAATTACTGTTTTTTTTTTTTAATGATTAATGCACATCAATTGTACTTTTTGTGCTCAGATTATCCGTTCTGTGTAAGTTATTTCTCCTGTTTTATTTGCTCTAGAAGTACGCCTAGATTTCACTGTCTTTTTAAAAAAAAAAACGTCCAATTAAATAAACTAATTACAAAAAAATATATAAAAGTCTTAATATACCAAATTTGTTCAAATACAATCTTCAATTGCCAATCAAATCAATAAAGCTTATATTCGATTTAAGATGGAATGCAACTCCTATATTTGGACTGGAGCATCTCAAACTTCTTTAAGTTACCTCGACAAAATCAAACCGCGCTTTATGTCTAATAGGCGACTTTCAAGCTACTTATTTAAAAATATTGTGCTTATAGATATCTTTTAGGTAATGACACTCGCTCTATTTAACTAAAGTCAATTATGCCTCCTCTTAAACAATTCCAACTAAACACCAGAGGAGCAAAAAGTGTTTGTTTCTAGACTGTGGAAACTGCAAGATGGATTATAATTGGTTATTTATATTATAATTGGACAATTCATTTGCAACATGCTTCCATCGAATGTGGTTTATTCTGCCAATATAACGTTCCATACTACAATTAGAAAAATTCAGAACGAATCTTTTCAGGTTCATTTCCAATCTAATCTAAAATTCACCCTTAATATTCCTCCCTCTTTCAACTAAGCGTATATATTATGTAAAAAGAACCTAGCGTTTAGTTAAGGTTTAAAAAAAAAAAAATATTAGAAAATAATTTACCAGATATCTGACAGTTTCTCTGAGCGTTTTCTTTTAGTATCATATAATTTGGACATCTGCTCTTAGCATAGAAAAATGACTAAAAAAATAATGGGTCCACATAAACAATCTCAATTTAATTAGTTTTTCTACTTAACAAATTAATTATTTAAAAATTTTCATACACTACAGTATTTTTCCTCAATTTCAATTAATTTTAAATGAAAATATTATTTAAAATGAATGAACACCATTTGAGAATAGTGCATCCAATAGTCCATTGCGTTTCTTAAAATATTTACAAAAAAAGACCATAGGCTGTTGGGAAAATTAATTGTTTAAATACAACAAAAAAATATTAGACATTCCTAAGTAAATATTTCATTACCCCTTTAACTTTTAAATATGGATATGCTGACATGTCACACGAGAAAAATTTTTAAATTTTATTTTTATAAAATAACATTTTAAATTTAATTAATTGAAACATTATTGTGTAAAACTGTATTTAGTTAATTATTCAAAAAGAAAAAACAATTTGTAAAGAATGTCTAAATTAATTCTAAATCAATTTTTCGTTCTTAATACTTTTAAAATTAGAAAGATTTCATAACTGAGGGGATAAGACTAGTTAGAAAATAATACCAGTTCAAAGTATATATTTTAATATAATAACAGCTCATTTACTATTTGTTAAAACTTTTTCGGTTGGTCTTAAGAATTCAAAAATAATTGCACCTACGTGTTCACAAAAGAAAGTTAAGATAACTATAATCTACAGCTTCACCTGCATAAATTCATTCTTAAATTGAAATCAATTTTTGCCTAACCAAATTGTTGATGAAATTGATTGTCGTTAGCCACATACGTGGAGGAGTCATAAGTTCCCCGAGGACTTTTGTCATATCGGTGTCATAAGGCTGCCAAACATAAAATTGTTCTGTCTAGCCTCAATTTTATTGGAATTATAAAAATTGTCGGAATAAGAATTCGTCCTCAGATTAATAACTTTCTCATCCACTATTTTTAAGCGTTCCACTGTTAGGCTAATTAAGCTGGTATACTTTGCTTTGGTTACGTGTTAGAACAGAAAGAACACGAATATAATAGTGTTATTAGAATTGATCTTAATGAATTAAACATACAATTTAAACATGAGATAGTACTAGTAGAAACGGCTTATAACATGTAGAAAAGTCTTAGATTTTCAAAAGATACAATTCTATTTCTGTTTATATTGTAATATTTTTTATTTGATTTATATGGTACTCGATATCTGTGAGTTATATTATTGAAATAAATTATTTGTTTATATTTTCCTTTTGTTTATATGGTTATATTAATGCATTTTTAGCACATTTTCAAAAAATTTTGTAAAAATGTGCCTATATAGCTTCACTCTGTCCGTCCGTCCGTCCGTCCGTCCGTATGTTTACAAAAAGTATGTAATGTAAAGAAAAGAAATTTTAACCATGGGTAGTTTTTGGAAAAAAAATAATTTCGTAGAAGAATTTTTTTCTGTAGCCCCACCTGTTACGGGGCTACAGCCCCCCAAAGTTGGAAAAAGCCCTATATTTAAAGTGTTATAACAAGAGTTGTGTTACATATATTTTCAATCTGAAAACGGCAAATGATAGCTGGTTTCATAAACTTTATAAATTTTTACAAGGCAAACGTTTAGGGTTGCCATACGGTACAAAAATTTAACATTACGCAAAACTCAATTTTCGCAAAATTTTTGGCCACACATATCTTCTAAACGGTTCAAGCTAGGATCTTGAAATTTTAGGAGAAGTTAGATCCTTAGAAATTAGTAGGAGTCGGTTAACAAAATTTTTTTGTCAAGCCCTCTATTTAGGAACTATAAGGGCCCGAAAATTGAAATTATGCTATTTTTAAGCACCTGTAACTTGAATACCTGTCCAATTTTTTTTTTATTAATATACAAAATTTAAAGGTCCAACATTATATTTTAACATATGTTAAAGGTTTTTCTAAAATTTAAAAGGGGTTCCTTAAATTGAAGAAAGTGTCTCTCAGTTTTACCCATTTTTGCTTAGATAATAAAATTCTAAGTAAAATTCCAAATTTTTGTGTAATTCACAATTTAATTCCTAGAACCTAAAAAATTAGAGGAGAAATTTGGCAACCTTCCCCATTGAAGGGCTATAACAACTTTTAGATAAGTCAGTAGTAACTATTTCCAAGTAAATATTTCCAAAGTTAAACTCAGTATGTAATACAATATAATTTTGAAAATGTGCTTTTTTAAAAACCCTTGGTTTTTTTTCATCACTTGTTTATTTTAGATATAGAAATATTAGTTATTGATTAAGACATTAATTTAATTCCAATGACGATGAGTTGAGTCGCAGGGAAGTTTGGCACTCGACTGCCGCCCAGCCATTGTCATGAGATATTTTATATTAAAAGAGTCCATTTGAACTGAAGAGATTACATACTGAAATTTTGGAGTCGTGTTTTTACTATCTTAAAGTTAAGAAGTTCAACTATTTTAAAATTATATTTATTTGCAGGTATACAGCGATTATTATTTTATACAGTTTTATTTGAAATCTTTAAATTTATTTTTCTAAAATTACTTTAAAACAAGTAAAGAAACAGTCAGTCGGTGCAACCGACTTAGAAATACCCTACACCTATTTGGTTCAAATTTAAGGACATATCCATAAGTCATTTTAACACCATAAAAGCTGTTATTAATTTGATCGTAAGACATAGCTAGCCAAATTAACTTTATAATACTAAAAACATTTTCTAATTATATTATCTATTAAAAAATATTACAAATTCTTACTAATTTGTCTATTTAAAAATATTCAAAAACAAGCAAACTTGAAATAAATGAAAATATATTTATTCCAACTCAATTACAAAATGAAAAAATTCTAATTATTAAATTTTGTGATAAAAAGATAATCAAAGCATAATATATTTAATAATCCAAATTTTTAAAAATTGCAATTATTTTAAGTGGTTAGTTTATATACCTAATAGAAAAGCTTACAAACGCAAAATATGCAATAAATGTATTTCTAAAATACAATTACAAATTTAGACCTTTTCATATAATTCATTTAAAAATATTCAAATAAATTTTACATAAATGCAGCAAGTACCTTTGAATATAGCTGAACCACTACAATTAAGTCTAGATTTCGGAGACACATAGGACATAGGAAATATATTCTTTGGCTTTGAAATTAAACTCAACCAGAACCAATTCCCATGGTACTTTCATTACTAGTAACCTAGAGTTTAAATTTCATCAAAATACCGGCATTATTTTTTGAGTTATGGTGTTT
This sequence comes from Dolichopus griseipennis, assembly GCA_963082915.1. Taxonomy (NCBI): domain Eukaryota; kingdom Metazoa; phylum Arthropoda; class Insecta; order Diptera; family Dolichopodidae; genus Dolichopus; species Dolichopus griseipennis. Next base: position 42,068,368 of record OY720443.1, on the reverse strand, counting down.
TAAGATATATGTTTGTTAGTCCTTGAACTTGTCAAGGGTTCCAGAACTCCAAACCATGGTACGATTTCGCCCATATGCAGTCCCGTCATACTTTCAATACTAGTTAACCCTTGTATACAATTGGAACGTTCTATCTTAATTTTAAGTTACTAGTTTTATTAATTTCGATGATAAGCTTTTACACATTTGGGGGTCTAAGAGAGGTCCTAAACCACCACTCCAAATGATCCCAAATTAGGGGGGCATGGAAGAAATAGTAAAGAACACCCTGGGCCAAATTTGAAGCTTCTACATTTGTTTCAAGTTACTATTTTTATTAATTTCGAAAATATGCTTTAAGGTCCTCGGAACTGAGTGCCTGGTCCCCGACCCACTAGTCCAATGGGGTCCAAATTTCAAAGACACTTATGCAATAGGAAGGGAGACCCTGATACCAAATTTGGAGGTTATATCTTCATTGGTTTCGGAATTACGCTAGTTTGGCCTAAATTCGATAAAAAAGTTCTCAGTTCCGAACCCATTGTCCAATCCTCACCGTACGTAATCACCGCCGTAGTTTCATTACCAATAACCTACAGCACAAATTTCATGAAGATAGCCTCATTAGTTGTTGAGTTATCGTGATTTTTAATATATGTTCGTTATCCCTGACACCGACTAAAAGGTCCAGAATCCGAACCCATGGGCTGATTTCGCCCTTATACAGCCCGCGCTTTACTTATAGTACTAGTTAATCCTTGTACACAATTTAAACGATCTATCTTAATTTTAAGTAACTATTTTTAGTAATTTCGATTATAAGCTTTTAAAACTTGGGAGGTCTGAGAGGGGTACTGAACCACCACTCCAATTGATCCCAAATTAAGGGAACACGCAAGAGATAGTAAAGAACACGCTTGTGGCAAATTGGAAGCTTCTACATTTTTTCAAGTTGTTATCTTTATTAATTTTGAAGATATGTTTTAAGGTCTTCGGAAATGTGTGGCTGGTCCCCGACCCAGTAGTCCAATGGGACCCAAATTCTCAAGACACTTAGGAGATAGGAGGGGACACCCTGATACCAAATTTGGAGGTTCTATCTTCATTGGTTTCGGAATTATGCTCGTTTGGCCTAAATTCGATCAAAAAGTTCTAGGTTCCGAACGCATGGTCCAATCCCGACCTTACGGAATCCCCGAAGTAGTTTCATTACTAGTTACCTACAGCACCAATTTGATGAAGAAAGCGTCATTAGTTGTTGAGTTATCGTGATTTCTTATATATGTTCGTTAGCCCTTCGATCGATAAAAAGGTCCAGAATCCGAACCCATGGGCCGATTTCGCCCATATGCAATCCCCGCCGTACTTTCAGTCCTAGTAACCTACAGTTAAAATTTCATCAAGATAGCTCCATTATTTTTTGAGTTATCGTGCCTACGGACGGACGGACGGACGGACGGACGGACATGGCTATATCGACTAAGGCGGTCACGCTGATCACAAATATATATACTTTTCCATATCTAGCTCGCTTCCTTTAGGTGGTTACAAACACCATACCAAAGTTAATATACCCCTTTACCTATTCTATAGGTGTAGGGTATAAAAAAGTGAATAAATTAATTGTTTCTTTTAAATCAAAAAAACAAAAAATTTCATTTTTTAATAAAGACTAATAGAATAAGGAAATAAATAAGTTTAATTAATCTATTTCATTTTAAATTTTTTGTTTTGCAAAATGTTGTTGCAATCAAATATTGTATTTTTATCTTTAATTGGATTTAATTTTTTGAGGAATTTTAACACTTTGTGATTTCTAAGAATTTATAATTTGTTTACCATTTAATTTTGGGGTAATTTTAATATTGAGGAAAAAAGTTATCGCCAACTTTTTTAAAAAAAAATTAAAACAAAAAAACAATTTAGATTGTTTACAGTTAGATAAAAAGTAAAACGAACGAAAACTTAAAATTTGTAATTTAAATATTACAGTGCGCAATTCTAGTGCGCAAATTGAAAAATTAAAAAATTTAAATAAAACTTACCAACTAATCTACCGTAACGTTGAAACATTCTTTCAACATCAGCTTTTGAACACTGAAATGTATTTAAATTACCAACAAATATACGTGAATTAACTGCTTGCGGATCCTGTGAATTTGTTTGATTAGACAATTTTGACATCTTCATTTTTAACCAAGTTTTTTATTTTTAATTTGTTTTAAAAGATCCTAGTTAGGTTTTCATTTAATATAAGTATTATTAAACGGTTTTTTGTAATTAATTGAAGTTTTAGAATTAGAAAAAGTAATTGCTTTCGTTAAATTTTTCTAAATTCAATCCCACGACGGTTTTAAAAGAACTGAAATAAAATAGAAGGAAAGTTAATTAAAATCTTTTTTTATTATTTTAATTTTATTTTATTTTTAATAAAATATACATATTAATTTTCTTAAATATATAAAATAAAATAATTGACACATTGGAGTACAATCATAATAAAAGAATCCTTGCTAAGTTTTGATGGATTTTAGAACAAGGACATGATTAAGAAAAATTTACGGCTTACAAAAAGCGTTTGATTGCATCGACCATAAAAAAACTCATTTTTAAAATATCACAATAACAATTTAATGAAAAAAATTTAAATCTTTTCAGATCTTTCTTACTTAATAGGAAGCAACTCAGTAACATATAACTTGTAAAGAAAGACTTTCGCAAAGATTTAATTTTAGGTTTTAATTTGTTTAAATTTTATATCGAAGGCATAGCAAGGCTGAATTTGAAAGGGCTTTTACAGCTTTTTTGCCGATATTGTTGCCGTAAAATATTTCACAAAAACATAGTTAAGATTCTAAATTTCCAGAGTGTTAAATATAAAAATATTTATATTAATATAATAAAAAATTTTTATTTTCTAGATCTGGTAATTGACAGAAAACTCACATGGCAAAACATATGGACCAACTTATAAAAAATGAGGAAGTATGTAGTAGAGTAGACTGTGTCAACTCTAGCATACCCTTATAACCGTAATATAGACCTTATACCATCCGGTTAATTATTTTTGACAAAATTTGAAATACAAAAATTATTAGACTTTCAGTTATGTACAAAAGAAAATGTAAGTTGAAAGGCAGCTCTTTAAACCTCTTCCAGTACACAGACTATTTTATTCAGACGTCGGCCATTAAAATTAACTACTATTGACTTAGAATGAAGCTCATATAAAAAAAGAAGTTTTAAGGCAACTACTCGAACCCGTGGAGCAAATTATCTGAATTTCAATAGCGAAGACGGCATTTGCATAAAAGGGATTTTGGGAATATTTGAGAATCGTAACACCATTTCTTTTTGAGTTATCGTGCGAACGAACCGACGTTGAGATCTGCTTTACTCGGACTTTACTTTGCTTGACTCCGGACTCGGACGGACTATGATTATGATAATCTAATATATATCTTTCTATATCTAATGTAATAAAAACAAATGAACTTTGATTACAAAGAGCAGATTAAAAGTTTTTACGTACTCTAAATTACTGGGAGGCAATGACTTGGTGGTGTTTAAGACAAGACATTATTTCAAGTATCTTAAAGCACATTGTAGCTCAGCTGTCTTATAAATATAAAAATTCCTATTTTCATTTAAAGTAATACTCCCTATTTTAGTATGTATTACATATTATTAAGAACTGAAAAATTTTAAAGGTTAATTCATTTCACAGGTATTCAAATTTCTGACTATTCCACCTGAGAATGAAACAATATTAACTTTTCTTAACACTTCGTTTTCCATATTTACTTCGAAATTTTTTTTAATATTCCCTAAAGTATAAAATTTATTATTTTATAATTTAGTTAGTTTTGTATTCCACCAAAACACAAAATTCAAATGCGACAGAATCGAATCGAAAAACGAAATTTAAATAAAAACCTTCCCAACACTAGAAAAATTGAATTTTTATTTTCACATAACCAGCATATCGCATATGCAAATTAACACCCAAAAACCATTTGTTTTGGCAATGCTGTTATCCTTGAAAAATATGGAAATTGAAAAAACAAGGATATATGACGAAACGGTATTATAATAAGTGAGACATATATGGATGTGTGTGTGTGCAGACATTTTTTTTGAATATAAATATAGGAAAGAAAATTTTATAATAAGATCTACGTAGACTTTACATGAACCTTTTTGACTTTTTTGCTTTGATGACTTTCAAAACACTAGACTCGTAAATATTTCGTTCGTTGGATAAAGTGATAGAAGAGTATGGAAGCAATTAATACCATTTTTATTATTTAATTTGGTTACATAACATTCGGAAATTACAGAATAAAATGGTTTTTTTTTTCTTGGTAATAAAAGATGATAATAACAATAATAATAATAATAATGATAATAATGGTCATATTAACATTTTCCATATACATTTATTACATATAAAAATTAACATAAAAGGACATGACATTGTAATGGAACCAAAATGATGGGATATTAAATTTTTTTTTTATATTTTGCTATTATGGTGACTATTTCTATTTGTAAGAAACTCTCGGTTTTTATGATCTGATCTGATGAACTTAAAAATGGTAGCTAATAAAAAAAATTATAACATTAAAGTATTTGTTTTAAGAGCTTTTAATAGTTAATTTTTGTTATTTTAATCTACTCTAATTTTTTAACTTCAGGGATTGGTGGAAACTGTATAAAAGCTTAAAAAGTTCTCATTTTTCATGGTATTTTAAACCAACTTAGACCTCTATCATTCAAATATTTATATGGCTGATCTCCATTAAAAATCATTGGATCGTGGCTTTCAAAAAACTATATAAATAATTTTATCTTTAGATATTTCAAAGATCAAATAAGAGTAAAGTCAATAAAGAGACCTGTATAGAAAGTGCCCTATTTTAAAGAATGAAATCTGTTCCAGAAGAAATAATTCTACTTTATCCAAGCATACTGTTTGTTTGTTAAACTGGGCCTAATTATTTTAGTAATGCCAGCACTTTTTATCAAAGAATTGGGGAACTTATTTGAGGAATATAAGGTCTAGAATCTAAATAATAATAGAATAAGTAATAGAAGATATAGATATAGAATAATAAGGTCAGATCATATCTAATAAAAAAATATAGTGAAATTGTATAATTATATCGTAATTGTTAATATCGTAATATAAGATTAGATTTAATTTAAATATATAAAAAACTCTTTTGTAGGATAACAGATGGCGCACAAAATTAAAATTTTGTGTATTCATAATTTTATACAGCAGATTAAACAACGGAAGCCTAGTCTTTGTGAATAGACTCTATTAATGTCCTATACTCCTATAGGAGTGGAAAAGGTATATAAAAGAAAATTAGCATAAATTTAAATGATAACTAATATTGATCTTAATGAATTACACATACAATTAATATATTAGATTTTCAATATTATTTCTTCTGGAACAGATTTCATTCTTTAAAATAGGGCGCTTTCTATTTTATTTGGTTTGACATCATTATGAGTGTTTATTTTACAATATATTAAAATCTTAATTCCGACTTTTATTAAAAATTTTTGTGAAATTTCAGAAATTTAATTTAGATTTTTTATAAAAGAACTTCTATAAACCTGTAACAACTACTTTAATTTAGAACATTTTTCGTCATGACAAATTAATAGAAGCTAAAGTTTTAACCGTGTTTATTAATTCTAATTTTTTGTAACTTAATTAATTTCAAATTTTTATTAATATAGCATAAGATAATAATATTTCAATTAGAACTAAGATTTAAATATAGAAATTCAGTCGCACACGGATCGGAAAGACTGCGAATGCTTGCTTATCACATTTATTGTGGTATGGAAGCAAATATAAATAAATAAATAAATTTTTCATAATTATATTTAAATTTATTTTGGCGAAAAATTAAAAATTTGTTTAATTTAGTGAAAAATAAAAATATTATTTATTAATTTCATTCAAAAAAATCTGCATTACTATACAAGAAATCATAGCTTAACTGAAAATTAATTTTTAAATAATTTTGAATTAGCCAAGAAAGTGTTTCCGTGTACAACTAAAGTTTTTCTTATTACATAAATGTAAACAAAACTTTCCAGTCAACGCACTTTGCACAACCTTGCATTATTCATACCTGAAAAACACTATTTATACCTATAAGCACTTTTTTTTATATATTTTATATAATGCTCTAATTAACATACGTTTAAAAGAGTGTTTTATTTCAAAGATTAACAACATCTGATAATATATCAGAATTTAAACTTTAATACCTGTATGTCAAAAAACAACACTCTATTCCTTTACCTTATAAAACTTTCAACGCTTAGAAGGCATCTTTTATTTCCCTTTTATAATAGTTTTACAAAAAAAATAAAAGAATTAATTTTAATTTAAATGAACTTTTCCTTTATTCAAGGCTGCCTTTTTGTAAATGTTGTTTTTTTGCCTAATATAAAAACTTTATTTTTTCATTAGATACCATGAATATTACTTACTACTACATTTAAAAAAAAAAAAACATCCATTGTACGCAGACAAGGACAACCACAATAACAAATAACTAAAATAAAAATAAAAAATCTTATTCATTTTCTATCCCTATGTTTTTTTGAGAAAAGTAAAAGAAAAGCCTGAATACAATATGAGTCCATAAACAAATCATAAACCATGAAAAAAAAGAATAAATAAATGCTTCAAGGGGTAAACATATTCCCATTGTATCAAATCCTCGTGAGTTCCATTCCCCACCTTCTCCTCCTTTCCAAAACAAAACAAAAAACATTGAATACAAAAGAATATTTGTGAACACATTGCCTGGGTTTGTTATTAGATACTTGGGTTCTAAAGTATGAAAGGAAACCAACATTATAAATCAGTAAATCAACTACCTACCATTGCTTATGAAAGTTTCCATGTATGTACTTCTTTTTAAAGTAAATAAATTTTTTGTCTCTTTTCTTTATTTTTTTTTTGTGTTCCTTTTGTAACTTATTCATTATTTTATTTACTAGTGAACTGTCTAGGTACAGATGATTATAACCACGATTAAAAATATGATCTTTACTTTTTTTATTTTACGTATAAAATATTAAAATTAAAAAAAAAAGTTGTATTTAAAAATGGATTCTGTAATAAATATACCACACATATGGTAAATATTGTCTTAACCCAAAACTTTTACTTCCTAAAAAATATAGAAAAAATTTAAGAGAAATGAAAGAAATGAAGTGAGAAGGGAAAAATGAAGGCTTAGAAAAACAATAATAGTCTTTATAGAAATTAATTCATTCCATTTAATATGTTTTTAAAAAAAATATTCAGGGTGCTTATTTCGATAAAAAACGTAACTATCCAAACACAATAATTGTGAAAAGTTTTTTCTGCGACAATTATATGAATCCAAGTTAAGAGAAGTAAGAAATTATAGAATAACTAGTATTACTACTTTCACCTCACCCAAATTATAGAAACATAAAGAAAACAGTGCAGAACACTCTTGTATATATTTCAAAGATTCTATTTTTATGATTTTCGAAGATATGCCTATTAGGTCTTAAGAGGCATATGATAGATACTCAAACAACTACTTCATTTCATTTTAAAATTCGAAAATATGCATTTTAGATCATGGGAGGCACCTGAGAGGTATCCGAATAACCACTCCAATTAATACCGAATATATGTAACATAAATATTTGAAGCTTCTATCTTTATTTTTCGAAGACATGCTTTAAGGTCTTCACAGGTGTGACAGAGCTCCCCGAACTATTACTTCAATTGATCTAATATTACAGATACACAAAGGAAATATGAAGAAACACACTGGTAGCAAATTTGAAAGTTATTTTCTTACCCACAGTAAAAATTTCCTCAAGATAGCATCAGTATTTATTAGTTATGCGGCGTATGGAAGGACGAACATTGCTAAATTAACTAAGGAAGCGTCGCTGATCAAAAAAATATATACTTTTCCATATCTTACTTAGGGTGTAAAAAATAAGCTATGATGATTCAATTTAAGAATTTTATGTACCTATCCATTCGAATCTTAGAATCTGCCCATGCTTAATTGTTTATTCGCTACTTGACAAAAATTTTTTTCAATACAGGGTGATTCGCAAAGTGACTTCATGCCAACTAATAGAGGCAAAACTTTTGTAAGGGTGCAAGATTTACGTACATTTGTTCCCAAAACTTTAAAACCCTTCATAAATAAAAGTCATTAAAAAACCCCATCATCATAAAGAAATAAAACTAGACCTCAGATTGGATAAAATCAAATTAGACACATATAAACTCAGATAAATTAAAAATAAAATAAATCAAAAAATAATATTCACCAATATTGGAAGCATGATGTCCAACTGGTAAAACACCGAACTCAATACAATTTAACAAAACTTATCATAAGTTACATTAAATCTTATATCGCATTCTACTGCAACTGTTACTGTACAACATGAAACTGTTCAGTTAATAAATAAAAAATAGATTTTAAGAATTTAAAACCCAGTACCTACGAAATCTATGAATACTTAAAGACCACCTTCAATGTTAAAAGATTCAAAGACAACAAAAACAATATTTATTATTCTTCTATTTAGAAAATAGGGTGATTTCTACTCTTTATTTCCTAAAAGCAACTCTTTTTTTTCCAATTTTTGAATGGGATCTAAAAAGGATAACAACAAGGACAATAGAAATAAAAGGTAAAACGATTGAAATTTTTTTAGTTTATAAAAAGTATTAAAATAATATAAAAATATATATATATATATATATATATATATATACCCCATACCTATATATATATATATATATATATATAAATAGAGAAAATTGCATGTGTGTAATAATTGAATAGTAAATTGGCAATAAGAATATAATAACCGAATCTAGTTACATATATACTATATATATACTTAATATATCAACAAGCAACAACATATGATAATAATAATAAGTAAATGTAATAGAAACCATCACTTGTATACAATGCAAGCATATTAAATTGAATGACAAATTTTCTGGTTTTTTTTTCTTGACTTAACTTCAAATCATTGGTAGGGATGGGGTTAAATAAGATGAGAAAAATACAAGGGGGGTGTAAACAATTTAAGTGGTAAGGTAGTGAACATATTCTGAAAATGATATAAGGAGATAAGTCTTTTAAATAGTATTATTATATATTTATAACTTTTTTTTTGGAAATGTACATATTTATATGTATATGTATATCTTTATATATACACATTTACCCATATAATAATCATATATAAGTATATAAACCTTAAATATAAAGTTTGCTTATAGAAAGGATATAAATATCCATTGTACAATTCAAGTAAGTGGCTCTATTTTATTTATCTATAAAATATTTTTTTTCTTTCTTTTGTCGGTCGAAAGGCTCTGGAGTGATTCAACTTCCCTTTTTGAAATTTAATTTTAATTTATTTATATGTGTTAGTGTGTTATTTTCATTGCATTTGTATATACGATTATTACTTATTATATTCAATTGTATATTTACTGGGGTTTTATTTAAAAATTGGGGTGGATAAGTCTTGAATAAAAAAAAAAAAATTGAAAAAAAAAAACAAAAGAATTTCTGAAATGGACAATAATTCGCTGTACAATATACTTTTCCGTTTCTTGACTTATTCTTTCGAGATTAAAAAAAAAATTATTTTCTTTTTATCATTGTTTGCTTCTTATTGTTCTATTTTTATTTTCAAAATTGCATGGAATGGTTTTATTATACCCGTATGACTATATAGTCCAAGGGTATAATAAATTTGCCATTACGTTTGTGACGCAGAGAAGGAGGGGGGGTAGATATAGACTCAAGTGTATGGATCGGATCAGAATTGAAAAATAAATCGATTTAGCTATGTATGTCCGTCCGTCCGTCTGTCCGTCCGTCCGTCCGTCCGTCATCACGATAACTCAAAAAGTAAAGGAGCTAGGATTATGAAATTTTCACAAATTCGTTTTTATGCAAAAAACGGAATCGAGTTTGAAATTCAGCCATTTTGGTCCACGGGTTCGAGTACCTGCCATACAACTTCAAATTTTATATGAGCATTACTCTATACCTGATGAAGCTGGGTGTCTGAAATTTTGCCAAAAGTAGTTTAGTATAATGGCCAAAGTTACTGCAAAATTTGGTTGGTCTACTGCAGAGGGTTCGAGTAGCTGCCATACAACTCCTTCTTTTATATGAGCTTTACACTACACCTGATGAAGCTGGGTGTCTGAAATTTTGCAAAAAATAGTTTAGTGTAATGGCCAAAGTTACTGCAAAATTTAGTTGGTCTACTGCTGAGGGTTCGAGTAGCTGCCATACAACTCCTTTTTTTATATGAGAATTACACTACACCAAATGAAGCTGGGTGTCTAAAATTTTGCCAAAAATAGTTTAGTGTAATGGCCAAAGTTACTGCAAAATTTGGTTGGTCTACTGCAAAGGGTTCGAGTTGCTGCCATACAACTCCTTCTTTTATATGAGCATTACTCTACACCTAATAAAGCTGAATGTTTGAAATTTTGCCAAAAGTAATTAACCGGATGATATAATGTATATGTTACGGTCATACGGGTATCCCAGAGTTGACACAGTCTACTCTACTACACTCTTCCTCGTTTTTAAATTAAATTTTTTTTTTTATATAATTATTTTTATTATTTGTGTTTATTTATCTGATTATACTTTTGTAAAAGCGTTCCGTTGTTGAAATTCAATCAATTTTCATTTAAGCTTTAGATTTAAAAGTTGCTCATTTATTGATTTTTTTTTATCCGTCTAAGTTTTTATTTGTTAAGTTTTGTAGTAACATTTTCAGTTCTGGAATTCATGGAAATGAATTGACCATGTTCATAATTGAGGAGGCTTTGCAACATAAATACGGGGTCTTTAATTGTAATACTTAAAACTTAATTATTTATTTATTCATAAAGACCAGTTATAGGTTAGGATTCTATTAATAGGTTATACAAATATTTACGTTTATTTAATTATATTATATTTTTATTATATGTGATCGTAAAGAACAATTGTAATTGAAATTATTTTCAATCATTTTCTGATAAGGTGATGGAAACCGCGTTCCCTCGGCTGATGCGCCAAGTTGTCCTTCTTAATATATATTTATATATTTAGATTTTTAATATAACGAGTACATAAAAATTTTAGGTAATGTGAGTTTTTCTCTAGACTGCTAGGTTCCCTCTTAATATTTTTTTTTTTTTAACTTTATTTTACTCTTTTTAACATTCTTAAATTATCTTAGCTTATAAAAGTTTAGAAAAACACCTTAACCTACAGGGTTTATTGTTAATTTTATAAACTATTTTATTCCTAAACATCTAAGTCGTATTGCAATTTAGCAATTTTTTTCATATTAATTTTTGGAAAATTCAGAGTATTATAACCAAATTTTTGGTTTTTCCCCTCTTAAAAGTTTTTTTTTTTTTAATTAAACTTTATTTATTCCAATTTCTCAAATTTACCTTAACCTAAAAAAGTTTACAAAAATGTTTCTTATCTGTATTTTATTTTTTTTAACATCTAAAAATATAATTATTTTTTTATGTTAAGTTATGTCAATAATTATTTGGCTTACTCTAATTTTTAATATACATATATTTATATAATTTCATATCTTTCAAATTTCATTGTAAAAAATGTTGTAAAAAACAATGTTTATTCTTTTAATTTTTCTAAAACCTAAACTATCTTAACCTAATTTAAAAACTTAACCTACCTTACACTTGTATACATACTAAAAAATATGTTTCTATATATTTCATGATGTACCTAACCACCAACAGTTTTGCCTAATTAATGTATCCTTATGAGGAATACTCATGTCATACTTAAGGAGATCTCTATTAATGTTACCAGGATCATATTCAATAGTTTTACATGTAGCCCGTCTACTATAGTGATATAGTATAGGGACATGATTCAGGTTTTGAATATAACCATTTTTATCTAGATATATAAAGTGCTCTGGTGCTATGAACCCCGAGAGCAGAGTTTTTTTAATGTACTCCTCATTGTGGTAATATATATGAGATATAAGACCATTTTCTGGAGTATTTGTTGCTCTAACATAATGATTTCGAATTAATTTTATCATAAAATTATCGATTCTACTTATGTTTGCTTCTTTGTACAAATATTTATTTGAATAAAAACATTTGTATTCAGATTCTGGTTTGTGTGATTTACTTATACATACTCTTATGCACTTTCTTTCAAATTTTCTGATTTTTTCCATGAGACTGCCGCTTATATTATACCATACTGGTATACCATATGATAGAAGTGGTCTGATCAATGTAAGATATGCAATGATTTTAACTTTATTGATGAGCGCCTTATTATAAAATAGATTTTTACATGCATAAAATGCTTTGATGCCTTTATCTGTTACACTTTTTACTTGGTGTATATAGTTCAGATTTCTACCCTCTTAAAAGTTCTGGTAGTATTTAAAAGTTTTAAGAACTTGCATATTTTTAGGCGAAATAAATTATAAATCATAGTTTTTATTACATTGGCGTACAAATATTAGAAAATTAAATAACCTTCTTATTAAAACTATCTAATTACAGAATTATCATCGATTAATTTTGCAATAACTAAAAATTTTTTACTCCGTTGCTGAAAATTCTTCAGTTCTAAACACGTTTAACTTTAATTTAAACTAGTTGACAGTATTTCTACATGTGCTGGAATTAATTTAGAAATTAATTTTTTTATCATAACATTTACGCCACTAGAGTGTGATCAGTAGACGGGCTAAATTGGTGGGCCACTATAATGATCAGTGAGGTTGAAGCTCATCGAAGTCATAGCTCGTTTTATATCCATCGCTATTAACAAATGCCTAACTTGTAAGTAATGACACAAAAACTCTCTGCGTCTAATTAATTCAGGCTTCAGGAGTTTAATATTGCAGAACACCTCCGACCAAAATTTATATCCAAAATCTGTAAAAATAACTTAACAGTAAATCTGTTATGAAATCACTTCTATCTTTCTCAAAATCATACACCCAATTCCATAAATTCATCATTAAATTAAAATAATTTTTATTATTAAAATCCTCAAAAAAAAAAAATTTAATATTTATTCTAAAAAATCTTTTGTATACCTATATTTTAAATTAACATTAGCATATATCCTAATAAATCAATCTGACAAAATGATAATATGTTTGTATATTTAAAAAAAAAAAATTTATTTTTTGTCTTTTTCCAGTTAACATTTGACAACTGCTTGCAATGACATCATAAAAAAAAATCAAAATACATGATAGGATATAAAAATGTACCTAAATAATATAGGATATTTATTTTTGTTTATACTCGTATATATATGTATATATATTTTAAAATTGTTGAATGTTCATTTTATCTGTGTTGTTTTATTTGACAAATCATTAAAATTATCACAAAATATATGGTTAAGTGATTATAATATATATATATATTTTTATTTTTTTTAGTATTTCCTCATAAATTATTACCCAAATAATAAATATTTTGTCTTTTTTTTTCATCCAAATGTTTTATTAAATTATAACCACATGCAAGTACTGTAAAAATTATACATTCACAATAATGTAAAATATACATTGACAAAAAAATAATACATACAGAACAAAACATGTTACAAAATATAACAAAATTTTTTGAATGCAACAAAATGTCAAATTTTTGTTTTTCTTGTTTGTTGTTGTTGTTGTTTTTTTATACTAATGTTTTAATTTTTGAAAATTACTTGCCTTTGGCATCACATTGTAGAAAAAAAAAAAACAAATTGAATTTTATAAAATTATTGCCTATGCCTAAATACCTATATAATGTTATGACTTATTTTGTCAAAATGTTACATATACATTTACATGCACAATACACTAATATAATATGTATTCAAATATAAATAAACCTAATAATTATATGATTATGGTTCTATAGAAATGTTTTCCATGTAAAATGCATTAAGTTTTAAAAAACAAAAACAAAAAAAAAAACAAATCTGTCAGATTTTGGTAGTTAGAGCGATTCTAGTGTTTTTTTTTTTTTTGATGACACAGGGTTTTTCAATTAAAATAAAACAATAAATCAGCTTCAATAAAAGTATATAATGCAATAAAATATACATACATATATGTACAAACATTAAAACATGATTTTGTAATCATTTTCAAGTGTATTATCATTTTCAATGGAACGCCAACTCAGAGTTTTTTTTCACAAATTTTCAAATTCTTTTGATCTTTTAATATATAAAGGTTTTCATTTTAAAATTTTTGACTACGAAGTTTTAAGTAAACATAGAATATATTTAAAATCAACAAATTATAAACAAATATGTTCTTTGATTTAAATTGGTACTCTAAACAAAATTAGCGGACTCAACCTATTATTGAAATTTTTATTGCTTTATTATATACTTTTGTTGGGTTTTTTTTTTCGCGAATTCTGGAATTGTGTACACATACGTATCTTTACTATAGCAACATTTGTTTTAAATTAAAATACGTATGTAATGTTTGATGTGGAAACTCAAAAAGTATTTGGATACAGTTGACGATTTACTTTTATTAAATTCGTGAACATCCGAATTCATTTATATTAAATAATCTGACCAAAAGCGTATGACGCGAATCGTAGGTTAGGACGCTTTCCTTTCAAGTGGAGTGTAGGTTAGAATATTTTCATTTTAAGTGGACGGTCTCCACTTTTTAAAAAAAATTAGTAATGTTATACAATAGTTGCAGCCGAGTATTCAATTGCTTAGTGAATATAACGATTAAAGAAACTGAAGAAAAGTTTAAATCCCTTTTTAGCCCTTCTTTCTCCCGAACTCGTCTATACTCCTTAAAAGAGTGAAAAAACTAAAAAAAATATTAAATATTAAAAGATATATTCAAGTTTGCACATTTGTGAATTATTAGTTACCATTCGAGGACAGCTTATAATGTTATAAACAGTTATTCAGTCTGTCAATTCGTTATTATTTAGTGAAGTTTCAAATCCTTTCTATTTTATTCGTATTCGACTGTATTTTATAAAAAGGCATGTATATTCTACTATTCTAGCTTGTAGATATCAAAGTTATAGGTATAATGCAGTTCTAAAACGTTAAGGGTTTAACAAGTTTATATGCACAAACGTCTACAAAGTTTCGCATTCAATATTGGTTTTTTATGCAGCGTACACATTCGAAATGGATATTTTATGTATACAACAATTTGTTACTGCTTTAGTGGTTTGCAGTACCTTTAGTGGTTTCATCTACATTCATGCAACAGTTATACAGATTGTTAAGCAATCCTGACGAAAGCTATCCTTCATAATTAATCAGACATCTGATGGAGAAGCTAAAATACAACAGCAGAATTTTCAAATAACTTTAGACTTACATTAATTTTAATATATGACGTTTGATACTCCGCCTTTCAAAATTTGATATAAAGGAGAGTGTTTTGGCTTTTATACTAAATCCAACTTAGGTGCCCTTACTACAACTTTACAATTTAAGATTCATATCAAGGATCAACTATTGGAAAACTTTAACATTACAAACGAGAATATAAATTTATAACAACAATTAATTACACCTTTACATCATCCAAAAAATTAAAAACAAAAAAAAAAAAAACAATTTCACTGTGCATAATGTTACATGAAAACCATTTGACCATTTTAAGTGGTTTTTCTGGTTGTAGACTAAATATGTTGATAGTCTTTTTTTATTTTTGTTTTATTTTTTTACTTGTTATTGTTTTTATTTCAACAAAACATAACATTTAACCTCAATCGATTCACTTATGTTACAATAAAAAACAAAAGTCAGTTATTTTTATATATATATATATATATATATATATATATATATATATATATACACTTTATAAAAAACCATTATTATCATCGTTACCATTATTACTTCATACCAATTAAAATCAATGAAAAATGCATTTTTACCAATTTGTTTCCATACTTGTACATATAGGCCTAAATGAAAGCAAGTGTTGATCTGTTATACCACTAATTTATATATACACTATATAACTTATATATATTACATACATGCTTAAATAAAATATTTAAAATAAGTCAAACATTTTTAACATCCTTGCAGCAAGGATTTAGGGAAACGACTATACTTTTACGTCATTAACACATTTTCAACTATAGAATATTTTCAAAAATATTTAAATATTTTTGTAAAACTTTTTGTTTAGGGTTACCAAGTGTTAAAAAAATATATGTGTTTTGGAAGTTAATTAAATTTGTTGAAAATATATAATTAGTATGTAATGTATTAATGAATTATGATTAAGAAGTAGTAAAAATTAAAGTATTTTTAATGTTAACCAAAAATTATAGAGTAGAAAGTACTCATAAAATGTAAAATAATCATTTGTTAATTTTAATTCTTGAGTTCACTTGAAATTTAAAATAAATTAGATTTTAAAATATAGTAACTTAACCTTAGTATCAATTTAAAACAATTTCCTCAGCCAGAGGAAGTCTTCTGCAAAGTACTGTGTTGTGAATAAGAAAGTCAAAATTGTTCCAAAATTTATATCAAACACGCTTGATATCAAAGGTAACCTCCTAAGCAAAGTGAGCGGAATCAAAAATGTCGAAATTCTATTTCAAAAGTTATAAATTTGCACACCAACGTTTTTACGCAACGTTTTTACCGGTTTTGACCCAAAATTACTCAATTTTTGTCTTTAACTGTCAAAATACGATTTAATTGATAATGTTTTGTCAGCCATTTTTATTTATTTTTACTTATTAGTTAAGTTAAAAAATTAAATATATTTATCATAATAATAATAAAATTAATTATTTATATTTAATTAATTTTTTTAACATTAAATTTCACTTTAACGATTTCAACGTTTTTCATTGTGCTTGAAGAATTTGATAGCTACGTTTTTTTGACATTTCGCAACTTTGATGCTGCGTCCTGGCTACGCTCATTGCCCGCAATATATAATTTTCTTGGTGATAACTTAAAAAATTAAATTATAAAACGTTTTTAAAATAATAGAAATGTCAAATAAACATGCCTTATCTAATTTAGTTAGAAAAAAATCTTAATGTACTTCTGGATTTGTAAACATTTGGCAACTCCCACAAAATTTACAATTTAATATTACTGAAGATGTACTTTTAAAATTAAATTTATGTGAAGTTTTTGGTATAATGTTCCTACATATATATTTAACCATTGAAAAATTTTTAGCTAAAAGTAATCACATATTTTATATATTTTTTTTTTTACCAACAATTACTCTCAGCTAAATTTTAAGTATTATGACAGTTTCAGGTCTTATAATCATATAAAAAATTTAACTTTCTTTCATTACATCATAAATTTTTAACTGATATTTCATATTTAAAAAAAAAAAGCCAATACTCATAATAATTATAAATAAAGAAGAGGACTAATATAAAATATCAAAGTGAACGTTAATGAGCGTGACAAACTATAGTTTGTGGGTAAAATTTTAAATTAACTCATATAATGTCAATTCTTTTTTTATTAAACAAAGAATTTAAAATGAAATTGTGGATAGTCATTATATTTTTTATTGTCAAAATATTTTAATTAGTAAAAAAAGTTATCTATTGGAAAAGTTGTTACTAAGTTCAATTAGGTCTATTATATTCATTATTCAGAATGGGTGAAAGGCGAAGGAAATTAAAAGCATATACCTTCTACTTCTAATAAAATAAAATTAGGGAAATTCCGCCAACTGGGATACCTAAAATATATTGTAAATAATCTTAAAAAGAGTGAATGATTTTCGTAGATTTCGTAGAATCTTCCTTTTTGAATCTTTTTTGATTTCGTAGAATATTCCTCATTCCGATGTATTTAAATAATTAGGAAGTGCACTGTAGAATCGAAAAGTCAATGAAAGATAGAATTCCTTACAAATAATACCTAGGCTCGTCATTTTAAACTCTTGCGCAGGACTTTTGGATCCTTCCTATATGGATGGTCTTAAGCTCTTAAGTCGAAACCTTAGCTGAACAAAGAATTAAATCACAGTCAAGCTTCATATTCCTTAAATTTTAATTTAAAAATTTGAATATTCGATATTAGCGAACTAGACTTATTTGACCCCCAATTATATAATCAGCTTTATTATCTTAGATTCTAATTTTAAAAGCCTTCTTTTTTAAAATTTTATAGAAATTAAACTCAGTTTTTAAATTAAAGAGTATAAAATTAATTAAAAAAAGTTTTGGTTGAAAAATGAAAACAATCACTTATAAAAAAAAAAGAATTATTTTCTTAATGATATGTGGTTGATGCAAAAGTGATAGGACTATTGGATTGTAAACCTTTTTTATATATTTCAATTTAAAACTATTCAACTGTTGGTCTTATAAACCTGTTAAACCAGGGGGTCATATTATATTCGTGTTATTATAATTGATCTTAATGAATTCCACATACAATTTAAACATGAAAGAGTACTAGGACTTATAAGTAGTCATATTTTGTTTATATTACAAAAATTTTGTATTTGATTTATATGGTAATGGTATTCTATATCTGTGAGTTATATTATTTAATTAAATTATTTGTTTATATTTGTTTATACTGTTATATAAATAGATTTTTAATTAAAAATAAGTAATTATTAATTATTAATTAAGCCATTAATTTGAATTAAAAGGCGAATAGTAACTGAGTCGAGTCAAAAACCAGATAAAAGATTTTTCACTTTCACTGGTATTCGAACCCGGACCTTTTGCATGAAAGGTGGGCACCATAGCCACTGAGCCACCCAGACGTTGACTTAATGAAAAATAGGATGATAAACGAAAGTTAGGATCAGGTTCTTTTTGACAAGATTCAAACATTTTAATCACATGGGAGAACATTTAATGGAAGCATGTTACACATTTAAAGTATTCTTACAATGAATAAAATACCGCATAACCCCAAGAAATTGTAACATTCTATTTAATTGATTTTACTTTAATAGAAATAATAGCATTTCTTACAATGCATTTATTAAACAAATTTTCCCACCTTTTGCATCTGTAGGCACTGTAGTATTCGAACTACCTAGTTAAACAACTCGTTTTAATTTGTGATATGTTCTAATACTTAAATGAAATTTTCAGAGCTTCATCTGTGAGTTATTAGAACAAATCGAAAATTTTAAGGTATATATTAAAATATTTTCTGTTTGTATATTTTATAAACCATTTTAATTTGAAATTGATGCATTTAAAATAAAAGAATTTATCAACCGCACATGAAATTAAGCAATATGTTTATATACCACAAATTTTATGTTAACACAACCAAACCAATTTTCACTTACCCAACCACAATTAATTCAAATTAATCATACTATTACAATTATTTTAAATGAGTAGCTAGTAACTCTAAAACTTAAATTTAAAATACGCGGAAATATATTATTTTAGTTATAGATAGTTTTTAAACAATTTAATGCCATGTTTTAATCAAACCCATCCTGCCAGTGTTACCAACCAAATTTACTGTCTGATAAAAATAAGTTTATACAGTTATTACAAAAACAAAAATCCCAAAAAACAAAATTAAAGTTTCATAATCTTATGCATGTGGAAAATTATTATAAAATAAAACTTTTTCTTTTATAGTTACAAAAATAAAATTTTTAAATGCAATTTTAATGGTAGCGAAAATTATTTCAATAAAAAAAAAAAAAAAAAACAACAACAACAAAAATAAATTCAGGGTAAAAGAGAAAGTTTTTTGTATTTATTTCAGAATGAAAATGTTAGCAATTTTACTTTGTTGTATTAATCATGGAATTTAAGAAATTTATTCAATGTTTGGTGTTTATTTTTTGTTATTATTTTTCTATTGTTTTTTTTTTTTAGTTTTCACCCTGTACAGATAACAAAAAGGAAAGGAAATTGTAAATTGTAAAAAAAAAATTCTAAATTTTCATCATTTGAATTAAATGGCAAGGACAATTTAAAACATGCAATACTATTAAGGTATTCATTTATTATATACAAAAGGTTTCAGTTAATTTCCGCTTTTTGGAATCGCGTTTATTATGAAATTTTTGATTTTGTTTTTTTTTTTTTTTGATTTTAGGTTGGAGTAATGGATGGCATGATTTAACTGTGAAATGATAGTTAAAGGCATTAAGTTTAAAACCTGTTCTTTTTGTTTTTATTTTGCTGTAAACCTTGAAGGAAGTTGTTGTGCAAAACTATATTTAATATGAATTTTTTTTTATTTTTTTTTTTAAATTACATTAAAAAGTTTTCTTTTTGATTAAAATTAGTTACTTTTGAATTCTTTTATCAGTAAATTTTTATTATAAAAATGAACTCAAATGATATTAAATAAGAAATTATAGCTTTGATTTTTATTGGTCATGGCTTGATGAATAAATGATTGGAAAATTGATTTGGTGGTGATGAATTAAGAGTTTGATTTCGATTTAAGGAGTATGCTGAGCTTGTCCTTAATAAAATAATTTTAATTTATTTTTGCAACTAATATTGCCGGGACATTATTAAAATATCCGGCAAAACTTCCGCAAAGGGGTTGTGAGCTATCAAGATGACGTCATCACATAACGGTACTAAATATCTCAAAGTTTCCGAATATATATACCATTAGTGGCGATGGCGCCATCTAGTGGTCGAAAAATGCATTACAAAAATTTCCTAAGATTTTGTAGCATTTTAATTAAAATGCTATATTTTTCCTGTAAGACCATAAACTAGAACCAACATCATAAAATATTGTAGAGAATGATATTGCCTTTCATATAAATCCGGTTTCATCTGAATCGGTGCTACCGTTTTTAAGATATTGCAATTTAAAGTGAAAATTTAAAAAAAAAAAAAAAAAAAAATCAAACTTTCAAAAAAACTACTATAACTGTGAAATTTTCAAAAACACCCTGTATTATTATTATACCATTAGAAAGGTCTCTTAAAACTCTTTCCAACGGTATATAATAAGTATGGCATATGTTGACAAATAGCCCCACCAGAGAACATAAATGCAAAAATGACGCAACAATTTTATTAAAAAATACATTTTCATACTTTATTTGTCATAAATTTATTTTGCCTTTTTGGCAAATTTAAAAATGTAAGAATGCATTTTAGGTTTGGATACAATATTGAGTTTGGTTCTGACAATTTGTTTTGAGCGATTTTGGAGGTGACAACCTCAAAGTTTTAAAATTTTTTTTATTTAAATATGTATGTAAAAATATAATTAGAAAGGCCCTTAGGCTACAAAATCAGAAGTAATTTTATTTGTGAAAATAGAAGCAATTTAATTTTCCAAACTTTTTTATTTAAATAGTTAGGAAGGAGTTTTAGAGTTGGTTTCAAAAGCAGGGCTTTACGCTTTTTCCAGAATATTTATATATGTGTATATGTGGGATTCTCAATTAGGAGGGATTTTAGAGTTGGATTCAAAAGCAGGATTGCCGCTTTTTCCAGAATATTTATATTTATTAATTAGGGTTGATTATTTTTTGTATGAAATAGCTTTGCCGAATTCTCATACCATTCTTTTCATTATAGTGTTGGATTCAAAATCTAGTTTCAATAATTGAGTTAGCGGGGGTTCGGGGGCGGCAGCCCCCATAATGAAAATATAATATTATTTAAAATGTTTTATTACAGTGTATTAAAAAAATTTGAAACTTATGAATTTTTTTAATGAAATAGGTATACGAATTCTTATACCATTCTTTTCATTTTAGTGTTGGATTCAAAATCTAGCTTCAATAATTGAGTTAGCGGGGGTTCGGGGGCGGCAGCCCCCGTAATGAAAATATAATATTATTTAACATGTTTTATTACAGTGTATTAAAAAAATTAGAAACTTATTAATTTTTTTAATGAAATAGGTATCCGAATTCTTATACCATTCTTTTCATTTTAGTGTTGGATTCAAAATTTAGCTTCAATAATTGAGTTAGCGGGGGTTCGGGGGTGGCAGCCCCCGTAATGAAAATGTAATATTTTTTAACATGTTTTATTACAGTGTATTAAAAAAAATTAGGAACTTATTCATTTTTTGAATGAATTAGGTATCCGAATTCTTAAACCATTCTTTTCATTTTAGTGTTAGAATTTGTATCAATTTTACTATATGGCTTTATTTGGTAAAATTTTAGAAAATGATATGGCTTTATTTCGCATTTGAATGTTGTACAGGTTGTTGGAACAGTATAAGCGTAATTTTATATCCAACTCAAAACCCTGTCAATCTTCAAAATCTTAGTATATAAATATTCTGGAAAAAGCGTATAATTCTGACTTTATAACCAACTCTAAGGTCCTTTCTAATTATACTTTACATACATATAAATACCTGAAAAATCCTCTAAACAAAACCCAACTCAATATTGTATCAAACTATAAAGTACATTCTTAAATTTTAAAATAAATATTTCAAATGGAAAACAAAAAGGCAACATAAATTTTTGACAAATAAATTATGAAAATGTATTTTTTAATAAAATTGTTGCGTCATTTTTGCAATTATGTTCTCTGGTGGGGTTATTTGTCAACATATGCCATACTTATTATATACCGTTGGAAAGAGTTTTAAGAGACCTTTCTAATGGTATAATAATAATACAGGGTGTTTTTGAAAATTTCACAGTTATAGTAGTTTTTTTGAAAGTTTGATTTTTTTTTTTTTTTTTTTTAAATTTTCACTTTAAATTGCAATATCTCAAAAATGGTAGCACCGATCCAGATGAAACAAGATGTTTATGAAAGACAATATCATGCTCTACAATAGTGTAAGATGTTGGTTCCAGTTTATGGACTAACAGGAAAAATATAACATTTTAATAAAAATGCTACAAAATCTTAGGAACATTTTGTAATGCATTTTTCGACCACTAGATGGCGCCATCGCCACTAATGGTATATATATTCGAAAACTTTGAGATATTTAGTACCGTTATGTGATGACGTCATCTTGATAGCTCACAGCCCCTTTCCGGAAGTTTCACCAAATATCCTACTATTGAAGACTGAATAATTTATTTCAACTGTGAAGATTCATATATCGTATTTGATCCATCATGGAATTGTGATCTGTGTATATTTGCACATTGTTCAAAAGGTAATAAAGTTATTCTAAAAGCTATGGGCTTCAGTGGGCTCATTTCAAATGATGACTTAAGCTTTAAATTTTTTTTTTTTCTATTGAGATTAAATGAAAAATTTTACTAAAAATAAAATTTATAGAAAGATAATAATCAAAATAGAAGCACTTCAATTTGACTTCTAAACTTTATTAACTGTGTGTGGTGGGAAAAAATTAAGAAAATTTTGACTTTTGTCTGCTGAATTTAAAAAGTAACACTAGGAAAATTTGAAGGCCTCAGTGGTTTAATTTGTAAGCATTACGCTTATTAACCGAGGGGATATGCGGGTTCGATTCCCGTAAAAGTAAAAAAAATTTGAAAAATTACTTTTCTTAAAAAAAACCTGTTGGTTATCAAATATAATTTACATATAAAAATATATAACATAAACAAAATAAATAATTTTACTACTAAATTAATAGAAAGTATTGAAAGTTGGATGCGCAACGGGGCTCAAGCCTATGTGTTAGATTTTTATATGCCATTTCCATAACAAAAACCAACAACAGGAAAAATTGACCAAAAATTAGTGAAGGAAGCTCTTTTAAATAAGAGGTCTTTGGACACTACGGCTGGGTGGCAAAGTGGCTGAGTACGGACCTTTTAAGCGGAAAGTGAAAAAACTTTTCTGGTTTTCGACTCGACTCAGCTACCATTCGCCATTGGGTTCAAATTAATGGCATAATCTATAATTAATAATTATATATCTTTAATAAAAAAAATATATTAATATAACAATATAAACAAATGCAAAATATAAACAAATAATTTAATTGAATAATATAACTCACAGATATAGAATACCATATAACTCAAATACAAAATATTAAAATATAAACAAAAATAGAATTGTATGTATTGAAAGTATTGAAAATCTAAGACGTTTCTACATGTTATAAGGCCTAGTAGTATCTCATGCTTAAATTGTATGTATAATTCAATACGACCAATTCTAATAACACGAATATAATATGACCCCCTGTTCCAAAATGTACCTATGGTATAAACAGGCTTATTAGCGTAACAGTTGAACAGTTAGCGCTTAAAAAAATAAAAATAAAAAATCCAAATAAAATTAAAGTGGCATTGAAATTCTGAATTTTCAAATTGGAAATAATCAGTGTGCACTTCTATTTCAGCTATTGTTATTTTTGTAATTCCATTACAGTAATAAAAACCAAGGTACATATATAAAAAGTTGCTATATTATAATGTATTTAACACAATTTTTAAAAATGGATTAAAGAAAAACTTTAGTGAAAAAATCGAATTAAACAAATTTATTTTAGTATAAAATTTAAAATCCAATTAAAAAACAAAAAAAAAAAAATAGAATTTATTGTACGGAAATGAAAAATTAATCCATGGAGGAATTCTAACAAATCCCATTTTGACGATTTGATTTGTAGTTTTTTGTATAATTGTTTTTGTACTTTATTTAGCTATTTAAGCAATTGTAACAAGGTAAAAATTTGGAAAGGAATGAAAACATATATTTGATGTATTATATAATTAAAATCTGACATACTGATTATATATTTTTATTCATTTGCTCAACTTTTTTTTACATTCTATTTTGCGAGATAGGCCCTAATAATAAAAACTAAATTTATATAATATTATGTTTTTAAAAAGTCATTACAATTCATATGACTGGAGGGTTCTTCCAGTACGAAATAACCATTTAACGTTTACCTAAAGACGTCTAGTCTCGTACATTCCTCGAAAGGACGGATTTGGTTTATTTATTTTTTTAATCAAAACTGTAACAACTGGATGACACAGGTATGTTAGAATATCGATTATTTATTCGCATGGTTCAAAAGTAAAAACTCTTATTTAGGTTTGTCACCTAATTCAGCCTGATCCTATCGTTAAGTCCAATCCAGTTAAATAAAATTAAAAATATTTCTTTTTCAATAATTGAAAAGCACATAAATATATAAACTAATGAAATAACTAATGTCAACAAATAATTTTATTTATATTTATAACTCACAGATATACAAATGAAACCATTGCAATAATATAAAATCCTTAAAATATATGTGTATAAACAAACAGGTTCTATATGTGGTGCGAAGGTCTAGGAGTGTTTCAAATAAGAATTATCAAATAGAATTCGAAGAATACCTTAACTTCTCTACATTATAAATTTGTTTACTCTATTTGTTTACGAACATGTTCGTATGGTTTAAACAAGCTTGTTTCCCGACTTCTCTAATATTTTATTATTCAGTTTTGAATCAGCATTTAAATAGATAGTTAAAAATGTTTTATTTTCTCCATTGCAGAAATCCCTATTGCAAAACTGTTTAAAATCATTAAGTTTTTGCCTTTTTTTTAATTTGGCGGCTTTTCAGATTACAGGCGATGAAAGACTTTAGCTAACTCCAGAGTCAATAATGTGGATTTAGAAACTAGTGAAAGATTTTTAAATTTAGTGAAGTTTCGTAAAATTACTAAGTTAAAATTTAATAAAACCATTATTATTTATTTGACTCTATCCACATTATGATTATATTGTAAATAAGTCAGTGAGTTATAAATATGAATTAAAACTTTTTTTATAGCTTGAAATGTCAGCCAGATTTAACTAAAATAATAAGAAAAAACAAAATTTTACATTCTTAATGTAAAATAAATCCTAATAATTGTTATAAATTTTCAAATAATATATTTAAAATTCAATTAATGTAAAATAAATCAAAGGTGATTAATTAACAAATTAATAATGCACATATTTTTGAACAAATTAAAAATTCTTTGGCAGAACGTTGCATTGTATTTATAAATTGTTTGTCACATTCTTTTTTTCAATTTTATTTAAAAATTTTGAAATTTCCTGGATCTAATTATTTCAAAAATAAATTATTAATAATTAATAATAATTTATATTTGTAAAAATTAGAATAAAATATTAAAAGAAAATTTATATTTATATGCGAAATGATTTAAATATTTTTTGATCCCAATTGCTTCTAGTTTTTAAAGAATGGTCTATGATACAGAAATAATAGTTTCCGTTTTAATTGTGATTTTAAAAGTTTTGCACAAAGTTGATGTTTATCTCAACGTAGATACTCTTTGGCACTGGGGTCAAATTAATGGCTGAACCAATTACTAATAATTAGTTATATCTTTAATAAAAAATAAATTAATATAAAAATATAAACAAATAATTTAATTGAATAATATAACTCGCAGATACAGAAATACCTTATCATTTAAATATTAAATTATTGCAACACAGAGAATTTGATCCTTTGTTATCTAAGATGCTTTTACATGTTATAAGGCCTAGTATCCCATATATTAATTGGTATGTGAAATTCATTAAGATCAATTTCAATTTAAATTATAAAATAAATCTGTTCGTTTCAATATGTGAACAGTCAGGACTTTACATAAAAATTTGTGTTATTTTCAATTACCTTAGGCTGCAATTAAGTGTTGCCATATGAAAAAAAAACTTTACCATTTCTAAAATTTGAAAAATTTGTGACAATTTTTGTGGTACAGATACAAGTAGCGCCCTAAGTATCATAATTCAAAAAAGATGACACAACAAATCTAAATATTATTGAATATTTAACAAATACAATATCCGATACAAGAATCGTGCTGTCAAATACCATAACTGAAACTGTCAAATTTAATTATAAATAAAAATGACCTTTTCATATGTTATTTTAATAAAATTTTGCATGATGATTGGATTTTCCGATTTTCAAAATTTTTTGGTGCCAATAACTCTTATAAATTATTATTATTTTTTTTTTTTTGATCAGTTGCCAAATTGGGAAACAAGAAAGAATTTTTAATTGGAAGGGTTGTCAATAATTTTATATGAAGTTCTTAGTTTTATTAAAAAAAAAATTAAAAATCGTGCAAAAAAAAAACCTTGAAATATTATTTTTATTACATATGATTGATGTCTTTTTTTTCCATACAATATTAATATTTTTTAAAAATGTTTTAAAAATTTTACAAATATTTGTGTTAATTTTCAATTTTTAAACCTAATAAATGAATAAATTAATAATATTTAGTTTCTCTTCTGCCTAGTTCATTTAAAATTAAAATTTAAAATATTTTATTAAACTTTCCCAAACAACTGAGATACAGCTGGCTAAGTAAATTATTTGTAGAACACTTTTGAAGGTTTTCTTGCAAATCTACAAAAATGGTTCTATACATATGAGAGAACTTTAGAACTAAACAACCTTCAAAATATACAGCCTTCAAATCATGGCAGATTTGCAGATCCTGAAAGCATTGGAATTAATTTTAATATAATAAGTCAAGTCAAAAACTTGTGTTACCAAGATTATTTACTTATTTGTTTATTTGTAGTACCACATAATAGTTAATATTGCCTGAGATTAAAATAGTCAATTGACTTTTTGGCATTTGGACTTCTTATTAAACTATTATAATATACACAAAATATTTTTTTATTAGATATGATCCGAACATTATTTGAACCCAAGCCCTTTCGATTAAAAAGCCGTCACTTTAACCACAGAGCTATCGGTTTGTTTATTAATAAGATTTTTAGTATAAACATCCTAATTTCAAATATTGACTGAATATCAGTGAACAATTATTCAAAAACCCTTTTATCTGATCTAGAATAATGCCTAAATCTGTATAAAATTAAGTTTTAAAAACTAATTCTTAATTATTGTACAATACAGTGCAGGCGTTTCTACATTTTTACTTAAATTTCCAATACACTTAATCTTACTGATCTCAATATTTTTCTAGTAAGCCTAATTTAAATACAAATTTGATCCCAAGATTTCTTTTGCCATATAATTTTTTTTCTTCTATCTGTCTCACAAAAGTTCCAATACCATTGCAGTAAGCCTCTTATTCTCATGTGTTAGACATATCGTTAAGAATCCACGTGTTTTTAATTGACAGTCGACTGACATTGACAACATTAATTTTCATTATTACATCATTAACATAAGTTCTAATGTTATTTGTAATCTACCCATTCTTAAAAATTATGATCTACTTAAAATTTTTAAATTTTAATTGAAAATTTCAATTATTCTGTAACAATACAATAACATAATATTTTTCATTAATTAATTATTTACATATTTCACTACATAATTCACTATTTTCATTAATTTCTAAGAAATTGCATAACAAATATAATTAAATATATTTCATTAAAAATTTAATTTATTTTAAACTTTTAAAGAAATAAAAATAATTATTACATGTTTTTCATTAAAAACAATTTATCAATTAAAAATAAAAATAAATAAAAATTGTATTTAAATTTTTTAAAATTATATATATTTTATTTTAAATTGAAAAAAAAATTAAATTCTAAATATATATATATTTCTAAATAATTATTACCTGATATATATTTGATTTAGATATGTATTTAATTTAATTTGTACATTAATAAATTAATTTTATTTATATAATTTATAAATAATTTAAATATTATATTTATATATTTTATTACATATATATATAAATATATTTTGTGTTAAAAATATTAATTATTAATTATTATATTAATTTTATTTATTAAATTAATTATTAATTATTAATTGTGATAAAATGACACTTATTTTGACACTTCTATACTTATATTTTTTTTTTGAATTATTAATTAATTAATAATAATTGTGTTAAGTTTTATTTTTATATGAATTGAATAATTAATTTTAATATTTTAATTAAATACTAAATTTAATTTTAATTAATTGTTAATTAATAATATTAATAAATAAAATATTTTTCACTAATTTTTCTTTAATTAAATTTAAATGTCCCAAATTAATTTTATGCTATTTAATTTAATAATTTAATTCTTTGTTATTTTTTTACAATTAAAATATTATTACAATAAATATTTTTTTTTTAAGATATTAATTAAGTATTTTTTATTATACGATCATTTTATTTATTTTATTATAATTTAAAAATAAAATTTATTTATTTTAATTACACATTTATTAAAAGTAAACGATTAAAAATAATTACTTAAAAGCATTGAGTTCTGCATAAAATATCAATTAAAATTCTTTAAATATTTTAATTTAAAATTTTTTTTTTTAAAGATCCTATAATTTTTTTTTTTTTTGTAAATTCCACAGAAAAAAAAAATAGAAAATGGAAGAAAAAAATGAAAATTTTTTATTTAATTCACTTTTTTTTATTTTTTTAATTAATACCGCATCAAAAAAATTCGACACAACCTTACCGCTTTACACAATTATAGGAACTGAAAAAAACAATTTTCATATTCAATATATTTTCAAAATGTAGAAGCTCTTCGTAAATCGTATCGTAATCCATTCAATAAACTGTAAATTCCATCCCATCATTACAGGGAGGTAACAAGTAAACGGTAATATTTGTGAATACAATTTACAGTTTTTCACAATTTTTAACATTTTCTTTGTATTTGTTTTCCTTTTTATTTTAAATTTTCATTTATTTTTTGGTTCTGTATTTTCAGTTTTTTTTTTTTGTAGTTTTATTATTGTGTTGTATCCGTCATAGTTCCGTTAGTCGTCTGTCTGTCTGCAAAACAAAAAAAAAAAAAAAACAAAACCGTTCTAAGAATGAAACAGAAAATAAGAAGGAAAATGAGAAAGAAAATACAATTTTAATTGTTTTGAAAATGAAATTTATATAAAGAAGAGAAGGAATATTGTACAGAAAATATGATATTAATCGGAAAAATTATTATATTATTTGTATATGTATATGTGCAGTTTTCACTCATCAACCGTTATTTTTGATAGTTTACAGTTTTGTGTTTATTTTTGTTATCTGTGTGTTTGAAAGACAGTTTGAAAGTTTTAACGGATGTTGTGTATATATGAGAACAGGTGTATTATATTATAACTGTAAATCATATGGTGATAAAAGTGTTACATTTTATTTTATTGTAAACGTGTTGATTGACAGTTATATAATGGAATTTAGCATTTACCGGTAAATAAAAGAATTTATTTGCTGAAAAGATGGAAACACACATTTTGTGGTAAAAGTTTAATAAAAGTTAATATACTGGGTGTTTCCTAATTAAGTGTACTATATACCACTGAATAGGTACTTATGAGTATGCAAATTTTTTGTAAGAGGCTAACCTGGGCCAGGGCTTAAATAAAATTTCAATATTATTTTATACTTTTCATAATTCTACTCTTAACTCCGTTTCTAGACTATACTTATGAAAATTCTGTAAAATGTAGAAATCCACTTTTAAACAAGCAGCTCTTCCATCTTTTTCAGTTTCAATATAACGAACTTCTACATTTAAAAAATCTTGAAATTTTAACAAATTTTTTATGCAAAAATCTCATTTACGCTAAGATGTTATATGAATATAGCAGTGGATTTAATTAGGAAACACCTGTATTTGATTTTTGTACAGTTATATTATAATTATAAATAATTGAGCTTGAAAAATATGAGGAAAATTAAAAAAATCTAATATATTTTCCTGGTCGTCGGTTACTTGATACCTTTTAACAAAGGTTGCGAAAAAGTAAAATATTATGTTATTTACAAAATAAATAATATTACTTATTAATCAATAGAAAGTATTGGAAATTGGATGCAACAAGGCAAAGGTGCTAGTTAATTATCCCCGCTAAAACAAACACAACACGGTCTATAATTTCTTAGAATTTATAATAGTTCTTTAAGTGCATAAAAGATTATTAATAAATTTATTCCTTCAAAATTTCTAATAAAGTCAAAAAGCATGAATTCAAAACATTTGTTTGGTTAACTTATAACTTATTTATTCATACTTCTGTAATGTCTTTCATATTGCATTAAACGCAAATATTTTGATGTCATATGAAATTTTTACGACGCAAACTCTATTCATAAAACACGTGTTTTATTATTTCTCAATATTATTGCCGGTACTACAAAAAAACCGTGCACAATGATTCAAAAAACAACTGAATGTACAATTCTGCATAATTAGCCACGTGTAGAAACATATGAGTAGAATTTATTTTCCATTGAGTTTTTAATTTTAATCTGCAAAAATTGAGAATTGAGGAAAATATTTAATATTTTATTTTTTAAAATAAAATTTAGATTAAATAACATAATTTAATAAGTTTCAAACAAATAAGTTAAAAACAAAATATTCTAAAAAAAATCTACATACATTCTGTAAAACAATGCAACATAAATACAACACCTGTATTTTACAGACACAATACAGATAACAGAATCAATTTTATTAAAATTTAACCGATTCATACAAAAACATTTTTAACATTAATATTTACGATATTTACAGACTCTTATACGATATTATAAAATTTTCAAATTTTAATGGTGTTTTTCATAAAAGAAGAATTTTCTTTTACAGAGTGCAGAAAAACTGACATGATGACTAATACAATGTTGACAGATTAGAACATTTTAAAAGAAAATTGTAAATGGTATAACACTAAGTGTATAAAAATTTGCAGTTTTTTCTCAATTATGAAAATTTAAAATAAATTTACATGCTATATACGAATATTCAGTTCCTGTTATAATGCAAAGCGGTAAGGTTCTATCGTTTCGTTTCTCCTTTTGCGGTTAAAATTTTTTTTGACATAAATCATCAAAATTCTTTTATATATATATGTCGTTCAAAAACGACCTAGTATAATATAATCTAGTGATATTTTAATGTTATAATTATTTTTGTATTTAATTTGCATAATTAAGAATTTTTTTTTAAGAATTGTTTTTTTAAATTTTATTATTTGAAAATTACAAAAAGTATTTTGCAAAGCACGTTTTTTCCAGAAATTTTTGATTAAAGAAATAAATTAAATATTTGATTGAATTAAAAATTAAATGTTATTTAGGTAATTGATTTGAAATCATCTCTATAACTATACTATCGAACTGGGAAAAATTAATTATACAGGGTGTTCCGCATTAACTTTAACATAGAGCAGCAGGTGATGGGAAATGTTGACACCATAAAAAAATATGTGGAAGGTTGCGTCCATCGAGTTTTGTAGTCTTGAAGAATTATAACTTTTAAAATATGTTATTTTGGATTTATGTCTACAGAATAATTTCTTAGATATTGTAAGCATAATAAAGAGAATTTGAAGCTTTTTAAGTTATCGTTATAGTCCACTATCATTTTAAAATGGGTTAAACATTTATAAAACAAATCATTTACGCTAGTAATGAATAATTGCAGTTTTATATGTGCAGTCTACTACATTTTATCTGACCGATATCTCACTGGTTAGAGTAGCGGATTTTCAATTGAAAAGTCGCGGGTTCAAATACGGGTCAAATCATATTAAATAAAAAATATAAAATTTATAATTGATATCGTAATAGTTTATATAAATTTAACTGGCGCACCTAAAAAGGAAAGGCAGATTCACTCACTTTTCACAATGACTGTGGTAGGGGACTGTACATAAATAAATAAATAAAAACTACTGCATTTTATAATATCAAATAATTGCTTTAATTATTCTGTACATTTTAAGCCTACTAACAGTCATAACAATTTAATTTAAAACTTATTGATCACAAAGTATTTTAATATTATTTTAAAAAGTTATAAGGGCATCGACAAACTTTTGCCTATCAATTTAGTGTTTTGCATTGAATCCTATAATTAAGATCTAAAATAAGTAACGTAACTTGTCACAGTTTCATTTTTAATAATAAGTTATCAATTAAAACCAACTTTGAACAAACGATTCATTCCGGTTTATTCAATAAAATAATTAAATTTATTTATTTTTTCATTTATTATAAAATATTTTAAATTAAATTAAAATCAAAATATATACAATGTTTCTAGATAAAAGATTTTAAAATCTGTTTACCCAAAAAAAAAATTATTTATGTGCCATATATTTTTGGCATTTTAATTTATTATATAGATTAATTTTAAGATTTTGTTTATTTTTTAAATGTCTTATTAAAAAAAAAAACATCTTTAATTTTTTCGCAATTGTGTAAAAAAATTCTTTAGTGCGTCTATAAATTTTTTTATTTGTCTAGATAGCAATTACACGGTTTCATTTGGCTACCATAGTCTCATAATTTTCTTCATTTAAATTTTATAATTGCGTATAATTGAGTGCATTTAATTTAAAAATAAAAACAAAAAAGAACAAAGAAAACCATTTGGGAAAGTAAAAAATTAATAATATTAGAATTCTTCATAGAATTAGAATACATCATTTATTTTAAAAAAAACTTTTCAACGTCGATTTCGGCACTTATTTTCATATTTTAACATTTTCTTAATTTCTAAAAACAATAAAATTTTATGATCAAACGAATGATTTTGTGTCATGGAAACAATTGATTTGACATCTGTCAATAATGCATCAAAGTTTCTTTCGATTATGAATATATTATAGTAGAAGTTGTAAATAAAGGCACATGGCGATGGCGCTTTTTTAAAAAAAATGTTGCCTATTTTTTTGTGTATGACTGGCCACCTTGAAGCAATTATTGTATTATTCAATTCTATAATAATGGCAAGTTGATTGATGAATTGTTTTTTAATTAGTAATGGTAAAATTCAAATATTGTAGAAATAATTAGCTGTGACAACAGATCCGTTTTTATTTTCTTATATATATAAAATGATTATTCGTTATTTTCATAATTTTTTTTGGATTTGGATATAAGCCAAATTAAAAATAATTATATTTAAATGTTTTTTTTTTAACTTTGATGACATTGTTAGGCTTATTTTCCTTAATAATATTCATAATAGTTCGTTGTCAATTTGAAAATAATTTACTAACACGGGACACGCGATTTGCTTTTGCAATTTGAAAAATATCCAAATTAATATCAATATTGCAATTGTTAGTTGTTAAACGTATGGTGCAGGTCTGATCCTTTGTGGGAATCAGACCTACGATTTCCGCACAAAGGCTCTGAATTATAGTTAGAATAAAAGTTTCAAGATTTTTCAAACTTCGTTTCAATAACGTATGTAACTTAATATCTTTACGAAGTTCGACACTACTGTTTAATTTTAAAATGTTTTTTGTAAACGTCGCAACTTGTAAGGGCAGGATTTAATTTTTGGATATTTGGAAACAATAAAAATTTTATGTATTTTACAAATTATGTAATAACATTTAGTCATCTTTGATTCTCTATAATTGTCATAGAGCAAATAAACCAAATTTATTCTGAATTGGAGCATAGAAACACTTCTGAAATTTGACTCAAATCCATCAACCTTTTTGTATAATACATTTAAAAAACTTTTTATGATTACTATTAAATTAACCCTCAACGGTAGTTTTGAGATGGAAAATGTCCCAGAGTTGAAATTTTAAATGGAAAAACATGATCTTCTACCGCAAACGGAAAACATTTGATCAATCTGCTCTTGCAGTTGATCCCAAAAATTTATTTAACCTTTCCTTTGGATTGTAAGAGTGTTGTGCATTCATAAACTAAGTCGTGTCACTATAAAAAAATTCTATATACAAAATTTGAAGACACTCTGTAACTATAACCCTTTTTCGAGTGTTGTCAGAAATACGATTTGAACTATTTGAAAAAACTTTGATCTAGAGCCACAAATGTTCATATTTGAGGTAAATGACCTTAAGTAAACAGACAGAAGAAAAGTCCTTAAGTATAAATTAAAACGAGTATAAATTAAAACCTATTTATAGGCAATATCATACCATATCGATGGAGAGGTCTTGGAGTTATGCTGAAACGATCAAATGCACCAACGATTTTATTTATTAAGACTGATATCTGCACTATTTTCAGCTACCTACAGATGTTGTATTTTGAAGGCACCTGTTGTTAATAATAAATTTTCAAGATTGAAGTCATTTATATAAACCGATTATAATATTATTCTGCATATTAGTAGACAAAAAAATATTCTTTAAATAATTAAAAAAAAAAAAAAATTATAAATTGAAAAAAAGAAAAATTTAACTTTAAAAAAATTTTCCATATGGATAATGAGTTCCCATTTTCTTTAATAAAAGATATTATGTATTATGCAACATATACATAAGTTCTATTCATCACCATTATCCTTTGGAATGCATTCATTCTTTCTCTTTCATTATTATGTACATTTTTAAAATATCAGGAATTAATTTATTAAAAGAATGATTATTGTTTTCTCATTGTATATATGTATATTGTTGATTATTTTATGTTTTACATATTTATTTTGTTTCCATATTGTCGTTCTTTATGGGTTCCATTCAATTCTATTGTTATATCCAGAAATTATTTTTTTTTTTGTCTTTTATACATGATTTCAGATTAATTGGATGTGGTATAATTTTATTGTTTAAAGATTTTGTAATATGTATCCCATCTCTTATATTATAGCTGCATATTATGTACAATATGTAGATATTTACATTTTATTTACAATTGGAAAACAAGAAGGGAAAGTGAAGAGGATGGGGAAAATGGGAATTTATGAAAAAAAATTAATACATTAGGTGCTTTAATTGTTTGGTAAACTTTAAACAAAATATTGTATAAATATTGGATCCAGGTATTTATAATTAATTTTAGTATTCGAAGTAGGATAGGGATACCTATTGTTTCTATGATTTCTTTTTTTTAGAAATGGTTTGTCTTTCAAGATTTTGATTTCTATATCTAAGTTTAGATAACAAAGACATGTAATATTTCTTTGCAAGGGTTCTTAAGCGTCGTATGGTCTGGGGAAGTGAAAAATCCAAAATTTAAAAACTCTCCCAAAAAAAGTAATATTACATGGAAAGATACTCTGGAAGAATTTTTATGAAACCTAGGAACAAATAAAGAAATGTGATGTTCTTCATATTAAATAATTCAAGGAATTTTTAAAGAGACTCATGCTTTTCTTGTATATACCTGAAAATGACATCACTTTATCTGCTCTTTGATGATATATTTGGGTTTAATTAAAGGAATTTTAATTTAATTAAGGGAATTCATAAGGGATTTACCTTAGATATATTTATAATAAAGAACTCAAATTAAAACAAATATTATGTTAAGATCTTTCATGTGGAAGGCCTCGGGTTCAAACCCCGGTCAGATTATATCCAATAAAAAAATATCGTAAAATTGTTTACTTATATCGTAATAGTTTATATCGTAATATTAAATAAAATTTAATAAAAATATATAAATTATTCTTGTGTAAGATTATAGATGGCGCACAAAGTTAACATTTGTGCATTCATATTTCATAACCTTTTACAATAGCTACAGCCGAGTAATCAACGGCTTAGTGAATATTATGATTAAAGAAACTGAAGCCTTGTTTAAAATAAAAACTTGGTGAATGCCCTATACTCCTTAAAGGAGTGGAAAAGGAAAAAAAAAAAAAAAAAATTATGTTAAGATCCGTATTTTACAACCGTTCAGTAATCATCTTTTGTCTAGCACCACCTTTGTTTAATAGATTTAAATTACAATGCAACTTCCAAATATGTAATATCAGTGGCCAGCAACTTACAGTTATTGGTAAAGTTTACAGGTAACAGGTAACTTTGTAGTATTAAACAAACTATGATGTTGCAATGTATTTGAATTCACTTAATTAATTTGAATAAAAACAGTGAAGCCATATATTATTTACTAATTAGTTTTACATTATAGTTGTATTTTATGAATAACTTAAAACTATTTAGGTTAATTACTGAAAACACATTCGTTTTGTTTTAAATTTAATTGGATTTTGATTTCATTACATTTTTGTCCTTATATTATTTTCTTTTTAATTTGTAATACAAATTTTAGAAAAAACTTAAAATTATGTTATACGTAATTTTAACTTATCATATATGTCTGCATTATCTTGCTTTTTGCATTATAATTAACATTTCCTGATTTGTATAGTTGTTGTGATTTAAATCTAAAGTTGTTGATTTATTAACAGTTATATAAATAATGGATCAATGGTAACAACACAGTCACACTCAAAGTTATATGCCGGAGTACACCTTTGAACCTAACCCAGGGTATTTTTAGCCTTTTTTTAACTTAATTCTTATTATTATTCTGATTACCTAATGGAAAATCTTCAAGTTTAAAACTTTCAGTAATTTTTCGTGGTTATCAGATAAGAGTTGGTGATTTTTAAGTACTTAAATAAGCGAACCAGTACTAGTACCGATACTGGAAAAAATATGCAGTAAAACTCAAATATCATTACTGGTACTGGAAAAAAATATAAATATCAGTAAAAATACTGGTAACCAGCAGTATTTTTCCAGTATCAATTATTACTTACAAGTTTCAACCAGTACTTACTAGTATTAACCAATAACTACCAGTATTTACCAGTATTTACCAGTATTACGTAGTAAAATCAGGTAATTGAGATAACTATAATTAAAATATATGGTATTTACATTTCTAATTAAGAACCATTAATTACCATTACTTTATCAGTAAGAAACAAATATTATCAGTAATAAAGACCATTTTCTATATTTAATGCAATTGATATATTGTAAAATCTATTTTGTAAAAAAAATAAAATCTTTTTAATTCTGATACCAATCAGATATAGTTACCAGTATTTTTACTGGTACTTATATTTTTATCAGTACCAGTAGTGGTATTAGAACTTTACTGACAACTTTTTCCAGTATTTTTACTGGAACTGGAAAGTCATCAAAATAGGTGGATATCTTATATTGATATAAAATTTAATATAAGTAATTTTTACCCGTAACAATTATTTAACTTCAGCAACAATCTTAAAGTATATAGCCATTTCCAAACCTAATTAGCAAAACTTCAATAAAATGGGAAAATTATTGTGTCCTGTCAAATACAATTGATTGATTTATAAATTTGTAAAATTTAATAGAATATAATTTCTGGATCATCGTTAAGGCGACAAAATCTTATTAATTAAAATCATATTATTTACAAATTATATTCAAAATTATACATATTTGTAGTACACATAAATTAGTATAGCATAGCAAAGTCTTAACATAATTTTAACATTTAACAACAAACCACATAAAACATAATGTAAAACATATATCAGATATAAACATCATGCCTCCTCCCCAAAAAAAGATAAGTCTTATACAATTGTAATTTGTAACTAAGATTTACAACAAAGGATGCAAGGGTGAGATGAAAGAATAAATTTGATTTTGATGGTAATTATTGTTACAATTATTTGAAACTCTATAAAGTACCACTTCACTTCAATAACTTTAACAGAAATTGGAAACATCAAAACTAAATTTCATTCATGTAAAATTTAAATTTTGATTTGAATTTTACATATTTTAAAATTTTCAATTTATCTGACAACTGAAGAAATAGAACAATAGTTTAATTTTATTATATGGGTTTTTTTTTTGTGTTTGGGATAACTTTAAATAGGCGGATCTGTTTTCAAAATTAAATCTATTAATATAACATTTAAAACAAATATATTTTAAATTTATAGTAAACTATTAATTTGTATTTCATTTAAATAAAAAACAGATTTAAAATAAAACATTAAATTTTTAATACTTCTAAACCAAAGTATTATTTATAAAATATAAAAATTTTTAATTTAATTTTAGAACTAATATTATGCTGTACAGGAAATTTTTCAAAAATATTTTGGAATCGATTAGCTTAGGTTTCCTATGTCTGCAAAAATTTAAATAAATGTTTTATTTGGTCTATACTTACTTTCCAAAGCTTGATTTTATTTATGTAGGTTAGAAAGTAGTTCCGTTATGAAGTTTTTGGCGGAGTTTATTGCTCTTTGCATTAGTACTGAAGAAATACAACTAAAATAAGTATTTTGTTATAACAAAGAAAAGCATGCAACTAGATATGAAAAGATATATACATTCTTTTCCGCAGCGTCATCTTCTAAGGCGACTTAGAAATGCTTGTCCATATGTTTGTTCGCACAATTCTTCAAAAAACTATGATTCTATTTTGATGAAATTAATACTCTATATTACAAAAGGTGGAAGCACGACGGGAGATAAGAAAATTTGACGAATCGGATCATTGCTTTGCATTCTGAAAGGTTCCAAAGCAGCTAAGCGAGCGAGCTTATTCCTGAAACCGATTATAGATAGAACCTTAGGATTTCAAAATTGGCACAAACTTGGTGTTGTGTCCGATTTCCATTTATCTTTTAAATTTGAGATGAATAGGAGTGGTTTTATTACTACCTGCTATATGCTTCCTAAATCTGAATAGTTAAGAAACAGATCTGCGAAGTTAATGAAAATAGAAATTTAATATTGTACAAGATCGTTCCACCCTTTTTTGTGTAACTATAACTTCACAAAACCTAACAAACACATGTCTTTTGTTATACAAATTAAGTGTTATAAAGTCTAATAAATACTTAAATAATTTAATTTTTAATTAAATACTTATGTCAAATAACTGGTATTTCGTCATCTGTCATACATGACTTTTGATAGTCCGAATTTCTGAGAAAAAAATATGCTTTTTCCATCGCAGAACCCATTCACCAAAAGCTAATCAATCTGAGAACGTTACAACTGCATTTCGACAGACGTTCACTTAATTATAATTCCTATACGCATTGCAATAATGCGTACTTCCAAGAATCTCAAGGAATCGAAGTTTTAAACATGTGAACAATACCTATAAACATTTCATATAAGCGATCGGTAATAATCTAATGAGACTGCATGGGAATGAGACTGCATATCCAGCATGTTGATTAATATCATTGAGATTTAATTCCCTCCGTTTCTTTTTTAAATTAAATATTTTTGCTAAACAAAACTGAAGAACATCAAAAGCGTAAAATAATAAGAAACCAAGAGGTAACATTAACATGTCTATCATTAAGACCTGTCGAAAATTAAAATGATTTAAAGTGAGCAGAAAAATAAATAAATAATATTTTATTTTCGCATAAAAATAAATTTTTCAAATAAATTGCAATAGACTGTACATAAAAATAGACAAAAATAGCTTTAATATTGTTGAGCAACTATATTTTTAAATATTAATGTTGTTTTTTTATTTTAATTTAAACGAATTTTTTACGTATGTAAATAAATGCAAGAGTACTGCGGTCTGCGTTAAATTTTTTTATTTTACTAAATAAGGCCGTGATGAATTTGTTAATTATAAATGCACTCTTAAAAGATATTTACCGTGTTAAAATAGAGGAAGTAAAAATTTTAAAATAATTTTAAATAATGATTTTAAATTTTTATTTTAAATTTTAAAATTTAAATTTAACAAATAAATGAATACTATTTTAAAGTTATTATAATAATATTTAGGTGTAATAAAAATTTAAAGTGCCTATAAATTTATGACTTTCAAAATAATTGAAAGAATTCAAATAAGGCTAATCTTAAGTTATAATTAAGTTTTTGTAATAAGAAAGATAAAAATGATTATTAATTGACAGTACTGCCAGATCAAACCACGGCTCTATGATTATTGAGTATTTCTGCAAAAACCTTTACCCTCATTATTATAGTTTTAATATATAACTGGCGTCGCTTCTAGCGGCGCTTTGACGTTTAAGGAGAATACATTGATTTAAATGCTTGACAAAATATAAAAGCAATGCAAGAGGCGCCGCACGAAACGATGCTATAGTAGAGCAACTTTTTGCTTTTCTTCGCGCTGATATTAAATAATTTTTTGTTTTTTATAAAATTTTCTACTTTTGCTTGCTTTGACATTAAATTCTCTTTTTTTTTCAAAGTTTTTTTTTATATTAAGTTTTTTTTTATATACAAAGTTTTTTTTCAATATTTTTTTTTATATTAAAAAACTTTGTTTATTTTAATTTATTCAATTTGAAAGATAAACAATTGGAAAGCGTTGCCATCATTTGATCTTTCTTTTGTTAAGAACGCGACGCTAGAATGCGACGCTAGAAACGGCGCTAGAAGCAACGATAAAAGCGAAGCGACAGTTGGGACATCACCTAATTATTCATTAATTCTTCTGTAAACATATTTGGTTTAAAAAAGTAATTTATTTTGAGATATTTAAACTAATGGCATTAAAAAAATTATTAAAGTATCAGTTAATACTAAATACAATATAAATAGGAATAAGAGGAAGAGATTTAAAAGACACATTTGTTATTTGAGTAATTTTGAATGATTTAAATTTTTTTTAAATGTAATTCAATGATTTACGATTACATGACATAAAAAATTTACACATTACATAGCATGTAATTACGAATAAAAGAAATTGTATTTAAAAACAAAACATTTTTATGTATCGCATTCATCTATTTGTACAATTAATTTTAAACCATAAATAGCACTGAAATATGATTAAAAACTTTTTGAAATAGAACGGAAAAAATACTAAAGAATTGATTCAGGGTTTAAATGTGTTATAATTACATCTCACGAAAGGAGCAACCCTGATATTAGATGGAACTATGATTTTTTATCCAATGTTGCATTTGAGTTCAAATCTGTTCATTTAGGAATAAAAAATTGGAAATCATAAAATTGAAATATTTTAAAAGATGATTTTTACACAATACTTTATACTAAAAGAAATTTACAACATTTTTCGATTTTTCAGAGACCTCCTACTTAGTGCGATAGTATAATCTAAATTTTAAAGCTCTCATTTATTTTTTGATCAAAATATATTACGATATAGTACCGCCACATATAAAAATGTTAAATTATTTATATATACACACACAAACTTAATTTCAACTTAATATACCTTTACACTCATATAAACCTTTCCACGTTATAATAAGGAAAGCCTTAACTATTGTAATTTTTTAAATTTTAAATAGCATTATAATACTTGTACATTATTTTAATACTTATACTTAAAATTTTACTTTTTGTTTTAATATGTAAAAGAAAATATGTGTTTTTCATCCCCGAGGATTTCCTAAATTAGATGTAAAAATTATGTAATGGAATTTTTATAAAAAGGGTATAAAAGAAGTTTAAAACAATTTTGTGAATATTTTAAGATGTCTGCACAAAAAGGAAAAATATTAAAAAGATTGTCTGTATTCTTCACAAGCATCAAGGAAATGTTTAGCACCATTAGAAAAATTATTTGGCAGAGTTGATTTATTTGAGGACATATCGTTTTGAAATTCAAAAATTTTGGAATTTTGGTTGGAACCAAATTTTTTAAATTCATTTACTCAATGGACATGACCTAACTTCTCAATTAAAAGTGCTCCTTGACATTGAAATTGGCCATATTTATACTTTAGAATTTGTTCATTTTTTCCTCAAACATTTTTTGTAGAAGATTAAAATTTCCTTTAGTCTAAAATAAAACCATCTTTTTATTTAACAATTAATTAAAAATTTGGTGTTTAACAATCCTCTTAATACCTAAAATTTTAATTTCACTTTATATTATATACATTTATATTAACTTTCCTGTGTCTATGGGTTTATTTTTCATTCTGTTAGATAGTGATATATTTTAAGTAAGTGTGAAAAGATGTTCGATCTTGATTTAATTTCAACAAAAATAATAAAAAAAGTTACAAATAAACTTTAAAAACTAAAATACTTCACTTTAATAATGTCAAACCATAGACTAAATGGATGAATTAAATTGCAGAAATTTGAAACAGTTATTCTTCCGATTAACCTTAGTCCAGCAATTTACTTTTATATTAAAACACTTTTAAATGCAAAAAATCTACCATAAATTTTTGGTTAATTAAAATTTTCAATATTTTAAACTTAAAAGTTTACAATTTACTTTCGTATTAAAAATAAATCCTCAAGTTTTTAACAGCATCAGCATCCAGGTTTTATTTTCTACATTTTGGGGGCTAGTAATACTTAAATAAAAGTATATATTGTAAAAATATATGTTTTTTTATATTTTATTTTATTTTAAAATATAATAAGCATTATTTTTAAATTTTCAATTCATTGGCAAATTTTAAATCATATATTATACAAATTATAAATAAATAAATGATAAAAATAATTTTTATTATTAATAAATCATAAAAAAATTTTGAAAACTTTGATATAATTATTGAAAAATTAATTATGAGAGTTCTGAATAAAATAAAAGTTCTCCTATACACTTTGATTTTATAAAACAATTATTTAATTAAAAATATCTTGGCAAAAATCAATTTTTAGAAAAATATTCTAATATTAATTAAAAGATTTATTAAATATTTTTTTTATTTAAAGTAGAAAAATAACAAAATATTAAATTTAATGACATTCTTAAAGTGTTTGATGTCATTTAATCAATTTAAATTTATTTTAAAAATAAAAAGGAATTATTCAAAAAGAAATTGGGTCTAGGTGACATAACTAATTAATTAAAGTGTATTGAAATAAGATAAAACTAACAGTAATTTAAAAACTGTTTAGATGCAGATCAAAGATAGAAATGATAGCAAAATTTAAAAAACAAACAATTTATCTATATAAAAAATATGCCATTTTTAATTGTCTTAATGTTTTCTATTCGTATGAAATTTTAAAATTAGTTAGTGCCGAATTGAGCATATTTCAATATTAAATATTAATTGCTTAAAGGCTTTTAGATATTTAAAGAAAAGACTGTGGTCAGACAGTGAGCTGGTGGTTTTATTGTGAACGGCTATTTAAAATTTTTTTAAACAAATTAATTTTGTTTAAAATGACCAGGTATATCAAATCGCATCGGAGTGTTTAATATTTAAGATGTTATCCAATTTGAAGAAAAAACAATAGGTATAACTTACGAATAATTTTCAAAAGATTTCTGGATATAAACTGAGGCTAATTTGATTTACGTTTAGATTTCGATTCCATTCATAAACCTCGTTGGTTGCATATCTGTCTTGCCTCATTCATTTAGTAACAAAGAAGCAATTCCAAGGTAGAAGCCAAAGTAGAATAATGTATTTAAGATATATTTATTACAATACCATTTAAATTTATATCCATTATTTATTTTATTCACAAAAATTTTTCAAATACTTCAAATTAATTGCATTATAAGTATAGAACATTACCTAGCATAGAAATACTTTTTGAAGAAACCTTACATATGTTTTTCCTATACAGTCCTAACAAAACGTATATTTAATATTTTATAATGTCAATATATCTGAAATGTCAACATTAGTTTAACAAATCACTTCATATGAAATATTGTTATATAAAATGAAAATTTTCAAAAATATTTATAGAATTTAAAAAACCAAGAAAATGTTACAAACGATTACATTTCAATTTAGTTCCAAAAATCATGAAGTGATTTTCAGGTGAATTGTTATCGTGTTAACTGATTTTATCTTAGATTAAGTGCACGTTCTACCATATATGACTCAACATATAGATGTTAAATGATTCATAAAAATAAATTTATGAATTTATTTTGTATTTGTTTTTTAGTTGCTTTTCTTCTATAGTTGTAGTGGTATTTAAATGTTGAAGAAAAATTGATTGATCGATTTTAAAATGTTAACCTTTCTCGATT
The DNA here is from genome assembly GCA_963082915.1 of Dolichopus griseipennis. Classification (NCBI taxonomy): domain Eukaryota; kingdom Metazoa; phylum Arthropoda; class Insecta; order Diptera; family Dolichopodidae; genus Dolichopus; species Dolichopus griseipennis. Next base: position 42,023,698 of record OY720443.1, on the reverse strand, counting down.
GATCGATTTTAAAATGCCAAATTGAAAATGAGAATTGTAAATTTTAAAAATTTCTATTAAACATGTTTATATTCAGTTTTAAATATTATTGAATAATTTTAAGATATTACGGTATGGGAATTGGTAAACCAAATTAAATACCTAGTAAATAAATCATAAAACTGTTTATTTTTAAATCGTTTCAATTATTAAATTATTTTACGTAATTTTATATTTTAAAATTTTTTAAAAATCTGTATTTTATATTTTGATTATTATTTTTAATATATATGATAAAAATTTATGAAGAAGGGCACATTTTATAGATTACGAAAGTTCTATAAATTTTATTTTGTAATTATTTAAGAGTTCAAGGAAATGAAAACTTTTTTTCGACTTGCAATGACAGTAATTAATAAAATAAATAGAAATTGTTTGAAAAATTTAAACTATATTAATTTTTAGTCGGTTCTAGTAATACAGCCATGATGTCATTATATTTAATATTTAAAAATTAGTGTTCGAAATTTCTGTTTATAACGCATAATGCAATCAGGCATAATAGATTTATAAGTACTATTTAATTATTTATTTATTTATTTATTTGTAGTACCAGAGAATAATAAATATTGCCTCATAATATTAATCCTTTGCAAATTTGACATTTGAACTTATTATTAAATTATTGTAATTTACACTAAATTTTTTTTATTAGGTATGATCCGACCAGGATTTGAACCCGAGACTTTTCGATCAAAAAACCGCCACTCTACCACTGAGCTATCTGTCAGATATAAGTATTGTATATATTGAGTCAATATGGAAAATTAAACCGAATTAGTGATGTGGGTTCGACCACCCCTTCAGCATGTTTTTTACCAGTGACAACTTATATCAACAACTAAAGGAGGTAGAGTTCTCAAATTCATCCAATACAATATTTATTTATAGTCAATTTGTTGTCCTTAAGAAAAACAACATTTAAGCTAACAGGGAAAAGTTTTTCCAAAGAACTAAATGTCAAAAATATTTCATTTAAACCTTAAAAACCTTAGACTGAAATTAACGAAATTTAAATAAATAAAGGATATGTTATATATTGGGTATTTGACACTTGATACGGATAGATTATCTTTATTTTAAACTCTCCATTTTGTTTCAATATTACATCAATTTGTTAACAATTCAATAAAATTTTTTTAATGTCATTTGTTTATCTTACCAATTTTCTTTTACAAAAAAAAACCTACAACATTCCAAATAACAAAAACAATTACTGGCCACAGAAATATATCAAACGTCTTTTTTTTTACACTATTCCCTCTCCTATAAGTAAAACGTTTTATTTGCTCAGTTTCAACATGTTATTTGCATTACAACCGTAGATCTACAAAAAAAAATTTTTACCAGTTCGACTAGAAGAGAAGGCAAATATAATAAAAGCCAACGGAAAAACCAAAAATAAAGTGTATATATGTATATGTCTATGAACATTGATTGTTACAAACGCAACCAAATAATGTTCTACCATTGAACGAAAAGGGGCGGTACAATATTTAGGTTTTTAAAATCTCGTTTTTTCAAAATCTCGGAAATCGTAATCTCGTTTTTTTACAATCTCGTTATTTTAAAATTTCGAAAATAAAAATCTCGAAAATAAATATCTCGTTTTTTAAAATTTCGAAAATCAAAAACTCATTATTTTTAATCATTTTACTCAGGTTGCGAAATTCTGATTTAGAGATAAGTTTTTTTCAGAATATTTATTATATATTTGCATGTGGAATATTCCTAATTAAAAAGAATTTTAGAATTGTATTCAACCAGGATTGCCCCCTTTTATTAAAAACTATTAAAGGAAAACTTTAAGACACGAAATTTTGTAGTCAATCCATCAAAATGATATATTTGGGTCAAGGACTTGAATGAGTCAAGTAATTTCGAAAAATAAAAATTTATAAACAAAAATGATATTTTGATATTCGAGATTCCGAAAATATAAGATTTTGAGTTTCGATATTTTAAAAAAACGAGATATTGTACCGAACAAACGAAAAGACTAAATACTGAAAATATTTGTAATATAGAAGTACATAGTACTCTTGGGTCCATTCATGTGTGAATCTTGTACAAAGATAATTTTTTTTATTATACTCAACATATACACCTCTTAACTTTTTGATATTGTTACCACTCTGTTTTTAAATGTAGAATATAGTGTTATACTTTATTCCACTTTTTCAATAACATCGATTTTCAATTGTTAAGAATCGTAAATTATCATCTTGTTAGGTTGAATTATTGATAGTGTCTCTACATTCTTTTTTCCTCCGGTTTTTTTGTTTTTTCCAAACATTTTTCACTTTTGACTTTTTTATTGGAAAAAATTCCTGTTGATTAAAAGTTAAGAAAATTTATATGGGTATTTAGAATATAGTAAATTGATAGAATGAATTATTTGGAACGATTTTTTTTTTGTTTTTGGAATCGTTTGTATGTGAGACATTAAAAAAACAAACGAAGAATTCTAGTAAAATTGAAAGAATACATAAAATATTGAAAATACCTTTGGAAAAACTTAATATTTCATACATGTTTTGCATATTTAATGAAGATATTTTTGTGTTTTCGATAAGGGAATTATATAAATTTTAATGTGATTCTTTTTTTTTATTAAATAATTAAATAGTTTAGAAAAGACATTCTTGAAAGAGACATAATGTATGAAATACAAAAGAGACTTAAAACAAAAATACTTTAGATAAATTTTATTTTGCTATAATTTTTCCAAGTTATGTGAATCAAATTTTAAAAATATAATAACTAAGATTTGCTATGGATTACCTTTGCACCTTTGGTCCACAATAAATTTTCGAATAATTTTTAGACATAGTTTGTAACTTGATCGAGATTTTTAACAAAGGTAATTTCTAAAACTAAACTATGTTCTAAAATAAGTTTTGGGTAAACAGTTTAAATAGTATATTAAAATAAAATAAAATATATACTTATATTTAGTTAAAACTAGCCCCCTAAAATGTAGAAATAAAAAAAAAAATGATGGTTTATGTAGGGAATTTGTTACTGTTTTAATTTAAAAGTAAATTGCTGGTATAAGAAACAGTTCTTTTAATGCTTTTAATGTTTAAAAACTTTTAAACTGTTGCAATTTTTCATTAATTAAAAATTGATGGCAAACCTTTTGCATTTAAAAGTGTTTTAAAATAAAAGTAAACTGCTGAAATGAGAGGCAGTTCTTCTTTCAGTTAATCTTAATCCAGCAATTTACTTTTATATTAATATTTTTAACTTTTATTAGAAATTTATTATAAAATTAAAAATATTAAAACAAGTTAATATATAATGTTTGACATTTAATTTATTTATATTACTTCAAAAAATTTTTGACAGGTATTCAAGTTACAGCTATGTTTAATAATTGCAAATTTGCAGTTTTTGAACCCTTACAGAAAAATACACATATACTAAGGACAGAAGGCTAAGGCTAAGGACAGAAAAATACACATATATTTATTTTTCAATAATTTAACTGAAGAGCATGAACAGCAGAGTAAGGTCAGAGCGTTTAAATTTAATAAAATAACACTATTTGAATAAACTGTCATTTTTATTTTAGTAACGTTTTAAATTGTCAAAAAATTAAATTTAATTATTAAAACTAAATTAAAAATGGATAACTTAAAATAAACAAATCATTTTGACTTTTATAAGTATAATGTTAAACAAACGTCAAAATGTATTTGTATTTTATGTTGCTCATCCGTACTCAAAATATTTGAACTAGAGCATGACCTAAGCGCGCTGGGAAAAATCGAATCACAAGCTCTGAGCACTTAGAGCTTAAAACAAAAACGATTTTTTTTGACAATTCATGCTCTGCTTGATGTTCTGATTTAAAAAAACGCCTATAGAACTCAATTTAATCATTGACAGATGAGGGAAATTTATGACTTTAGAATGCATGACTTATTTATATTTGCATATGCATTGGAATTATTTGTTACTTTTATATTAGCAAAATTAAATTTTCTTTATAAATTATTTAACAACAAAATATTATATTTTTTATTAAATCATTTTTATCTTACAGCCTTCACTACTAGAAAGCTCAAATTCGGAGGAGTACTATTTACTAATAACTGGAGAAGGCTTAAACTAAACTTTAATAAACTTTGAATTCTTCAAAAAATACAAAAAGAAGCTCAAATACTTATTTACTAATCATTGTTAAAAATAGGAATAAATAATATAATTTTTTAGAATTAATTTTGTTTTCATTAAGTTTAAATTGTTTTTTTAGGTTCTCATGAAGTTTAAAAGAAGAAGATAATTTAATTTCCATATTAGAAATAAATAACCTCCTTAAAGTTGGATATTTTAGAAATTTTAATTTCTTAAGAGGTTTTAAAGATCGACTTTTCTCAAATACGAAAACAGTTATTCCGCATAATTTTACGCTCACTTTTTACTCTTCTATATTGCTACTAATATAATAACGTAGAAATAAATCCAAGATAGATTATATAACCTTTTTTTTCTTTCATAATATGGTTTATATTCTAAAGTCTATAAAATCTATTAATATTTCTTTTAAAGTCTGGGTACTTTATATGGTAGATCGCCCCAATCTCCTGACCCAATTTAGCACATCATTTCTTTACGCCAAAAAAACATTCATACTAATTTTTATTAAAATTGGTTGAGATTTTCGTTAATTATTAGAACTTGATATTCCCGAATCTCCTAGAATTTTCTACATCCCCATAATACTAGAATCAATTTATGAAAGCTACTCTCCATGGTTTTAGTTCTACTTTCACCCAATAGTCTATGTACCAAATTTGAACTCATTTCGACAGTTAGAACTCTACATTTCTCAAAAAGTTTGGTATTTTCGTGTGGCAGTTTTTCGATCCTGTGGTCCGATTTGTCTAATTCCAAACAACCTTTGTTAGGACAGATGAAATTCTATAATTTTTTTCACCACGAACTTATAATCTTTTCGTTTATGGTATTGTTACTGGAAAAACCTGAAACCAATATGTATGAAACTTTTCCTAAAAAATTACTTGCCCGCTGCCTTTGAATCCGAGGCGTAAGAGGTAAAAATAATTGAAGCCATCAAAAGATTATGCAGACAGAGTTCGTCACAATATATTTATACTAAACCAAATTCAAGGCCTTCTAATATTATATATAGTGTTTATAAGGTATTAATCCACTTGAAGTATCACATATTAAAGTCATTTACTCTTCAATTTTTTTTAAAAATTTAACTCTCTTTAAAAATCCCTACAAAACTTAAAGATTTTTCTGATGACGTAACAGCCATCATAAAAATTGAAAACTAAAATTTTATTGAAAAAAAAAAAAAAATAGTTTCAAAACCAATGATTGTAACTGATATTGTTTGCATATAAAGGCATTAATAATAAAACAAAAAAATAAAATCGAATCATCAAATTATTCATGACTCTGATTTTTTTTTTGCATAGCCTTGCATTGCAGAAAAAATTTCGCAATGTTTTTCTTTTCAAAACAAAGACAACAAAAAAACCAAACGATTTTTCACCAAAAAAAATAAAATTTTTTTAAATCAGTTTTATTATGCAGTTATTGTGTTCATCCCTGTTAAATAGTCTGGTAATTGTTTTTCCCACAGGAATATTTCAAGGACTACAAAATTTTGAATGCTATTTTCACTGAACATATATCAAAATTCCAATTGTAAATATCGGATTGAATCTTGGACTCAACTACAAATAAAAAATCGTGTATATGTAAAGTGAATTTTTGATTTCATTCGATATTTGAAAAAAAAACCAAATAATTTTTGGTGTCTATGGTTACTGTTTTATAATCACTACTGAATCCTTTGGTATTGAGATTTAAATTTTGTTATGGTCGTTTTTTGTTTTTTTTGTAGGGTTGGCGCTTATAAAAAAAACGTACTATTAAAAACTAATGCGATTATTTGTTTGTTGATTGTTTTTTTTTTTTGTAATTCATTCTTTTCTTTACACGCTATCGCAAAATTCTTATGTAATCTGATTATTCAATCGTTTTTATTAGTTTTTACCGTTGTATCATACTTGTAAACTTTTTTTTAAAAATGATTTTGCCATAAAAATTTATAGTAAATTTAAAGAATTTTGTAACATTTGTAATTATATGAAAATATAAAAATAATATATAGATTAAGTGTTTAATTTTAGTATTAAAGATTTGAATACCCACTTAATCTATAACTATTTAATTAATTGTGACTTATTAACTCAATACAATGGAAATTATATAATATGACAGTGGGAGGTGGGTATGACAGATTACTTCGTAAACTGAACTTGATGTTCAATTCTTCTCACATAAACGGTAGCTCTATAATTTGTAAAAATTTTGATAAATATTAAAATCTTACTAAAAATTGGAAATTGATATTAATGAATGTAAGCTGTATATGCATCAAAACATAATCACAGCCCAAGGAGATTTTTTTTGACATAGATTCCCAAAAAAACGGAAATCCCAAGAAAGTCCCGTGTTTTATTTAAAAATTGCAAAACCTAAAGAAGCTTCAGGTGTCTACAAATAAAGAATATCAATTTTAATAAACGAATGACCAAGGTTGCAGTGACTCCTAAAACAAGTTCGGAAAAAATTATATTAAAAAATTTTTCTCTGACCTTACTAAATTGAGTATTTGTAGGGTAAAAACATCTCGGCTTTTGATTACATGTACATAAGAATTATGATAAGGAAATCAAATGCAGAATAGAAATCGCTAGAAATGCTCTTATAAGCACAAGAAAATATTAAATAATTGTGATGTCAGCATTAACTTATAATTAGAATTCCTTAAATGTTTGGTTTTATCAGTTTTATTATATGATGTAAAGGCCTGGAAACTCAAAGTAGCTATGATAATAGAAATTAGAATCATTTGAGATGTGGATTATTAGGCGTCTGTCAAAGATATCTTAGACAGATCCCATATCTAATATGGAAGTTCTACAGAGGCTGCAGAAATAAAGAGTATTCAAAAAGAATCCTAGGGACGGCGAGGAATAAAATATGAATTACTACAGATTATTGTCGAAGGCAGAATAAAATGAAGACCAGGTGTAGGAAGAAGGCAGCTACAATAGCTGAGAAATATTAGAGATTGAACTGGTTTCCGCACAAGTGGGGACTTAATTCATACAGCCAAAAATAGAATGGAATATGCCAAGGTGGCAACAATAGCTTAGCATAAAATTAACACACCGACGTCCAGCATTGAATATTCATCAGAAAAAGAAGACAGCTGTAATTGACCCCTACACCCCTCGTTGCTAATTTCGTCTATAAGAATCGACAGACTCTACATCAATTCGTAATTTTCTTCTTTCATTTTTGTACTCATATTTTCATAAGATTTTTCATTTTTTTAATTGTGTGTTTTTGGATTAAATTCCAATGATTTAAGTCCCAATCAAGTAAAAAAATTTTTGGTTTCAATGGACAGCAATCATTAAAAATCTTTTTAAAAATAAAAAAAAAATTAAAACTGATTGAAACGAAAAATGGGTTGAAAAAAAATATTTAATCCCATGTTAAAATAAAGAAAAACTTTAAATTTTTAAAATTTAATTGTATTAATCGGTTGTTTCTATAGTTTTTATAGCTTAATTTTTTTTTAAAAAATTTTCATCTCGATTCTTTTTTATTAATTAAAGACTAAAAAAACGTTTTTTCAAAAAATTCAAATGGGTCATTGTTCGATTTGGTATGATTGAGATTTTTTTTGGCCGAGACTCTTTTTTTCGATTTTAATCTTTGTTTTTTTGCAGATTGATTTTTTTTTTTATACAAAATTAAACTGAAAGTTTAAACCCAATTTAAATTTTAGTAAATGTTGTTTTATGAATCGTACTTAAATTTTAAATCATTTACAATGAAGTGGTAATATGTATTAGTTTTAAATAAAATAATTAAAAACCTAGTTAAGATGACATAAGAATCAATTAAATTATACAATATTTTGGACTTTTGTGGGTTCCTTTTTTTTTTTGATTTTTATAAATAAATAAAACAATTTATCAGAAAAAGACTAGGCTTAATTCATTTACCTTACTTTTTTAGTAAACGATGTTCCAAAAGGTGTTAACAAATTCACTGCCCCTTAAAATAATAAAAAAGTTGATAATTACAGTCAACTCCATCGTTAAGAAGTAAATTAGAGACAGGGGAAAACTTTGAATGTAAAATGTGTATCAAGTGTACTATGGACTTTAGCGCCCTTTTCAACGAAACTTAAGGTTGAGTCTTTGATACAAATGCAAAAAAATGGGCTTCTGATGTTGAAAATTAGTAAAACAAGCCTTGAAAAGTTGAGGGCTGGAATGTTGGATTAAATATAGAATAAATGGACAAATTTGAAGGAATATTAAGTAGGAAGTTGTTAATCTTCTTCTGAAAGTTTTTGTATCCTATAATTCTGGTGGACCCATGGATTTATAACTTTAAAAAAACATAGAGTGGAATAATACATATATAATACATATATAAATACAAAACTTTGAACAAAACTTTCAAATGTTTTATTGTAAAAGTTCAACTGTTCTACACATCAAAAAAAAATTAATTACTTTCAAAAAACAAAACCTTTATGAACTTCATTTACAGTTATTTTTCACAATTTTATTTTTTATTTTTTATTAATCCTAAGAGTCGGAAATGAAAATTTTATTCATAAAATAAAAATAAATTTTATTACCTATATAATAGTCAGGTGTCAAACTGTGAAAGAATTTTTAAACAAATTTTCTAAGAAAGTCGTCAGATGTTTTTCATACCATAAAAAAAGCGATACAAATGTCATGACAAAAATCGTTTAATTATAAAAAAAAACGAGGAAGAGTGTAGTAGAGTAGACTGTATCAACTCTGAGATACCCGTATGACCGTTATATAAACATTATATCATTATTATTATAAACATTAATTACTTTTGGCAAAATTTCAAACATACCAGCTTTGTTAGGTGTAGTGTAATGCTCATATAAAAGAAGGAGTTGTATGGCAGCTACTCGAACCTTTGCAGTAGACCAATCAAATTTTGCAGTAACTTTGGCCATTACACTAAACTATTTTTGGCAAAATTTCGGACACCCAGCTTCATTAGGTGTAGAGTAATGCTCATATAAAATAAGAAGTTGTATGGCAGCTACTCGAACCCACTGCAGTAGACCAACCAAATTTTGCAGAAACTTTGGCCATGAAACTAAACTACTTTTGGCAAAATTTCAGATACGTAGCTGTTATAGGTACTCATGGACCAAAATGGCTGGATTTAAATAGCGATGACGGCTATTGCAAAAAAACGAATTTGCGAAAATTTCAAGATCCTAGCTCCTTTAGTTTCAGAGTTATCGTGGTGACGGACGGACAGACGGACGAATATCCATTCAAATATTACAGAAATCTAATAAAACTAAATGAAAATAGAAGGTGAAAGTGTTCCATTACCATTTTCATTTCAGAATTTGAGAATTTCGGAATTATTTTTAAATTTAAAAACTCAACAAAAAATTACTATTTAAAAAAAAATATGCTGTGTTCACCACAGAACCAACCGCTATTACAGAAAAAAATTTAATGAAAAGTTCTTTAATAAATTTTTTGCCTACATGACGTGCAAAAATTTTCTATCAAAACAAGACTTTGAAAAGATTGAAAAGATTTTGAAAACTTTTTTAAATTTAATTAAATAGACTCTAAAGTTCGTCAGATCAAATGACTTTCTATGGCAAAGTTGTAGGTCTTTATTTGTGTAATCACTTTTATTTAATAAATAAATTTTTGTTCTAGTTTACCTGATTCTCTCGAAAAGCTTATTAACTCAAGACATTGACATCACAGCAATATATATGAAAATTGGAAGCATTCCGTTTAGCCGCTTAAGCGTGTACACGTATGCACGGACAGACAGATGGAAAAAGAGATAGACACACAGACGGACACCATAAAAATAACAAGTTTTATAGGTTTCTGCACACCGGAGTAATGCGTATCAGAAAAAAATCACAGCGTCCAATTTTTGTTGCGAAAACAATACCTACTACCGCTTATTGTATTTCATATTAGCGGTTTGTAAAAATTATAAAAAAAAAAGTTTCTAAAAGAAAACATTTCAAACACATTTAACAAAAGAATAATAAGTTTAAGAATAGCATATATATAAAAGTTTAACATTCATAATATAATGCAACACAATATATAAGATAAGAAGCTTTTAATGTCAGTAACATTAGCACTCTACTAAAAACATATTAAATAGCAAACAATAGTATAAATTGTAGAAATGAAATGGAGGCAAAAGATGAATATAAGTTCAAATACAAAACAATGAGTTGAACTGTTGAACATTTGGGAAAAACTAGGAAATAGTTTTCTATACGTTATATATTTTCTAGAACACTTTACAATTCTCAGAGAATAAAAAGGTGTACAATTATTTTCACATTTCCTTCCATAATATGGTCATATTGTGTATTAAAATGTTACAACATATGTTGTAATGTATAATGTTTAGTAGGTATTAAAGAGGTGAAAAATGAAAGTTAATATGTTCCTATTTATACCAAAGATTTAACAAAAAATACAAAAATAAATCCGCCCTAGAAACCTTACTAATGGACTTTAAAAACTTTAAATTTATTTTTGTGGAGAAAGTGTTTTAAAGTGAATTTTGAAGGTTGCATATTACAAATATATTTAAATTTTTTTAGTGTTTATCTTGAAGATGGAAAATATTCACTATCTGTAGACTAAATTTAACCTAGTTTAGAAAACACAAAATAAATTTCTGAATCTACTCAGAAATGGTATGCTTTTAATTTTATAATTGAGGTCAGTCATTAAATTACCTAAATATACACTTTAAAAATTTTTTATATTATTTTAAGTAAATTAAAGGCAATACATTAATAACTTAATTTTTTTTTTTTTTACAAGGGAATGGAACGCTCGAAAGCCAAACGAATTTCCATTAGCCGTGTTACGCCATCCTAACAATTCGACACAATAATTAATATATTTAATAAGGTCAATAAAGCACTGAGTGAATAGTTTGTGGGCATAAAATTATTTATTATCATGAAAAGTTACAACCCGAACCCGAAATCAGAAGGAAATTGGGAAAATTGGAGAAAAAAATTCGTAAAATTGATGCCAAGTCCAGTTGATGCCAAAACAGTTTAAAAGACAAAAAGATTATTTTATAATTAATTTAATTTTAATTTATATACTAATTTTATTCCATCTTGATTTGAAATACTAAGCGAATTAGTTATTTCGCATAAGAATAAGTAAATTATTCTAAACCTTAGAGGCAAGGTCTTCGGGATGAGGAATATAAGAGGATCTGCAACGGAAACTTGAGCATCTAAGGTATACGGACGATGCTGGAATTTTGCTTCCGCATAGATTTTGCGACATCTACAGATAAAACTAAATCAAGAAAATCAAAGCAGAAAAAATAATAATAGCCTTAGTTGATCAAAACTTTAATTTAATGAAATATTCTTTAATTGAATATAATACATTTTCGTTTAATTATCTCTTAGTTCAGTTTTGATGCTCAGTGTCTCTCAGGTCTTGACAAATAATTTTACAGCTAATTTAAAACTTTTAAAATTTTCTCTTACTAATAAACTGTCCTTCCTTAAAAAAGTTTTTATTTAATTCTATTTGAAATTTTTTAATTGATTGTTTTATAATAAAAAATAATGAAAATGCATGACCAATATTGTTTAAGGCCATTCGTCAATTGAGTTGGTGTATATCAAAATAATAAGCCTAGCTTTGCGTTTCTCAATTTCATATACTCTTATTATTTTTAATTTTTACTTTTTTAGGGAGAATACGAAAAAATTTTCAAATAAATTTAATGTTTGTTGTGTCAAAACTTGAAATTCTAATGTTCAGCGGTTAACGTTACGTTTCTCGACTATCTTTTTACTTAAAATGTATGTGAATAAACACAACATTTGACAGACTTTAAATGTCATTATTGGTTATTTAGGTCATATTACAAATCCTCCTTTTATCCAATCCCTTATTTGAAAATAAGAATACCTAAAAAATTTTTTCTTTAATCTCTGACCTATCTTGAAAAACGCAAAACGTTTCACATCGGAAAACGCGCCAACACGTGGCTTTATATGTTATAAAACCTTGACAGTATAATAGTAAGTTAATGAATGACAATTTGCTTACAATTTAATAAAAACTCAAATTTAATCAAACAACTGCTATTAATTATCTTACTTACAAAATCTAAAATAAAATAAATTATTTAATTATTTTAAACTTTTGAACCTAATTACTTCAGTCTACCGAAGTTTTACATTTAATATCTATATTATTATAATAGTATTAAATTCAAAATATTTTTCTTTTACTTTTCAATTTTAATTTTCCATATGTTCAATAGAAAAATTTTTCTTTTTTATTTTTAGATTATATTATTTTTATATAACATGCTTCAATAAATCTAGAGAATATTCAATATCTTTCGGATAATAAAGTTTGTTTTTCTATTTCTATTTTTATTATCTCTCTATGGTTCTTTGAATCTCTTGTATCGATTTACAAATGAAAGCAAAATAAAAATCGCTTTGAATTACATCTCCAGCAAATATTTTTTTTTTTAAAATAGTGATGTGAAAAATAAGAATATGTTCAGTCTTTTGAGATTTGATATAGTCTCTCTTAGTCTCTTTATCCTTTTATGCTTTGGGTTTCGTCCTTTGCATTTCTTTATTACATTCAATTGGTAATTTTTTTACGATTCTTTGGATTCAAATCGTTGTACAAAATTAAGCACAAAATCAATAAAATTTTTAAAATTTTTTTTTATTTAAATTTGTACTTATTAACAAAAAATTATATTTAAATAACGCTAGCCGTTATTATATTATTTTAAAGGTATTGTTTGGATTTAAAAACTTTGTTTTAGAAAACAGTATTATATTTAAGCAGCTTGTGGGTCAGGCTGCTGGTTACAAGCCAGGTTTCGCTGCCATATATCAGGAATGCCCGGAATATTCTTAATTTCGTTTTCTTGGATATCTGGGAATTCCTCCATAACGGTTGTTGACGACTAAATACTGCTCTTGCTTTCTTTAACCTGTATTCCACGTCTTCATGGTCCTCCAATTGGTAGTTATTTTACAGACCAGATAGCGGAAACTGTTTATAAATTTTATCTGTTGTCGTTTCAATTGGATGATTGCCGTGTTGGTGTTATTTATCCTCATGCTTTTTCCAAGTTGATTTCCAGATCAGCATGTTGTACCTCTATTTGTCGAGCAGACTTCTTTGAGGATGTTGTCCAGGACAACTGTGAAGAGGAGAGGTTTGAGTACTGACTTTTTAATCGGAAGGACCGCTTTCAAATCTTAGTAAAAGTGTTTTAACTTCGATTTTTATCTGGTTTAGCTTTGTCTCAGCTTTTGTTTGGCATTGGGTTTAATTTCATTATACCAGCAATTATTAATATTGACTTAAGTTGTTTTAAAAGCAGTTCAGTATTCATTTCGGAATTGCTATAAAAGAAATTTTTCGATTTATTGCTACAAATCAAAGGATGTAATAATAACGGATGTAACCATAAAATGTTACATATTAAAGGATATAATAAGTTTCTGACGAATAACGATTATAGAACAATTATTAGTAAAAAAGATTCTGACTTTTACAGAGTATTATATGTTGTAATTTGAGCCAATGATGCTACACCATCAAATTTGTTGATAGTATTGCTATAAAATTAATTAAAAAATAATTTTTTATTAAATTTTCGTCATCGTCAATAATTCAATAACCCAAGTGATTAATCCTTCAACAACATAAACTAAAAGCCAACTTTTATACAAAATGAATTGACAATATGAAATTGTAGTAATCCTTGATTTTTTATCCCTCTTTTGACCAAATCCATTATTAAAAAATACTAAAGACTAATGATTAAGGTAAAAAATCATCCACAAAATAAATAGAAAAATTAAAAAAAAAATAGTATTAAAATCAATCGACTCGAACTAAAATAACGAATTTTATTTTTAATTACGTACAATTAAATTTTTTAATAATTTAATATTTTTTTCTGAAAATTATATTTTTCTCCGGATTTTTTTAAAAAATTGAAATTTATATGTTCTCGAAACCATATATGGATTAATGAATTATAATAATAGGTTTTGTATCAGTAAAATTTAAATTACTTGGTTAATATTATGGGAGTGTTGGGTCTCTTAAAAATATTGGACTTTACAGAGAGACTTTCATCTAAGATGAGATCATTCCTGCAATATTGAACGCCCAGATAACTTAACTCTTGATTTAATTTTTATTTATATTTTTATACTTATACAAGTTTTTCCTAAAACCTTCAGTGAGTTATAAGACTGAATGAAAAATTTTTACGTTAACATTGAATAGTCTTTTGGAAATATGTATTTTTTTATATGGATTTTAATTGTATAAGATGTACATATTTAGTTTGATAAATCCCAAAAATTCTATAACCCAAAAAGTAGTTGGAAAATGAAATGTATTGGGGAACCTTGACCTAAAGGAATCCCGCTAAGTTTTTATTTTTAATACAACTCACATTATATTGCATTACAGCTTCAATAAATATTAACGTCACACACTTTGGTTTCTATAAAAGTATGTCCGAATATAAATTTTATTTCATGGTTTTGTAGTATTGATTTTTATTTCATTTTCATTTCCTTTTAATTTAATTTTTGTATTAAACTTTTATGGTGTCAAATGAATTTTTTTTTGTGTTAATTAATTAGAATCAAGAAATTTAATATTTAAAATATATATTTGTAGCAGCAGTTTTATTTAATTTTGTTCCAGGACAATTAGAAGGAAAGAGAATTGAAAAAAAATTTATATATACAAAAATTTACTATACCCTTGAAACTAATAAAAATCTAAGAATTTTGTGTCTCTCTATTCTCTAATGTGTGACATGACTTAAACTGAATTTACACTTCATTATTTTTTTATTATTATCAATACTAAAAATAAAATTTAAAGGACTATAAAGATATTGAAACTAGATATTAGGATAATAATTTATTATATAACATGTAATTTTTGTAAAAAGTTTTTCTAATTATCTATTTAACTAATCATAATATAATATTGATTAGATTATAGTAATTAATTAATTTAATTAATGTACACATACTTTGACGACGTTACTGAAGAGTTAAATTTAATTTATATAAAATGGATAATTATAGTTTTTAGGTGCGATTCGTGCGGTAATACTATTAGACTCTTCAGTGGGCTTGAGGATTAAGTTTTCCTGAAAGATTTATGAATCTATCAAAGTTAAGTCAGGAGTTGGTCTAGGAAAGGTCCAGTAGTATTACAGGACGAAACACTCTTAAATATTTAACAATATCTTGCAATCTCTGATTTGTTAATCGAAATCAGTTGATCATCAAGGGTCTCTTAGTTTGAAAAATTAGTTGTTTCTTAATTGTTTAAGGAGTTGCTGCTCTCACTGTAGCAAAAACACTTCAGATCACTACATTGTTAATAGTTAATATTGAATGAGTTCAAATAAATAATGAAAGTCATTCCCTTTTATAAGGTTGGTATTCTTCTTTTCGTAAAAGGCTACCTCGGCCAAATTCGAAAGCACCTCTTACCAAATTTTGGAAACCGAAGGAAACTTTAACTCTCTTAGAACTTGTCGGAATATTGGTCAGCTATATATTGGGTTACTCTTTCTATTTAACTATTCTCAATTATCATTCAATCAATTCCACGACGACACAACTGCATTAGCTTCAAGCGCTTATTGCTATACTGTTTAGGATTTACCCTTTGATTTAAGTTTTAAGAAACTTCTATCTTTTGTATAGAAATTTGTAGGAAAAACAATGTAGTAAACTCTAAAGTGATAACTAATAACGGAAGTTGAATATTGGCCCCATGTCTTTTCCATTGGCCCACATAAAATCCCCCAAATAGCAAGCATAAAATGTTGGCTTTTGGAAAAGCAAAATAACCCCAAGTAAAGAGACAAAAGAAAAGGGAAGGGGAAATGAAAATAAAATGTTTTGCATTACCTATTTATTACTAATAATAAATTTGATAAATAACGGTAAACTACCGTAACACAACAACAGTAACAAAAAAACAATTAAAACCCACAATTATTAAAACAAAACATACAAACACAACTTTTAACGAATAAACAAAGTTATTAATAAAACTTTTACAAAAATATGGAAACTTTTTAATTTTCCCAGTTATAATTATCAACGTATTCCTCATTTTCCAGCTCTAATGTATAAAACTTACAACAACAATAGTCAATAGAATGTATTTATTTTATTCACCCTATCCAAAAGAGGTACGAAGTGGTACACAGTTTCGTTATCGTGTAAAATTCCGAAACTACACGGTAAAATTTGAACAAAACTGCTACAACTTGATTAACTTTTACTTGATTTCTTTCATTGGGGGAGCGACGAATCAATACAAAAATCAAGACAAACAATCACACAAATATAAATATAGTTTTGTGTTACATTGTATCGCTGCTATTATAGTGTTAATATAAACTTTTATTTGTTTAGAAAATTTGAGTTTGTAAAGGAGAAACTTAAGCATAGCTCTTAGATCAAAATTCGAATCAACCGTTAAATATATTCCCAACCAACGTAACTACATATGAGGTAAACTGTCTTGGAGTAAAGATCCACACTTTCCAATTTTGAAACTACAGCAGACCTTACAACATAAGCTACTATGCAGATTCTTGCAAGATAAGTTCCCATGTCAAGCACAACCATATCTATTTATCTTCTATGTATCTACAAATATTTAAACTTGAAAACCATTTATTTCCAAAAATCAATAAAGATTTATATGCCCTTCATTTTACTTTTTTATACCTTTAATTAAAACAATACAAATCTACGGCATAAATATATTTTATAAATCAAATTCCTTAATATCTTGAATCCTTCAAATTAATTTAAGTGACCACACCCGTCTATTTCGTTTTAATATTCACTTGAAAAAAAAAATCAAAGGAATTTGTTTCATTTTACAATTATTACAATAAGGTAAGGTTTCCTGTCTTTTAAAAAATTAATTTCTTACTGTAAAATGTGGGAAGTACTCCCATAATGACTCTCTGGTATCCTGGCCTGTAAAATCAATGTCACAATTGTAAAATACAGCACAATGATATATTTTCTAGTTTCTAGCTCTGGATTTTTAATTTTATATTGAAAGTAAAAAACAAATTTAATACTAAAACAAATTTTTGGATCTTGTCAATATTTGTTAGGAAACTTTGTTCTTCAGTGATTAGATGTCAAACACAAAGTCATTATACACAAGTCACACAAGCCTCGGGAAGCTCCATAAAAATTTTAAAATTAAATTTTTTCATGTTTTAAATACTTTTTCCCGAGCACAATCAGACATACATAGCAAAATAAAAATTATGAAATTTTTATAATGAAAAGTATACATAATAAGGAATTAACAGACAAAACAAGTTAAAATCAAGGAGCGCCATCTGATAAAATTTAAAGAAATAAAAAATTGCGGTATTAAAAAAAATTACTAATACCCAACCTATTTGAAAAAATAAAACAAAAACTGATTTTAATTTTAGATAGCATTGAACTAATAAAGGAAATTACATTGAAAAAACCTTTAAAAATTATTAAAAAAAAAACTTTTATGAAAGAGAAAACAACATGCTATTAAAGTTACTTTAATAATATAAATAACTGTCTTATTTTCTTTCTTATGGAAAACCAAAATTTTTCTTCCAGTAATTTTCAGTTTAAATTATGAAATTATTAAGAAATTGTAATATAATGCTATGATTTTGTAATTCAAAATTTTGATCATACTATCCTGTCACTAGACTACTTGTTCTCTTAATAATCTAGGTAAGTACTCAATGCACATTAAAAGTGAGTACTTATTTTACCAAATACTGTGTATTTTATAGCAATTATTGATTTCAGTATAAAAACGTAGAAATAAATCCATGTTGGGTTGTATAAGCTTTTCTTCTTGCATGGTTTGAATTGCAAAGTATCTAAAGTCTGTTAATATTTCTTGTAAAGTCTGTTTATTTCATATGGGTGCCTCTCCCACGACCCTACAATCAAATTGGACAAATTGGATTTTTTTCTTTGGTAAAAAAGGCATTCATACCAAATTTTGTTAAAATAGAATTTTATATAAATAGATTTCCATTTTTCGACATTCCCGGAACTCCTAGAATTTCTAGACCACATGATACTAGAATCAATTTAATAAACAAATTTGAACTTATTCCGCAGGTTAGAACTCGTGATTTCCCGAAAAGTTTGATGCTTTTGATTAGAAGCCTCCCGAACCCGAGTTCCGTTTTGACTTATTACGGAACCTTAAAAGTAAGGTGAGGTTTGGAAATAAGCCAAAACGGAATTCGGGGTCGGAGATAAAAATGAAGATAAATGTGATTATTAATTCATTTGATGAATTATTAATGAATTTTCTGAATTAATTTTATGATTCAGAATATAAATAAAAAGAGCTGTCAAATACAAAATGAGATAATTTAATAATGATCCTTTGTATCTAATATTAAATTGGATTAACAAAGTGATATAAAATAATAAAATTGCAATATGAGAATAGACTCTAGCTTTCAGTACATTTCTTAACCACAATCCAATTTTAATATATCAAAAAATGCAATAAAAAATAAATTAGTTAAATAATTTAAAAATAAATTATTGATTGTGTAAAATAAATTATTGATTTTTATTAATTAATTTATTCGAATCTACAAACAGCCTCCATTGTACTGAAAACTTACAATATATTTGCATTCATTAGGAATAATCATTCATGAAATCCTTTAAGACTTTAAAACTTTAAATAAGTTAACATTAAATTTCTTTAATTATATAATTTGCATAATTTAAAAAAATGTTTGAAATTTTTTTTCTGTAAATTATTAAAAACATTTTACAAAGCGTTTATTTTATATTTTATGCGTCTTTAAGTATTTTCAAAAATATTTTTATTTTTATTATTATAATTCAATAATTTACAAACATGTTTTTTCTTTTATCATTTCAATTACTTTCACTCTACACTTACATTTTAAGTATTTTCATTGTAATAATTCTGCACATACTGATATAAGACATATAGGAACATATGAATTTAACGACATCTTGTAGTCATAAATAAATTCAAAAAAAAAAAAAAACAAACAGAAAAAAATTCTTTTACATCCCATTAAAAAGTTTATATTCTAATCCTTTCACCATAAAAAAAAAATATGAACATAAAATTTTAAGCGTACCATAAAATATTTTAATATTAAAAACAAAAGACAAGTACTCGTATAATACTATAAAAATCTTAATTAAAAAATGTCTTAAAGCCTCCTGAAAAATCTATGCTATGCTTTTTAAGAAAATAAAATGAAAAATATCGAATAAATCCTTAAAAAAAAATATTTCAATTAAATTCCTTAAGGCTACAAATTTTGCATTTCTTCAAGAAAGAGACAAAAAATTCGAATGGCAGAAAAACTGAATTGTATGACAATAAGGATGCAAATGAAGCGACATCTATACAAAAAATGTCAAAGACATAAAATACAAAATATTTTTAGAATTAATTTATTCGTAAAAGCTGAAGGCGATGATTCTTGTAAAATAATTCAAATCCTTGTTCAACTGATTGCAAAGGAAAAGTTCATTGAATTGTTAAATTACAAAAAAAACAATCATAATATTGTTTTTAAAAATGTCAAATAAAAAAAAATAGAAGTCTTTGCAATTTTAAATAGTGATAGATACGTGAAACAAAATATAGGATTATAATCAATTTCTAATCGACTACTTTTCAATGCAAAAAATTAATGAAGGACTTTTGACTTTTTATATTTTTTGAATTTGCCAACATTTAATGTAGCAAATAATTGTAATTATCATTCGATGCTACAAATACAAATATATTTCAAAATTTTTAAAAATCATTTTAATTTTAAATAAAACCATAGAGTAAAGATGATAGGTAGAAGGAAAAATTCTTATAAATATTATTATTTTAGCAAATAAATATGTGAGCAAGTGTGTATATAATATTATTACAAAAAGGGTAAATAAATACTTTTATTTATTAAGTAAACAAAATCTATTCTGAATAGAATAACTCTTTACTAATACATTCAAAACCTTGACCATCGTTTATTTTTCTCAAAAATATTTCATACTAAAAAAGTTTATATGAATTTGTCCCACTTTCTATTATCATAGAGTAAATCCCATAGATAAAACCTAATTCCAAATATTTTCCTCACTCAAATTTTTTTTTATTGCGGTACTTGATTTGTGACAGAGTTGAGTTTACAAAATGTCATTATGCAAATTGACAATTTCATGTCACAATTTGATATAATTTGAAAATTCATATTTTGATGAAGCTTATGTTTAAATACTTTAGTTCTAAAAAATGACAGTACTTAGAATAACTGTAATTTGTAATGTTATTAATTTTATATGTGAAAGAACGATATAAAGATATATTTTTTAGATTACTCAATAAACTATTCGATTCAGAAAGAACGCAATCAATTTTTTAGTTTTATATTTTCCAGAAACTATACATAAGCCCAAATATATTTAACGAATTTAATAGAAATAGCCACATGCCCAAAATCTGGATAATCTTGACCTTTTGCGCATGCTTGTTCCCAAATTTTCTAGTTGTTTGCTTTCTACTCATAAATTGGACTTTAAGCATACTACTCAGATCTATGAAACTTTTGACTTTACTATGCATCTTTCTGTGCCCCAGTGCATAAAATCTAATACACGAGTCTAAATCTCTATACATATATTGATAATTTATTATATTGATAATATTATAATTTAGTTATTTCAAAATTTTTAAATTCTAATAGTTCTTCAACGGGGAAAGTTCCCAAATTTTTACTAAACAAACTTAAGATGACTCTAACTTAAGACGATTTAGTCTACGACGTGCAGACTGCTTTGATGGTAGTACTCAATTCTTTCACTAACTTCAGTTATTAGTAAATTCTCAAATTCCAATTTGCAATTTTACTGAATAAAATTCCATTTTATTTTGTCTAAAATTAAAAAAAAAAATAAAATTTATTAAAATATTGATATCAATTTGACATCTTTAAGTACCAACACAGTACAAGTTTAATCATAACTATAACCATCTACAAATGAGATGAAATTTGTTCTTTATTAATTAAATCAATAAATGGATATACTACAAATTACAAATATTTCTTTATGAAATAATCCAATAATGGTATTATTATACAGCATGTAAACAATGTATAGAATATTGATAATAATTAGGGAAGGAATATGAAAGAACAACCTGTGGATATACTTGTACTCTAAAAATACTTTTGATGTTATCTTTTAAAATAATTATAGCAATATTCACGTAAGGAATATAAATTATTATCTAATACAATATGATTATAAGATTATTAGAAACATATTCTGTAAAAATTGTGACATAAAATGAACATAGATGATTATATATGCATCCTTTTAATAAGTCTTAATCATAATTTTATTCACAGCATGATACACCACTTTCATACAGTTTATTAGTCTTCAATTTATAGTAATAATCATTCAATAATAACTTCATTTAACACTACAGGATATTCTGGTAAAATTATAATTACATTTAATTAATAAAAAGCAATATAAATTAAAGAAAATTAATAGTTTTGCGTAAAAGATAAGGGTGCATTTATATTGAAGCTGCGATAAGTGATAAGAGCATCGATAAGAGCATAGAAAATTATATACATTATTTTAATAGAGGTTCTCTTATATTGGAGCAACGCATTGATCAACGATATACGAGTACAATATATAATTTTCAACGCTATGCTCTTATCGACGCTCTTATTAATTCAAAGGTAAATTGAAAAAAAAAGAGACACTTCAGTCTTAAAAAAACCTTTAATAATTTATATCTATAGCATTTGTACATTTCTTTAGATATACAAGCTACAGGTTTTTAAAAATTGAAATTCTCAGTTTTTAAGGGGTAGCTCAAGGAGCTGTGAGGGATGACTTCAAAATGAAGAGCTACTTATACCTTCTCTTTAAGATCCAACTTCAAAATTTTAAGCTCTAAAGCTCCGTTTAGAAGAATTAAAGAATATGTCAATCTTAAACATTTGTGTTACAAAAATTTATATATTTTGTCAATTTATGTTTAGAAGGGCTGACACATAATAGGCACATTTTTTTCTAATGTTTTTGAAAATTTGCTAAAAATACTCATTTAAAAATGGCATAAATCTCAAATTGTTAATAGCTACCTAATACCGCTTCTCAACGTAAATACGATTATAAATTGATTGAATCGGATACTCTGGAAGTTTGTCCTATCCATTATCATAGGATAAAACCATTTGTAAATTTTTTAAAATACATTTTATATTTGATAAATTCATTAAACCCAAGGCATCGGATACGTGGACGATGAGCAACATATTTTTCAAAAAATATATAAAACATATTGGCTTCTATATTACACATGGATAAGCGAAAATCGAGCGCAAAATGTTCATTTGATCACAAACGAATAGCTCGCATATCCTACTGTATATCCGGGCCTGGTTTCAAGAAATAAATTTAATTTTTGTAAATAAATTTTTTTACAAAAACTAAAGTTTCAATATTTTTTAATACAATCTCTTATTATTAAATTAAACCCCTTTAATTTTCAATAATATCTTATATGATTCTAAAGCAGATGTAAACTCTTTAAAAGGCAGAACTGTTTTTTTGTTTTTTTTAAACACATTAACATTGAAAAGTTTTTTTTTTAAGTAGACTGTACACGTTCACATTTAATAGATATACATGTTGAAATATATCGTATACATGCTTACATATGATATAAATAAGTCCAAAAAATTAACACACTTGACGTGCTCTATAGTTTTTGTTGTGTCCAAACGTTTTTATTTCAATTATTCCCTACAGGAAAATTATTTGAAATAATTTTACATGGTTTTTCACTTACATTTTGTTTTAAATTCTCTATTTTATATTTAAAAGTTTTTTTTTTTAGCTTGTCAAGATTTTGAAGTCGCAATTAAATGTTTAAGCAATTAAAATTTTTTTTAAAATTAAATAATTGAAAAATTTTTAAATACAGAATTAATTAACTTTAAAAGGTAGTTAAATAATTTACTAGCAAATGTAGACTTTAAAAGTTCGCTCATTAAAGCAGCAGAATTTTTTAATTAATAAAATTTAATCAAAATTTTTAAAAACCGTTTTTTAAAGTAAAATAGATTTAAACTTCCTTTTGAGCGATTTAAATGAAAAATCCGGTTTAAAAATTTAAAATTTAGTTTTTTACATTGCAACTAAATCAGAAATTTTACGATAAATGAAGAATTACGTGATTTTAATGTTTCCTTAACTTTTTAATACCTGATGGCGCAAAACGACTGATATAGTTTGAATGTTTAATAACTTTTTTTATTTAATTGTTAATTATTATTATCTTTTTTTTTGTTATACAGTTTATTAATGGGGAATATTTTTAGCTTAAGTAGAAAAATTATATCCCACAAGTGGTGACCACTTTTGGCTTCGCTCATTCATGCTCTTTCCAGTACATTTTCCATAACTTTTCGTAATACTGTTCCATTTCCAATTCCACAAGTTTTCTCGACAAAATTCTGAAATAAAAATAAAAAATATAAATGAATTTAAAAAGTTTTTAAACATTCTAACCATATCAGTCGTTTTGCGCCACCCTGTACTATTTTTGAGACAACATGGTTTCCGACACTGGTCACGACACTTTTATCAGTAGTTTATGCATATTTTTTCGCAGTCATATTTTATAATTATGTTTGTTTACTTTTCCAAGTCCTCCAAGATACCCCATTTTTTTGTTGGATTCCTTTAGATGATTAAAAAACGTGATAGAAAAAAAATTTATATTTTTTGCATGAACAACTTTTAAACTGAAAGTCTAATAAAAACGAGGAAGATTATAGTTGCCCTTGTCAACTTTTAGATACCCGTGCATACCCACTATGGTGTATAAAATAAACCGTAATTTACTTCCCTTGTACATTTAACTGATTACCCCATAATTTTGACGTAAAAAAAAAAAAAAATTAACAAACAAAAAAAAAAATCACAAAACAAAAACAAAATTTTCATTCATTGTCCCATAACTTAGCTTAAAAAAAAAAAAAAAAAATTAGCAAAAAAAAAATCACAAAAAAAAAAAAAAAAATTTTCATTCATTGTCCCATAACTTTAGCTTAAACCAAAAAAAAAAAATAAAAAAAAAAAAAAACAAAAAAAAAAAAATGGCCCACCCTAAAATTTTCATTCATTGTCCCATAACTTTAGCTTAAACCAAAAAAAAAAAATAAAAAAAAAAAAAAACAAAAAAAAAAAATTGGCCCACCCTAAAAGTTCGATGGTCCGAGTGATGTCCAACTTTGCCAAGTAGCTTGCCCTATTAATTTACCTGCCCAATTTTAATTTTAAGCTTGTAGCTTCATTAGATTCAAAGTTATTGATCGAAAACTTTGTATGGCAGCCCCCCGAAAATGGGGCCCTAACATTTTGAAACTTCATATAAGTGCTCGATTTATTATATAACTAACCGTGTGAAAATTTCAGCCTCGTAGTATAATTAGTTTTGAAGAAATTCATATTGGTGCAAGGAAGTTGTATGGCAGCCCCCCGAAAATGGGGCCCTAACATTTTGAAACTTCATATAAGTGCCGGGGTCATTATAAAACTAACCGTGTGTAATTTTCATCCCCGTAGTACAAATAGTTTTGAAGGAAATTCATATTGGTGCAAAGAAGTTGTATGGCAGCCCCCCGTAAATGGGGCCTTAACATTTTGAAACTTCATATAAGTGCTCGATTCATTATATAACTAACCGTGTGTAATTTTCATCCGCGTAGTATAATTAGTTTTGAAGAAATTCATATTGGTGCAAGGAAGTTGTATGGCAGCCCCCCGAAAATGGGGGGGGCCCTAACATTTTGAAACTTCATATAAGTGCCGGAGTCATTATAAAACTAACCGTGTGTAATTTTCATCCCCGTAGTATAAATAGTTTTGAAGAAATTCATATTGGTGCAAAAAAGTTGTATGGCAGCTCCCCGAAGCCTTGGTCCGATTTTAACCAAAAACAATAGGGAACCTAGAAATTGTCTAAAAATGACTTTGTGTGAATTTCAAGACTCTAACCCTTTTAGTTTTTGAGTTATCGTGCTGACACACGGACGGACGGACGGACGGACGGACGGACGGACGGACGGACGGACGGACAGACACACATAGCTAGATCGACTAATTTTTCGATTCTGAGCCGATACGTACCCTTGACACTATATCTAGCTCGTCTAGATCGATGCGTTACAAACGGAGGAGCAAATCTAATATACCCGATGTTCATATATATATGCACGGGTATAATGATATAAAACCCCTTCGGGAAACTGCATAATATACATTTTGTTTGTCTGAATGTTATAAAAGTTGTTCGTTATTATACCCGTGCATACATATATGACATCGGGTATATTAGATTTGCTCCTCCGTTTGTAACGCATCGATCTAGACGAGCTAGATATAGTGTCAAGGGTACGTATCGGCTCAGAATCGAAAAATTAGTCGATCTAGCTATGTGTGTCTGTCCGTCCGTCCGTCCGTCCGTCCGTCCGTCCGTCCGTCCGTGTGTCAGCACGATAACTCAAAAACTAAAAGGGCTAGAGTCTTGAAATTCACACAAAGTCATTTTTAGACAATTTCTAGGTTCCCTATTGTTTTTGGTTAAAATCGGACCAAGGCTTCGGGGAGCTGCCATACAACTTTTTTGCACCAATATGAATTTCTTCAAAACTAATTATACTACGCGGATGAAAATTACACACGGTTAGTTATATAATGAATCGAGCACTTATATGAAGTTTCAAAATGTTAGGGCCCCATTTTCGGGGGGCTGCCATACAACTTCCTTGCACCAATATGAATTTCTTCAAAACTAATTATACTACGCGGATGAAAATTACACACGGTTAGTTATATAATGAATCGAGCACTTATATGAAGTTTCAAAATGTTAGGGCCCCATTTACGGGGGGCTGCCATACAACTTCTTTGCACCAATATGAATTTCTTCAAAACTAATTATACTACGAGGCTGAAAATTACACACGGTTAGTTATATAATGAATCGAGCACTTATATAAAGTTTCAAAATGTTAGGGCCCCATTTTCGGGGGGCTGCCATACAAAGTTTTCGATTCAATAACTGTGAATCTAATAAAGCTACAAGGTTAAAATTAAAATTGGGCAGGTAAATTAATAGGGCAAGTTACTTGGCAAAGTTGGACATCACTCGGACCATCGGACTTTTAGGGTGGGCCAATTTTTTTGTTTTGTTTTTTTTTCTTTTTTGTTTTTTTTTTTTTTTTATTTTTTTTTTGTTTTTTTTTGTAAGCTTAAGTTTTGGGACAATGAATGAAAACTTTTTTTTTTTTATTTTTTTGTGGTTTTTTTTTTTTTGTTAATTTTTTTTTTTTTTTTTTAAGCTAAAGTTATGGGACAATGAATGAAAATTTTGTTTTTTGTTTTGTGATTTTTTTTTTTTTTTTTGTTAATTTTTTTTTTTTTTTTTTACGTCAAAATTATGGGGTAATGAGTTAAATGTATAAGGGAAGTAAATTTCGGTTTATTTTATACACCATAGTGGGTATGCACGGGTATCTAAAAGTTGACAAGGGCAACTATAATCTTCCTCGTTTTCAATAAAATCATTAAACTAAAAATAAAAATATTAAAAAGCTAAATTTAATTTTTACTTTCCGTGTTTTACTCTTTCGTAAATCTGTTAAAGTTTTTTCCTTTAAGTTCTTTTATGCTATTATCACTTTACTAAAAACTTTCTTTTGCAAATTACAAAAATAAAAAAAATACAGAATTAAATACCCTTGATCTAAATACAGAAAAATAAAATAATTTATTACCTTTTATGGGAATTTAATGCAAGGACATCTTATAAAGTGGATATAAATAATAGTTCAAAACAAAAAAAAATCAACTGTTTATTAGTTTTAAGTCTTTACTGTCCATCTGTTTGAAAAAAATGTTGGGTGTATTTGAGAATCAAATTTTTTAAACCTTTTGAAATCCCTGTGATTTGTTTTATGTGCTAGAAAAAAAGGGATGAAAGTAAAGGCGTAAAATATTATAAATAGAATTTATACTAATGAATTGGTAGTACTAGGCTTTATAACAAAGGAGAATTGCTTAGATTTATATTGATGAACATGCGTTTGTTTATACTGTAAAATACGAGACCAAAACTGCAGGTCCGCTACAATAATCATTAATGAATGAAACCAAATTATTATTTGTACCACTTTTTTTAGTAAAAATTGTTTCTTTTTTTTGAATATTTAATTGTAGTTTGCCGCGCAACGGTTTATTGATTACTACTTCTTAACGAATTTTCAAGTGTTTTGCAGCTTGCTTAGATAAACCAGATAAAAGTTTTTCACTTTTCCGGTATTCAAGGATCAGTTTCTCGGAAAGAAGTCTTCATTTAAATCACTGTGCTAAATTAATCACTTATTATGATTTTTCAAAGGTTGAAAGTTACACTTTTATATTTGTAAGCTTAATATCTGAAGTTAAAGTAAACTAACCAAATCTTAAAAATATTTATATTTCCTTTTTTAATATGTGCGTCTCAGAAACCCTTAAAGAATAATGCTGCCTTGTCATATATTAAATTGGGCGAAAACAAATTTAATTAAAAAGGAACAAAACAAAAAATGAATTATACTAGGCTTATTTTTTAATATAATAGTATGTAGGTATGATTAATTTTTCTGCTACCAAAATTTAACGGCTTTTTTGGAAGGGTAAAATTAAAGCAAATAAAATTTTGTTAATATAAAAAAAAAAATAAAGATTTTTTAAATAAAATTTATAAATAAATATTGTAACAATTAAAGTAAGCTGGAAAAATATAATAAAAAAAAAATAACTAATACTCTGCATAACTAAATAAATTAAAGTTAAGAATTCTCGTTATTAGTACAACATCTGACAATTCAGAAACTGACAGTTCTTATTTTGATTCATACAATATTTTTTATACATCCATATCCAATATATACACATAATTGTGCAACCCACATCTCAAAATAAAATTTCTTAGAAGTTTTCCATGTTCTACACAAACTTCAACTTAATATTTTATCCATACACATATACAAAGTCCTGTTGATTACTAACTGACATTTTGATGACATTTTAAATAAGGTGGTTTTTATTGTATTAATGTTGTCTACAAACGAATTGTTTATATGAATTATACGAATTATTTTCAAAAAAAAAAAAATAAAATAAAATTTGATGATATAAATACCAAACAAATCATCATGAAATTTTATGAACTGAATACCAAAACAAACCCCTTAAACACCAAATAAACAAAAGTCAAAATATGAAAGAGAAACAAAGAATGAATTTCGAATCCATTCGAATAAAAAACATTTTTTTTAAACTTTCATATCACGTACTCTATTATATTCCCTCACATTAGCGAAATAAAGAATTTTTATTAAAAACAAAAAAATTTATATATGTAAAGGGTGACCAAAAGGCGAGCTTGTGTGTAAAAATAGCATGCAACGTATAAAGCTCTATTTTCTAGTTTTAATACTGTGGTTTAGCTGATCAACAGGTTGAGGCTTATTAACATATACTCGTTCTTTGAATTATCCCCACAGAAAATTATCTGGCGCAGTTAAAATTAATTTCTGAATTCTTGACATAATTTGGTTATTAAATGTGCTGTTGTGCTGTTGTTCCATACTTTTGGAACCAATTGCAGGAACCTGCGGGAGCACAAAATGATTAATCATAGTACGATACTTGTCCTCATTTACTGTCACAGTATTATCAACTTTATTCCTAAAGAAGTATAGGGCCCTATAATCCTGTGTGATACCTACCTACATCATAATGTACATTTGAGCGAGTGTATTTAAATTTTTCAGTAATTTTATAAAAAAAAGTTCGTAAAATTGAATGACCAATGGAAAGTATAGTATACTTTGGTCCGTTGTATAATTAAGCATTTTGATGTAATAAGCTTCGATAAATAAATCTGAAAAAAAATAAAACAAATATATAAACGAAAAAGTTATAAAATTTTTAAACTCCATGATGACTTTTGGCCCACCCTGTATATATAAGAATGTTCTTCTCTCATATTTTCATTTCCAAGATTTCCTCATAAGACATTAACAGCCACCCTAAAAAAATACTTCAAATAAATACAATGAGGTTATGAAGAATCACATATAAGATATCATATGTACACAGTTGTTAGTAATGGTCATTCAATTTTTTTGATTTCATTCTTTATTATTTTCATTGTTTTTTGTGGTATATAAAAATCCCTTTAATAATTTAATGTTCTTTTATTACAAGGATACAATTTTCCGTTATTGTGACTCACTCTTAAATAACACTAATTTTCTAATTTTGTTTATTCTTTGGTTTTTCCTATTTAGTTGGTCTATATACCAATTATTTTGGTATTCAAGAAAATAAATTGAAGGATTTGTATGGCTTTAAGATATTTTTTGATTTTTATATGGGAAGATTAAAGTATTAAGAAATAAAATTGGGGGAGATCAAAATGTGAGATTAAATAGCATTAACACAATAATTTTATGTTCTATAGATATTATTTATTTAATTATAAAATAATAATTATAATTACTTTTATATGGCGTTTTATTGCCTTGTTTTAATTTTTACGAATAGTATCTCTTAAAATCTCATAACACATAATTTATGGATACAATCTAACGAAAGTATTAATTATTTTGAGATGAAAGGTTTGAAATTGGCCGGTTTGCGCAGTGGATATGAATTGTCGTAGAGTATTCGGTTCCAAAACCTAGTATCGCAGTAAAAACCTATTGAAATTTTATCTGGATTTTAACTAGATTCAACTCAAGGAATATATAAATAACACAAATAAACAAAAAATTTAGTTTCAAAGTTATATTTTTCTGCACATAGATGCAGACAAAATTTATAAATCAAATTGATCTATTTTTTTAGTATTAAAACGTAATAATTTAATAACTACCATCCATGGTAACTTGTAAGAAAATACAAGTAAGAAAATACAAGTTTTATACTTTATTGTACTTTTAGTTAAAAGCTCTCCAATAAAAGGGTTAAATAAAATAAATTCTGTAGGGATACCTGATTTCTTTTGATTCTTCATAAGTTTGCAGTGAAAGCATACCTTTGAAACGGTTAAATCGAAGAAATTTTATAACTAGTTTTTAACCGTTAAAAAACTTTGTTTAATTTTAAAAAACCCCTACCAATGGTCTTTCACCAAGGCCCTTAAAAAAAACTAAAACAAAAGGTAACACCAATGACACATTTTAAGTCGTTTTATAGCAAAAACCGGAATTAAGCTTCTGTTTTTTTTTTTTAACAATTTTGACAGATAAACAAGTTTTTTTTGTTTTTTTAAATAAATTTATTAAAAATTATAAATTAATAAAAAAATTAATTGCTAGAAGCTATTTATATTTACCAATACAATAATCTACGAATAATGATATCTATATTTTCGCTTTAGAAAATAGAATATATTTTAGTAACAACTAAACAATGAAATGAATACCAAATTTTAAAGTCAACTTTAAAAGCTGCAACTTATAACTAATCTTCTACTAAATTAATGTATTCGAAATTAAGGAATTGTCATTAGTAAATGTCAAAAATAAACGGTAACACTAAAATAATTTCAAACTATTGATACATAAATCAAACAATTGAGAGCTTATCTAATTTAAAAAAAAAATTTAAAACATATGTTTTATTTATTTTTTATTATTAAATAAAATAAACTACGTACACTCCACACTTTACAATTACAAAAAATAATCATAAAACACGGGCAGTATTAATTGAACGTATAAATCAATTTTCATCCATTTTAATTGCCAATAATACTTGGCTGTCAGATTTTTTATGATCATTGAATATGTCAGGGGTGATATAAAGTATTGCAACATGTACCTAATTTATTTGAGTTGAAAATAAATAGGACCCGGTTTACTTGACAAGTACTAAATTTTTACTTTTTTGTAAGAGCCATTTATAGTATTGCCAAATATTATCAGCTTTTATTAATAATTAAAATTTTCTTAATAAATAAATTAATTTTTAATAATAAAATTTTTATGCATTTTCAAAATAATTTTTAACCATTTTAAATGAAAATTTTATTTCTACCCTACCTTAGTTACCTGAAAATTGGAAGCTAACAAATAATTTCCTATGGCTTAAATTTATTTTACTATCTTTAAATAATATTTTCAATTTTATTTTGACTGGACAATGACATGTTGAAATCGCTACAATAAATACAAATATATAATAGTTTATAGTTTTTTCCAATTTGGATTTTATTTTAAGAAAAAAGTTTCAATTTCTATTATCCAAACTACAGTCATCACATCATCATTATCGTATAGTCGTCATATTATTGTATTTTATAAAAGAAGAAAGAAAACTTTTAACTCAATTTAATATTTATTTAATTTTGATTTTTATTGGTCTTGAAAACTTCTCTTAAAAATCTATTGAACATAAAGACAAAAAGGTATAAACATAAGCTGATAGTAGAAGGATATTTCCTTTAATACTTTCCAATTCTATTATTGCAAGTTCATTTTATTTGTTGTTTGTTATTTTGTTAATCCTAAATTGTATTACGATTTGATGACTTCTGAATTGATCGATAATTTCTTCAAAATTTAATAAAAAACAAAAACTATTGAACAGTTTTCAACTTATTGGAAACAAGTAGAAATTATTTCTTAGAAAAAGTATTATTAAAAAATAGAAATTTTATAGATATTTAGAATAAAATAATAACTTTTTAAATTATCTACTAAAATGACTTCAAATACTCAGATTCAAAAAAATATCATAAGAATTTGTAAGACCTTAAAAAAATTCAAAAGAACAATTATCAGGGGAAAATACATTCCAAAAAGCAGCTATCGTACAAATAGATGTTCTTTTGAATGAGAATTTGAAGAGGATCAAAAGTTCTATGAACATATTGAAAAATTCTCTGAATATATGGGTATAAAACAAAAGTCAAACCCGGAAGCTATAAATTAGGACAAAATTCTCTCCCTTTCAAAACTAAATTTTTAAAAGAAGCCTTAAGTCAAAATATTCAGTTCGAAAAAGGGATTCTGCAAGGAAGCTGAGGAAATGGGAATTAGAAAGTATAGATCACGTGGGATAAGGCGGAAATCGGAGAGAATATTAGTAACATGAAGAAAATCTTAATAATTTTATTATATCGTACACATAGTTATTACCAGCCTGAGGAAAACATACAGTTCCATAATTATGACAAACTAAACTTCATGAGCTGCATCATGGCACCTGATTTAATTAACTAGTAACAAATTGAATCTAAATAAGAACTGCAATTGAAATAAGAACAACGAGGCAACAAAAGTCCCCGATAAGTCCCTAGCAGACTTCTGACACATTCTTTGTAAGTCATAATTCTCCGAAGACGTTTGCTTATTTTTTGTTTCATTAGTTCCCCAGGGACTTTTAACTTTGGAACTTTTGTATTTACACTTTCAAAGTTAATTAAACTTATTTCACAGTACACCCCTTACTTCCCACATAAATTAACAAACATTAATTAACAAGATTGCGTTCATTTAAAAATCCAAATTTATTACAAAATTCTTTTGACAATCCACCTAATACTAAATTTCAGATTTTCATCTTTAAAATTTGAAAACTCAATTCAACTTGATAAAATTTTAAATATCTAAAAAGCAATGAAATTTAAAATTTTACAAAACCATTAATTTGGTTTATGGTATACGACAAATCCACAAATGTATGATGTCTGCATTCAAAGAAGCACAAAAAACAAAACCTCGATTCCAGTAATTAAAATGGAGTCAAATTAATAACAATGATAGAAACTCATTTTTTTTTTGTTTTTTGTTTTAATTCTTTATTTTCTTATTATGAGTTCGCCCTGAAAAAACGTTTCATTCTATCCAACTTTTTTTTTCCCCTTTTAACTCTAAGTTCAAACGTTATTATGTCCTCTTTGTCATATATTCATACTTTTTTATATGATAACGCGTTCGCTACACCATCGTTCTATTAAAAATGAAAAGTAAATTGAATTAATTTAAAATTCTGTACTAAAAAAAACAATTCTAAAAATGTAACCTGTAAAACAAAAAAAAAAAAAAAACAGAATACAACATTTGAAAATAATTAAAACAAAGCAATTCATGTTAGTTATTAGCTTCGTTATAAAAAGGATACAACAAAAAACCGTTATTATAACTGTATTACAGGAAAAAAAAAATTACATTATAAATAATATAGCAAAAAATAACGGAATATATAAAATAAACAAAATATATTTTGTAGTATTTTTAGTCCACTCATATCGTGAGATTTATTTTTCAACTAATGTCTTTTTTTTTTTTTGTTTTGTGCAATTACATACACACGTATATTAATAGGTGTATATAGTAGGTGACAGTTGAAAATACAGATTATATGCAGTAAAGCGGTAAATCAGAAAATACAGTGTTGTTTTATTAATTACAATAATATACCGTGTGGCGTGTAATATAAATAAAAGCAAAATATAATATATAAAATTAATAGGAATGTAGAATTGTTTAAATAACTAACTGTATGAAAATTTTTTAGTTTAATACTTATATATCACAGATTAAAATTAATAAAATATTAGAGAAAAATAATTACAATTAAATCCATCGATTCAAGTGATTAAAGTGACAAAAATCGTACAAAATAAGTAAAAGTGGATCTGACTAACTATATTCAGAAGAAAATCGACATTTTTTATAAGTAATTCATCCCTAATAACTAATCCCTGTTGCTAACTATTCAACTTTGAACTTGTAGAAACGTCATGGATTTTCAAAAGGCACAATTCTTTTTGTTTATATTATAATAATTTCGTATTTAAGTTATACGGTATTCTATATCTGTGAGTTATATTATTCAATTAAATATTTTTATACTTGTAATTATTAATAATTGGTGAAGCTATTAGTTTGAATGCAATGGCGAATGGTAGCTGATTTGAGTCGAAAATTAGATAACAGTTATTTCTACTTTCACTCGGATTGGAACCCAGCGCCTATCGAATATAAAGTCCGCTCACAAATCACTATACCACCCAGCTATTTGGTTCGTTGGCACACTCTGACACTGTAAATGTGTTTGCAACGTCTTGAATACAATGTCGCATGATCGTAAATGTTAACTTCAAAAATTTTACATTGTCTCATGATCATAAATACATTTTACATTTTCACGACGCGTGTTATTAAATTGAGTAACGAAAATTTTTTGCATACACAAATAAAACGAGGAAGATTATAGTTGCCCTTGTCAACTTTTAGATACCCGTGCATACCCACTAACCGTTATTTATTTCCTCTATGCTATTATAAATATTACAAAAAAAATATAAGAAAGTAAAATAAGTAGTTAAAAAAAAATTTACCTTTTTATCTCATAATTTTAGCTTAAAAAAAAAATTAAATTTTTAATTCCATTATACTACCATAATTTTTGCTTAAAAACAAAAAAAAAAAAAAACAAAAAAAAAAAAATAGCCCGCCCTAAAAGTTGGTCCGAGTGATGTCCAACTTTGCCAACTAACTTGCCCTATTACTTTATCTGCCCAGTTTTGATTTTAACCTCGTAGCTTCATTAGATTCACAGTTATCGAATTGATTACTTTGTATGGCAGTTGCCCGAAAACGGGGCCGTAACATTTTGAAACTTCATATAAGTACTCGATTCATTATATAACTAACAGTGTGTAATTTTCATCCTCGTAGTATAATCAGTTTTCAAGAAATTCATATTGGTGCAAAAAAGTTGTATGGCAGCCCCCCGAAAATGAAGTCGTAACATTTTGAAACTTCATATAAGTTCTTGATTCATTATAAAACTAACCGTGTGTAATTTTCATCTTCCTGGTATAATTACTTTTGAAGAAATTCATATTGATTTAAAATAAGTTGTGTGGCAGCTCCCCGAAACCTTGATCTGGTCTTAACCAAAAAAAATAGGGAACCTAAAAAATGTCCCAAAAATGTTTTGTGTGAATTTCAAAACTCTTGCTCTAATTTTTCAATTCCATCTCTTATAATTAATTTTTAATTCACGAATATTATTAAACTTAAGCCAAATCAACTTCATATGATCACATTCATATAATAATCATCATGATAGATAATACTCATCATATTCATATATGATTCATCATATATATTCATAATTATCTATCAATATCAATAAGCCATTTACTTAAAAAAATCTTTGTCTTCTTTTTTTTTGCTTATCTTAAATAAACTACGCATCATTTAAATCATATGAAATTCTAACTCGAAATCTTTATCTACTTTTTGTAACAAAAACAAAAAACAAAAAAACAAACAAAAAAACAAAAACAAACAAAATTCATATAATTTCATGTTAAATACTTCATGTTAAAATTTTTGTATGAAAATATTGGAGTTAAAAAAGTTAGCTGTTCGAGAGCTACCCGAAGTTTTGGTCTGATCTTAACCAAAAAAAATAGGGAACCTAGAAATTGATTGAAAAATATTTTGTGAAAATTTCAAAACTGTAGCTCTTTTAGTTTTTGAGTTATCGTGCTGACACACAGACGGACGGACGGACGGACGGACGGACGGACAGACACACATAGCTAGATCGACTAATTTTTCGATTCTGAGCCGATACGTACCCTTGACACTATATCTAGCTCGTCTAGATCGATGCGTTACAAACGGAGGAGCAAATCTAATATACCCGATGTCATATATGTATGCACGGGTATAAAAAATAAAAATTTATTTGAGTTTTGGTCAGTTGAATTTTATTTTTGTGGTGGTGAAGTCCCAAATTTAAAAAGACAAAAAACCATGGAAGAAAAGTAAGTAAATTTTAATTTTTATGAGATGCTTATTTTTTTTGTTACAATTGTAATAGGAAATGGACTCACGAAAGAAAAATCCTGCTATTGACAATTCGTCTCCAATATGAAGCTGAATTTAATTCGAAGAAGAAAAAAAATTTGGCTTTATGGAAAATGGTGTTCGACGATATAAATCATGATCCAAATTATTGATTTATACTTTTCAAAGATTATTTCTGTAGAAAAAATTTAAATTTTTGACATTTTAACGCAATCGAAATTCTAAACAAAATACATTGTATTTTCGACACAATGTGCTCAGAAATTTTACATGGTGTTATTTTCACATTGTATCAGATTTAAATTTTTTTACGACATTTACGATGTCACCCACAGTGACACATTTGATATAATTCGACTATTAGAAAATTAGGTTCAATTAACATCAAAGCTAATTCTATAAGCAAGACTAGAAATAAGATATATTAAAATAATATTAGAACTAATGCAGCTTAATGGATCTGCAGTAGCCGAACATTTAATCCTTATCGGCCTCATATTGAATTATAATTTTTAATTTTTGAAAAATATCCCAAAATAAAAAAGATATTATTGTAAAAGATACCATTCTAAAAGAACATTGAAGTGGAAGAACTACCACCTCTCAATTAACCCTCTAAAAGCCAGCCATAGTTGCCAAAATAGCGAACCAAAATTTTGTGTATAAAATGCAATAATTGTTTAAATTAAAAACTTCACCATAAAGGGTATGGGTATCTAAAAATTCACAATTTCTCAATATTAACTTCAATTTTCAATGTCCTTTATCTCCCCTTCATCATCAACCCAAACACTGTAGGTAATGAAATATTCCCTTTTTCCATTAGAAATTATGTTTAAAGTCATCAAATATATTGACCAAAAAAAAAAAACCTCTTTAACAAATTCATATTGTATTTTCAACTTTAACAATTTGACTTTAATAAATTAAAGATAAATTAAAAGATAATAATATTTTAATATATTAAAAACCTGAACATACCTTCACTCACTTTAAATACTTAAAAGCACACCATTTAAATTTGGCTTTTGTACTTCAATTAGTTTGTTTTCACAAAAAAAAACAAAAAGTGGGCAGTTTAACCCTCGGGAATAAAATCCAAAATAAAAACAACCATCACACTTTTTTTTAAGAAACAAAGAGTAGGTACGCAAAAACAAAAAAATTTAAGTGATGAACACCGTAACCCTCAGTTTCTCTTAATATAATATTAAAACCCAAAAAATTATGTATAAATTAATAAAATATTACAAAATATTTCCCCAAAATACCATTAAATCAATATACGATTTTGATAAGGATAATCAGTTCTATTTCCATTGTTTCTTGTATTGTTCCTATATTATGTTTTATCAGGATGAGCACTCAATTGGGCATTCAACTGAACACGCCATTAACAAATTAATTCCGGTCATTATCGATTCTATACATGCTATTATATATATATTTAACCGTATTTATATAAAAATAATACCAAAAATATAATAATATTGAGAATAAATTATCCAGTTATAATAAGTTTTAGTATAATTTTATTAAAATTATAAACCAAAAATAAAAACTACATATAAATAATGAATTTGTAGGAAAGAATTTGTTAAAGGACGGAGAAACGCCCAAATATTTGTGAACTTCTAATAGGTAAAACATATGTTGTTTTATATTTTCATTATCAAAAGTAAAAGTTCTATAGCTGACTTTTTTTTACAGGATGGTCAAAATATGATTTTAATTTGTTAGCCTTAAATAGCAGTTCAGGAATTTTATTGGCAACTACTCAAAAAAACTCGCTGACGTTAGGATCTAAACGTTCGCTGCCATTAAGATCTAAATTTTAGCTGTCCTACCTAAGGATCTAAAGTTTTCGTCTGGAAATCTCTTTTGCAACACGTTTTCACTTAATGAATTTAATAAGCGCCAGTTAATAAAAAATTGTACCACAGATAAAGTGACGAGGAAACATCTTGAAAAGGCACTGAAAAACTAAACATCTGCCTGCCCAACCTGCTTACGCAGTAAAATAGCAGAAACGATGCGACGGTGGATGGGAAATATCCCGAATATTAAATTTCTCAAGAGTAGGCCCCGTTCTAAAGTAATAGCATGTCATATCCATGAACTGAACAATAATGTTAAAAATATAGCTTCACTATCAGCAAAAGTATACTACGTGGCTTCACGTCAAAAAAAATCATCTTAAGAAGCATTTAAAACTCATCTTAAGAACACTCAAGATACTTTTGCTGCATAAAAGGTATATTAATTAACCAGTGAATTAACCTGCTCTTTTGGTTCACTTTAAGAAAAGCATGAAGTACTTTCGAAGTTCCTTAGGAGAAGTAATAGCATTTAGCTTATATTATTGTGGCAGAAAATTTTGATTGGCTCCAGTACAAGAAATACAAACAACCCTGAAAAACAATTACGATCTCTTACAACAAATTTATTAGGGAGATTCAAATAATGCAAAGCCGAAGAACTTCATCCACCATTTCAAGTCATACACAAGTACCATAAAGGTTTAAATTGTAAAAAAATTTAAAAAAATTCAAAACTGTACAAAAATTTTTAACACACTCTGTACTTAATTTATATTTATTAAAATTAATTAAATAAAGCATTTATTTTTTTTTTGGAACATTTTTCGAACTTATGAAGTACGACAGTTTAATTTCTTTATTTATATCCGTATGTTAAATTTATACATATTGCTATTTATATAAATAGAAGACCTACATTTTATATATATGTATATATATTCAATAAAGACCAACTATCAAAATAATTCGAAGTTTTTCGATTAAAACATAAATTCTTAAAATGACATATCGAACTTTTTTTCCCTACTACTTCTTCCTCTTGCTCTGTTTATATTTTATCTCAAAGTAGGGCCTGAAATTAAACTAAAACCACGTGAAATGATAAAAGTTGGATTATAGAGAATGTATAACTTCAGAAAATAAATTGAATAATTAATCACGGAAAAAATATTTTTTCAAAAGAATGTGGATAGAGTCATTATAGAATTTTGTATATGTGGAAAAATTTATTCCAAAAAAAACGAGGAAGAGTGTAGTAGAGTAGACTGTGTCAACTCTGGGATACCCGTATGACCGTTATATAAACATTATATCATTATTATTATAAACATTAATTACTTTTGGCAAAATTTCAAACATATCAGATTTATTAAGTGTAGTGTAATGCTCTTATAAAAGAAGGAGTTGTATGGCAGCTACTCGAACTCTTGGTAGTAGAGCAACCAAATTTTGCAGTAACTTTGGCCATTACACTAAACTATTTTTGGTAAAATTTCAGACACCCAACTTCAATAGGTATAGAGTAATGCTCATATAAAATAAGAAGTTGTATGGCAACTACTCGAACCCTTTGCAGTAGACTAACTAAATTTTGCAGAAACTTTGGCCATAAAACTAAACTACTTTTGCCAAAATTTCAGACACGTAGCTGTAATAGGTACAGAGAAATACACATATAAAAAAGGAAGTTGTATGGCAGCTACCCGAACCCATGGACCAAAATGGTTGGATTTAAATAGCGATGACGGCTATTGCAAAAAAACGAATTTGCGAAAATTTCAAGATCCTAGCTCCTTTAGTTTTTGAGTTATCGTGCGGACGGACAGACGAACGGACAGACGGACGGACAGACGGACGGACAGACGGACGGACAGACGGACGGACGGACATACATAGCTAAATCGATTTTTTTTTCGATTCTGATCCGATCCATACACTTGAGTCTATATCTACCCCCCCTCCTTCTCTGCGTCACAAACGTAATGGCAAATTTATTATACCCTTTGACTATATAGTCATACGGGTATAAAAATAAAATATTAATATAGAAAATAAAGTTTTCTTATGTCTCTGTCCTCTGTGACTTGTAACAGAGGACTCTAAAACTTTAGGTAATTTAAAGAAATAATTTTATCATCTTTTGCTGTTTTGTTTTGTATTCATAATACAGCTCTAAGTTCCATTTAAATTAAATTTAATAAATTCCTATTATTTACTTAAAATATTAACTTATTAAAATGAGAGCGGGAGATTAAATTTTATTTTCTAATGGAAGTGCCCTAATAACGATTAATTTGATATTTTTTGCACGTTTTTAAATAATTTCAATTTCTTAAAACAGTATTTCAAAAATTTAAGTTTTAAAAATTTAAAAAAAAAAATCCCATTAAGCTGAACACAATTACACGAATCACAAATCCACGCATAAGGAGCATAGGACATTCACTAAATCATTAAGCATAACCCGCAGTTGCATTAATCTTTACTAATATCGCATTGCACTCAAAGTTCGATTGATTTTCGCATTAAAATTATTATTTATGTTTAAAAACAAATAATTGAGCCGCGACCGAATAAGCCGGTTAAT
The DNA here is from genome assembly GCA_963082915.1 of Dolichopus griseipennis. Taxonomy (NCBI): domain Eukaryota; kingdom Metazoa; phylum Arthropoda; class Insecta; order Diptera; family Dolichopodidae; genus Dolichopus; species Dolichopus griseipennis. Next base: position 41,983,042 of record OY720443.1, on the reverse strand, counting down.
GAATTCTTATTTTATTTTAACTAAGTCGTTGAACACTTGGCTTATGATGATTACACAAATTAATTTTGAGTGACATATTTTAGTAATAGAAACTATTAACCTAAATTCGCATTTTCGATATTTATTTTTGGGGACAGAGATTTCAATTAGACACCTGTTGATTAATGAACCGGCGAATTTAAGCCGCTACGCCATTGGTCATATTGTGTTATGGATTGATGAACGTGATTGTAATTAAGAATTGGCAATCGCGTTCATAAATCTTATTATTTGAAATTAATCTGCAAACTACATGTATTAATCGTGCATCTCTTGTTATTGAGCCATTTTAAATTAATTCCGAATTAAGATTTTCAACATTTTCACGAAAAACTAAACGCTCTCTTGAATTAAATAGCTGCTATTAATAAAGTTGAATTTGCCTAATGGTAGCATCCAATTTCCTGAATGGATTTAATTAAAAACCTCCCAAAATGAACATTTTTTACGATTATATAAAATAATAATTTCTCTTTCTATCGAAAAATAAATCTTCATAGACAAATTTTTTATTAATATTATTCAAAATTTAATTTAATTTTAAAATTAAATTTAATTGCATTAAATAAACTCTAATATGATGGGTAAAAGCTGTTTATAAAAATAAAGTATACTTTATTATTAAATATATTTTTATTATATTTTAAATGTCAAATTAACTTTTATTACAATAATGAAATTAAATTTATTCAGACAATTAAATAAAATAGGATTCATAATTTAACACTTCACCTATCATCATCTGATCCATTATAATAAACTCATTTAACACTATTAAAATTTATTTAAATTTTTTTTTTTTTTTTTTCTGTTCAGTCGAAATGGATTCGTTTTTTATACCAAACACCAATTATTTGCCAAAAGAGAGTAATAAATTATTAAATAATATCAAAATAAAATATTTGAATTTAAATAAAAAGCAATAATTGATCAAATTATAAAATATTAATAAAATTTAATATACATAAATAGAAAATGGTATTGGTTCACATAGATATTTGATGCATTTGATACGGTAGAGATGATAAGTGAGGTTTCGTCATAAGACGCACATAAATTTTTAGTTTATCTGAAGCCTTATAATGTTTCAAATACAATTCAAAATCATGTCTATAATAAATATAGTATACTTTGGGTCATAAGACGTCCAATTACTGTTCGAAAGAAAAAACTCGCGTCTTATGACGCAAAATTTGAATTGAATTTTTAATAAGAAAGTTGATTAGAAAAATTTAAATATATTATGACCACCGCAATTTATTAACCATAATATTAAGTGATGTAGCGGAAGTAGTCAAAATTAAAATTATTAAAGTTTAATCAGTTTAATGAACGATATCATGCTTTTGTGACACAAATACTTTAAAAAAATAGTATAGATCTTAATAGAATCATTTAAACTAAATAATCTTGTGACTAAATAATCTTATAGGAAATTAAATTAAAAATCAACAACTAACTTTACATCCCCACTTTTTCTCTTCCTCGCTCTACTCCATTTACACACACCTTTTCCTCTTTTCCTTATTTTTTTTTCCTGTATAGATAAAATCCGAAAGATTCCATTGCATGAAAATTAATTCCTTTATAAGTAAATTAAATTCCATCATCCAGTTTAAATCAGTTGAATCATTTTTACACCAACACTTATACGGGTCTCTTCTTCTTAACAAAAATTTCATCAGTGTTTTGGATTCAGAATCGAATTTTATACTAAGAATAAGAAAAACCAATCATATATTTGTGAATAATTGAATACAATATCAAAGGTTAAAAGGAATCCTTTCTTCCATGTACATATACATACATTAGATGCATATAGCGGTTAATCTTGTTTTCTTTTCATTCTTTGTTTTCTTTTACTCTTTCAGTTATTCATCCGTTATTTTCTGATTGTAAGGAGATTGTAATAATTTTATGTTTTCTCAAGAGAGGTCGTGTAAATATCGTATTTTATAGAAGGTGTGTAATAAGTCCAACGGTTAAAATGCAAAATTAATAACGACATAAGGATCAAAATAATAAAAATAACTGTTTGTTCGAAATAATGTCATTTGATTTTTCGAAATGAATGACAGAAGAGGTATAGGCTCAGTGAATTAATGTCTCCTGAATTTTTGTTTTACAACTAATTGGAACGTCAGGGTTTTACAATTTTCCCAAAGGCATGTGTCTGTTTATTCGGGATTTTAAAATTTGATATAGTGGGCATATAGTGGGCCTTAAAAAAATGGACGCACCCACTTCTAGGAATTATAGCACTTTTATATATATACATATTTAGATTTGGAGAGAATTTCGATAAGCGTATAGGTAAAAGCACGTAACCATGGCAACCATAAATATAAAAACCTTTCCAATTCTTTTAAGGCCTTGAACTTAACTCGATTTTTTTAAGTAACGAACAAATGTCAAATTGACTTTTCGTACTAACTTCTATCCTAGTTTCCTGAATCATGACTTTGGGACTTAAATCAAGTTCCGATTAAATATATACGATTATCAAAAGAAAATAGGAAACACTTTTTTTTTATTCTTGTTTTTTTTTTTTGAATCAGTAATTTTCGAAATGGAAGGATTCTTTATGGACTGGGGATCATTGAATTTTACATAAATAAAAAAAAAAAAAAAAAACCGAATAGAGATTGAAATACATTAAGAATACAATTGAAGATGAATATAATAGAACAAAAAAAAAAAAAATATATTTACGTATTCTAGTTCAGTGATTTTATAAGTACTTTTTATTTATGATAAAAGGGTAGTTTTCTAACAAATAGAAAAAAAAAAACATAATAATAAAATATTAATCTTTTATTTATTTTATTTTTCAATAGAAAAAAAAAACTTTTCACCCCGAATAAATAAATGAAAATTATAAATAATAAATTCAGTAATAATTGGAAGTAAACCACAAGAAAAACTTTTTCTTATTATTTGTTTATAAAAATTTCCATTAAGAATTTTTTGAAGAAATTATTTTTAAGCCTTAAGTGAATTTTGTAATTGAGTAATTTATACAAAATTATATTACAAGTTATATTTCAAATGTAATATTAAAACATAACAAAAAAAAACTTGTAGAATGTTAGAAAATATCTAAGCACTAAAACTTTATAAATTTTTTTTTCGATTTTATAATCTAATTTTACTTACAAATTAAATATCAGTAAATAAAAAAATAAAATAAAAATAAATATTTTTTTCTATGTATATATATATCAATATATTTTTATATAGATCTTTTGTATTTAAAAGTGTTTTAATATAAAAGTAAATTGTTGAAATAAGGGACAGTTCTTCTTTATATTAACCTTAATCCAGCAATTTACTTTTATATTGAAAGATTTTTAAATACAGATCTACCATCAATTTTTGGTTAATGAAAATTTTATCGCTTCACTTTTTGAAGAAAATTTAATGGGTTCCAACATATATAACAAAGGGATAAGGTAGTTTCAATGTTACATAACCATAATTCTCTCAAAAAATCCATATTTCATTATCTTTCCTTCTTAATCCCTTAATTCCTAAACACCAAACGATACATTTCTATTTAACATCATTACAACGATTGATTGATTTTATTTATAGGCTCGGCAGCTTGCTAGCTTTTTCACAGCAAAACCACAGACTAATATACTATAGTATTTTAGTCTGTGGCAAAACTTTTAATATTTTTAAAAAGTACTAGTAACTGCCTGCACCACGAAATTCAAGAAAGGAGAATAAATAATTGGTATGTGTATGTTTTTACTTGGCTCAAAATAAAAATTGGAAAATTATGAATAAATATTCGAAAATTTCGAAAAATATTTAGAATAGCTTGCATTCGAATTGAATATCTATCATTTACAAAATAAATTATGGAAGTCGATTAGAATTGGTCTGGTAATATGTACTCAATATTTTGAATTTACAAATTAAATATTAAAATGATACATGCCTTACATTTTTTTTTTATAATTTGGAATTAATTTACAATTTTTTGTAAAAGTTGATGCTGTAAATGCACTCAAAAGTGCAAAATATATTTTTTTTTCATCATTGGTAAAAACTCATAGGAACCTTTAAAAAATGATATTTTCATTTCTGAAACCTAAAATAATAATGAAATATCATTACACAAACATTTCATCATGTAATAATATATCCATTTGGACCATATAGTTAGTGCATCACAATTTTTCACACAATTTTACACACAATTGACCTACACATTTAATTTATAGCTTTAGGCAACTTTTACATAAACAATATTAAAAAAAAACCAATTAAAATTTAGATTTTATTATAATAGAAAAAATATTACCCCAAACAAATTTAAACTAAACGAAGGGAAAAGCGATTCAAACCAAATAGTTCTAATATTTCCACTTTTAATTAGTGCCTTTAAAAAAAAATTTTAAAAATTGTTCGCACATTAAATATCTTGCACCTCTTCCTAAAGTTGTTGGCTTTCAAAATTTTCCAGGAGCATTAGTTATATCAATGTTCTCCTAAGAGACTTTTTTTTTAATTTCCTTAATTGATTCCTTATCCTTATATTAAAGTACTACATTTAATTTTGAGTATTGGTACGATTACAGTTTGAGAATTTACAGTAGCAAGTTAAGAGTGTCCCAATTATTCGTTCTTAAAAATATTTAATTAATTTGTAATATATACACATTAGTTGTTGAACAATCAGTTAACTATTAAACACAGCCTGTTTCAATATTTCAGTTTTGAAACCGTTTTTTTAAAGTGTTCAAAAATCTTCGATGTAATTAACATTATACAATGAAGGCTGGTCCGATTCCCATACGGGTCATAAATTTTCAATGGAAAAAAATTAATTTTTCTTTACAAATCTCCATGGTGACCAAATCTATATAGTAAATTATAAAATATATAATATAAACAAAATAAATAATATTCCTAAAAAAAATTAATAGACAACATAATCTGCCACGCCTTAATAGGAAAGGCATTATTACCTCCCTTATCACATTGTATGAGGCAAGGGACTTTTTATAAATAAATAAATAAATAAATAATTAACAATCCGAATAACTAAAAATTCTTAGTTCACCACATTCTTTCCTAATTTAGAACTCAACTAGAATATAGTATCATCACATCACTATCATTATTAAATTGTTTTCCTCAAAAATATCAAATTTAATTTCAAAAACTGATTCATTGATACTTAAAATAGCAATCAAATTAATAACCAAAAATCGACTGTACCATCGACTGAAATTCAAAATACCAACAACTATTACAATTCAAAGTTAGTATGAGAATTACAGAGCAACCAAATAGAATTTGAGGAATTTCCATTCTCGAATTTTTAATAATAAATATTTTTTTTAAATATAAAAAAATTATGACAAAATTAATATGTACAACAAAATAATGATGAAAAATTTAGCGTTGCTTTTTGGCTTGTTTTTGAAGAAAAACGATGCGATAAATAGCGTACATGAAACCAATGGACTCAAACGAGTGTAATGGCATTAAATAAGGAGGAAAAAACTTCTAATTAAATTATGAATGATTTTTCTTTTGCTTAACTAAATTATGAAATTCAAAATATAAATCATATTTTTTTTGTGCTAATTATAAATTAAATACCTGAAAATAAAAATGACAGAAATAAATTATATTTTTAATAAATTTTGATTATAATATTTTTAAAATTTTAATTTTATTAAGTAAATATCTAAAATAAATTGCAATTTCATCTAATGTTTTAAGGAATGTTTTTTTTTGCTAAATGCAACTATAGAAGGAAATAAATATGTTTGACAGATGCATTGCGTAAGGCTTTTGCGTGAGTCGTCATGTGTTTTATTACAGTAAAGTATTCACTCCAGAATTCTTTCATCTAAGTGAATAATATTCAGGGGTTTTTAATATTAATTTTTGTAATATTTTCTGGAAGTCCGCGGCAATCTTCGTGGTTGTGTGACTTCGGGCTAAGGCGCAAGTGCACCTTCGGGAATGCACGCCCGGCGCATCATCCACGCCCATGATATGGCGCTGGTGGAAATGCACAGCTGTGGTAGCAAATCCGCTCCTATTTCTTCAAGGGTTGTATTTTGGAAGTTGTGAAGTCAACGGCTAAAACAGGCACAAGGAGCGGATCGAATAGAAGGCTACGAAGGCGCTGACTAGAATATAGAAAACATGACAGGGCTAGTTAGAATATAAAAAATTGTTTGATACCTGCTAAAAATATTCGAATTAGTAAGTATTATATAACAGCAGCAGGAAACCGTGTTAGGTGAATTCAGGAAATTATAAAACAAGTGAATTATAACACCTAGTATACCAATATGAAACTCAAAAATTCAGTAAATCAAGATATATCTCCACTTTTTCTCTTTTTTCATCATATATCTATGAAATGATGCATCTAGGCCTATTCGTTGGACATGACTGAACTTTGTCACACCGCTTGAGTTTCTTAAAAAATATTTGTGTACAAAATTTTTAAATATTTTAAAGAATAATTAACACAATTTTCAAAAATCCAGTTTAAGATGGAGATATAAATTTGAAGATTTAATAAAAAAAAACTCTAGTAAATATTTATAATAAAAATAAATTTACACCAAAATACCATAAATTGTACTATATTAAGAAAACATTGTTTACATTTCTACTATAGACTTCTACAAAATGAGCTGCACACAAATAATTCCATAGACAAATATTGAAACAAAAAGGCAAACAAACTTATATATTTTATTAAAATTTATTAAATAGGATAATACTAAAAATTCAGTCGAGTATTTCAAACATAAATCTATGGAAATCCTCTAGGAAATCCTATAATAATAACATGCAATTTTATTTTAATTTTTATTCCTCTCTCATGGTATTTTTGCCTTATTTTACTCCTAGTTTTTGCTGTATTTTGGGTTACGAATTTTTGTATTATGAAATTTTTTATTTTTATTAGTTTATGCAAAATTTTGTCATTTTGATAGTCAAACAAAAACAGGTTTTCGTGTTCCTCTTCTTTGGCCCCTTTTCCAAAGAAGATAATCTTTTTCTAAGGTTCCTTATAATTGTTGTATATTAAAGTTTGAAAATTTAGGCTGTAGATGCATTTGAACTGGTGTACCATTGTACAATATTAAAATACAGGGTGAAGAGCATAGGGTTTAGATATATGGGCTTGGCTACGGGACATCTGAATTGTACGGAAAATTGGTTAGAAGAGGAGAATTTGGGACTTGAAACGAAATTTTAAATGTTGCAAATTGTATAATGGCATATTTCAATGAGAGGGGATGGAGGACTAACCATTGACTAACTCAAGTGCACCGTGGAAATTCCTAAATGGCCTAAAACTAGTTATGGAGACTCCTTTCAAAAACAATAATTAAAGCAATAAATCCAAACAATTAATTACAATTATCCAATCCAAACAATTATAATTAAAAAAAATTGCTTTATCAAAATTTCTAATAATACGTAAGTACGTCGAGATATTTTGTGTGACATTGAGTTGTTTCTATATTTTAAATGCATCAGTTCTTCACGGTTTCCTCGGTATTTCAATTCCTAACATTTTCTTCAGTTCTTCAGTTCCTCGTGCCTCTCGCAACAACATAGTGTCTTTCATTATTAAAAGTATTAAATCTACTTTCTTTACCAAAAATATAAAAATAATGCAATTCGTCCAGTCTTCACCCTGTAAATTTATTTTTATAGAAAATATATTTAAGGATAACAAAGATGTAAAATTTTGTACAAGAAAGATTTTATGATAGACATAAAATATAATAAATTGTTGCTTCTAGACAACAAAAAAAATCCCAAAAGATTTTGTTTTACTCTTCATAGATGTGGTTTGCATTCTTTTCACTCTTAATTTACTTATTATAAGGAAAGGTTTTAATATTCCTAATCCTTATTCCTTATTTTTTTTAAATGTACCCCTTTTTTCTATACCACAATTAAATTCCACATTAATTTCAACAATTTAAATTTAGAAAAATTGATTAAAATTCCATTCCAAACCATTTCATCACCCTTGAATTAAATTTTATTACAGAAATTTGTTGACAATTCGGTAAAAATTAAATTTTTCAGGGGCATTGTCTTTAGTTTTATATAAATTTTTACCAGAAGAATTCTGGTATAGAACTTCTGTTTCTTCAGTAAAATTTAAATTTCAGTGTCTCAATTTTACTGTGGTAAAAGAATTCCTTAAGAGTTTAATGATTTTTACTCTTTCCTAGTTAAATCACCATAGCTGAGAGGGTGGTAAATTCTTATCAAAAGAGTAAAACAGAAATAAAATTGGTATTGTGGAATGGAAGTTATGTTATTTATATGATCACATTGAGGAAATAAAATAACTCAATAGAAAAATGGAAAAAGGTTATTTCTCTTCTTCTCTGTTATTATTGTTTCTTTCTGCCCTCTCTCCGACAACATTAGGTCTAAAAAGAAATAAAATAAATCCATAAAGAATTTTTAAACAATTTCAAGAAAATAAAGTTATAAATTACAATGAATACAGGGAAGAAAGATATGAGGATGGGTTGGGAACAACATTTAAAAAAATTAACTAAGACGATATTAGAAGAAGGCGACGAAAATAATTTCATTACTTTGTTGACTTTGGAACTGACAATAAAACTAAAATCTTTTATATGCTCTTCTTCCTCTTTTATGTCGGCCTCATTTGAATGAACATTTTACAAGTAACACACCGCACACATTTTCTTGCTTTGTGTTTCTTTATAGACTAGGCACCTTCAAATCATTTTAAATTTCAACTATACATCGATTTCAGAATAAAAACTTTATTATTAAAAACCTCTGCAGCTTTAAAATTTTCTGTTATAAAATTTAATATCAAATTGAAGGAACTCCTGTTGATGAAGTGCAATATACCCATGACTTATAGACCGGACTTTGAGCCAATTATTTGCCGAAGCAGTTTGCTATATCATACAGTTTGAAAAAACTGGTATATGTTTCAGAGGAACGATTCCATAGGCATGAATCTAATTTCAATCATTTTATTAAATAATCAAAAATTAATCACTATAATTTATTAACTAATAAAAACTCCGCCTGCTAAACTTCATTAAAAATCAATTTTATAAAAACTTAATTTTTCACAACTACCATAGGGTAGAATTAATTCTAAATCTCTTGATCTCTTGAGCTTGACGAACTAATATACTTTCTACAAATACTATATTAATTCAACAGGTGTATATTTACACATTGAAATACGTTAAAAACTCTTATTACACTTAAAATTATTTTAAAGACTCCTCCAAAGGAATTAGAAAGGTGCTAAAAGATCTTTAAAATAAACCTACAATTTCCTATATATGAATTAGTTTATTTTTTCAATAACAATCTTCCTTTAAAACGTGTATAGCAAAACGTCACGTCTACTATACATATCCATACCCATATTATGTCGTCACGTTTTATATAATATACATATATCCCTTTCCGGTTTCTCATATAATATTTTCCTGAGTTTTTTTTTGTGTGATTTTTTAAAACGAATTGTTCCAAAAATTTTTGACGTAATTTTCGATTTAAGAAAAACAAGAATTTGCACTTGAGATTATTTAACATTAAATCAATAGAATTGATTCACTTAACTAGGTTTTCATGTTGCTTTTCGTGAGTTCGTCTACATTTTTCTTGTTCTTCTCTATATTAAATAAAATTTAAGAAATTCGATAAAAATCTTAAATTCAGAAGATAATATTAGAACATTAATTTTATTAAGTGAAACTTATATATAGAAACAAATTTAGTTTGGTAAGCTGCTTGAGAGGCATGTATTAATTAAAATATATAAAAAGAACCCTAATAAATTGACCAATTTGAAGGCTGGTGGTTGAATTAATGATTCTACCATTTTATTACTGAATTTCACTAATTAAATTTAACTAAAATTGCAACAAAACTTCGATTGCGATTTATTTAACCATTATAAAAGTAAAACCCGATTTCTTCAATTGGCTCAGTTAGAAAACAAATGAGATCAAGTCGAATAATCTAGGTTCTCCATCAGATTCTTCTCTACTAGGTTTCTCATCAATTGTTACTAATCACTTAATGGCGAATATTAATATGCGGTAGTATTCCACAACTTTATCTCATGTCAGCGACTCTTTATAGGTCCAAAAATTAATTTATCTAAGTTTGTGAGAACTTAATGTAATAAATAAGTCAAATACAGTAAGTCGAATAGGCCTATATACAATAATACGTATTAATATATATATAAAATTGGAATAGAGTTTACTTAGAGGAAAGTAATTCGGCTAGGTTTTTAAGTTACAAAATTTCCTGTGATACACTGATACCAGGATAAAAAATTAAAAGAAAAAACTCACATCATAATAAAAGCATTTCCCTTATTGCCAAATATTGCTTGTGGGCCGAAGGAAAACTTTAATCTTCTTTTTTCTAATTTTTGAATACCAAATTTTAAGAATATTTTCTTGGTCATTCAGGCTTTTTTTAACGAGGGTCATGGAAAGTATCGAAAGCAAGCCATCAAAGAAGAGTGACTTTAATACCCTAAAATCAAACTTTAGGATAGAACCTTTGATACAAATGTATACAGTTTGGTTTTGAGGATGGAAATTGGAAAGGAAACCTTTAGGAATTGAGATAATGAATAATGTAGGCTTTTGTATATCATCCTCAGAAACACTTATCTCATTAGTAAAGTCTATACTGTTTAAATTTAAAATTAAAAAACTGAAAAAAAGTAGAAAACAATGTGGAGGAAGAAAACCAATTAGCATGGCTATAAAACAGTAAGGATATATTCTTGTCCACAAATATGGACATGACTAATAGAGTTCCTTATAGAATAGAAATTTTTCAACAATTGTAGCCTCCTAAAAATTTTATTAACAAAAAAGTATGGAAGCTCTAAATATGCCTTAGAGGATAAGATACCCAAAAAAAGGCGTAGAAAAATCAGAGTTTCAATAACGACTTCAATATTTCTACTCCTATTTTATTACTTTAATTTTATTTTTTTAACTATTTAAACCCCTAAATAATAGTAAACCTTTATGTTAATTTAATTATTTTACACGGCTTTATTAAATCATGAATTAAGTAATTTTAATATAAGCCGCAAAAACAATTTGTCTTTATTAAGACATTGATATTTCCTATTCAAATTAAATAAAAAACAAAATCATAGTCACTATTTTAATAATGAAAAAAAAAACAATAGTGTTAACCTCATTCTTTCAATAAAATCCAAGGAATAATAAAAATGAATGACTTTTCAAATAATATTTTTACTTTCACCCATTATTTATATTTTAACTTACATTTCATTTATTTCTTCTATATTTTAATAAAAAATTTCCTTGAAACCGGAAATAAAAAATTTTATTCATGAAAATAATTTATACTCCCACCTAGGTGTCAAACTGTGAAATAATTTGTAACGATTTTATTATTACAAATTTATAAGGTGTTTTTAATACCGTGAAATGAATAAAAAAACAAATGTTTTAAGGAATGAAAAAGCTGATATTATTTGCGTGACTAACTATTTGTAAATACTGAAAATGAACTGAATTTAGAAATGAATGAATATTAAAAATCATTCGTTTATTGTTTTTAATAGTTTTATTTGTTATCATATTGTTGCTGTAAAACGAATTGAAAATTATACTTACCTTTGTAATACAGTTAAATGTTTACAAACATTTTGTTCTGAAAATGCTAGCAAATATTAATAAACTTTAAGAATGCCTAATTGTTTTAATTTAAAGAAATGGAAGCTTGGTTCTGTAAATCTTTACTGCCTCGAACTACAAGATTGACAACTTACTAAAATAATGACTTAGGTAACTAAAAGATAATAAATGTCAAGTCTGACACAAGATAATAGTTGTTTTTGGCTGCATAACAGTAAAATAATAATAAGGTTTTGCATGTCAGAAGAAAGCCTCCGGAATGAAATTAAAAGTATTCCCATATGTATTGTTTACTATGATGGGTTAAGATTTAGTTTAATATAATGTGTAGTTTAATTTCACGGTCATGGGTTAAAAATGAGTTTACAAATTTTTAATAATAAAAAATTTAAATTTTTCATAAAAAAATATACTGTGTCCACCACAGAACCAACCACTCTTACAGGAAAATCATAATGTGAAACATCCTTCAAAGATTTTTTACAACTGCATACGTTATAACTTGAATTCAAACAATTAATGTTTAATAATTATGAATTTTTTTTATCATTTTATCCATACCAATTCATACACACAAATTTTTTTTATTTATCAGACGTTAATTTTTTTCCAGGTTGAAGTTTTCTAAGCGAAACATCAATACGTCATAATCAAATTTAATTTAGGCGACAATAAAGTTCATCGGATCAAAAAACTTTCTATATAGAAAAAATTAGACCTCTTTATGTGTGTAACAACTTTTATGTGATAAGTTTTGTTGTACTAAAATTAGCCTAGGGAAGTGCTCCTTGGGATTACCTGATTTTTTCCAAAAGCTTATCAGTTCAAGATATTAACATCAAAATTTTATATCTATACGAAATTTGAAAACATTCCGCTCAGCCGTTATGCCTATACACCTGTGCACATTCAGACATACAGATAACAAAGTCACACAATGTGAACTCTAACAAAAACACGGTTTATGCGTTTCTGCACACCGGAGTAATGCATATATGCAAAAATCTAAGGGTACAATTTTTAGTGCGAAAACAATTTTTATAATTATATGCTTATTATATTTCATATAAGCGGTTAGTAAAACTAGCTTTTATATAAAAATTCAAATCTTAGATTCAAAATTATAATCATTTCAGAATAATAATAATAATAATAACAATAATAATAACAATTTTCACTTTATATCTATACTTCACTGATATAATAATTCCAGAATAATAACAGTAGCATAAAAACTGGGCTCAACTGCGACAAGTTAATCTCCTGTTCAGCATAAACATGAGCGGATAGGTGTAGGAGTTAAAAAATTGATGAATTACAAGACGAGTTCTTATAGTCATCGTCTGTCAAACTGACACAATAAAATCTGCGTTTTATGCGTGGTTATCAATTATTATTATTACACAACCTGTAAATTTTTTTAAAAATAAGTACATATAATAGTATTAAGTACCTAAACAAGTACTTATCTAGTCGATTTCAATACGGTATTTCAATTTCAATTTTTCTTCTATCAATACCAAAAAAATTATTTTACATTCCAATGTTATCAGTAAGAACAAATTTAAAAAAAAAAAAACCTTTTTAAATTCTTAGACAAAAATTATAAATCGAAAATCTTTTAATCCTCTGGGGATTTTAAAACATCTGTTCAATGTCAAATTAAATGTCCAAAAATAAATTTCTATTACAAAATGATTGATGACCATTTACAACAAAAATCTGCATATATTTGATATAATTCAAAGAATTTTTTATAAAAATAAAACAAAAAGTAGGAGGCAAACCATTTTCCATGAGGAAATGATGCAATTGAAAAGAAGAAAAATCTTAAAATTTATTTTTAGACTTTCTTTATATGGTATGAATGTAACAAAATAATAAAAGTGTCGTTTTTTTATTGGAAAATCTTCAAATCTCTTGAGATTTACTCTTCAGATTTAATTCAATTTATTTTTATTTTAATGTTATATATATGTACTTTATTAGTACATATATATACATTTATATATATGTTTGTATTATATAAAAATTGTGTTGTATGTATCTGAAAATGTTTATAAATAAATAACATAATTGAATATAATTGATTTTCAAGCTTCTTGATTGACACTTGTATAATAAATTATTAAATAGGACAATATTTGCATTTTAAAAATAGAAAATTACCATAACTTTTTTAATTTTGTTTTCCAAGTAGATTTAAATTTTATTATCTTTTATTAAAGATTACTTTAGGAAATCAATATTGTTTTATTCGTTTGTTGTAATGTATGCAAGGTTTGTAAGCTTTAAGTACTTTTTATATGGTATTAATTATAACTCTAAAAGTCAATAATACTGAGAACTCTTAAAGCATTAAAATACACCATTGTTTGGTTTTGTTAATCTGTATAACAGAGGTAACTTTAAACATCTGGTGAAGCTTAAGGGATGAACTCATAAATGATTTAATAATATTGAATGGCTTATAAATATTTTATAAGTATGCTAGGGGTCCGTGAAAAAAAAAAAAAGTTCCGGAACTATATTAATTTCGGAACTAGAAAAAATATTGCTCTGATTAAACAATGCAGTTCCGGAACATAATCCAAATTAAATTATTATACCGCTGTTTTTGGGACTTCACAAAAAACCAATCATAATTATCAAACAAGTGAGGGGAAAAAACCAAGGGTTTTTAAAAAGCACATTTTTAAAATTATATACGGTTTCTTACTGAGTATTTTATCATGTATTTTTATAAAAATATATATTATGATAATATTATAATTTTGTTATTTCATTAATAATTAATTGTATGACTAATAGTGAATTAATTAGAATATAACCCCAATGTACTCAAGAAAACCTGTTAATAAGTGCAAAATATAATGTTGGAGCTTCAATGTTAACGTTTAATTTTGGAAAAACTTACAATGGTGAATAAGTTATTGTTTTATAAGAACATAAAAGTTTTAATTTTGAAGACCTAGTAGCCCTTCAATTGGGAAGGTTCCCAAATTTTTGCTTAGCAAACTTATCATGGATCTGCCCACCCCCTCCTGTCCTCACCCTTCCATTTTTTTCGGTTCTAGGAAATCAATTTTGAACTCCAACAAAATTTGGAATTTTACCTAGAATATTATTATCAAACCAAAAATGGTTAAGACAAAGAACAATTTCTTCAATTTAAAGAGACCCTTTCAAATTTAAGAAAAACCTTTAACGTATGTTAAAATATGATGCTGCAGCTATAAATTTTGCATATTTGTAAAAAAAAATTTGAACAGGTGTTAAAGTTACAGGTGGTTGAAAATAGCAAAATTTAAATTTTCGAGCCCTTATAGCTCCTAAACAAGGGGCGTGACAAAAAAATTTTGTTAACCGACTCCTACTAATTTTGAAGGACCTAACTTCTCCCAAAATTTCAAGACCCTAGGTTGAACCGTTTAGAAGATATATGGGGCCAAAATTTTTGCAAAAGTTGAGTTTAGCTTAATGGTAAATTTTAGTACCGTATGGTAACCCTATACATTTTAGCTTTATATTTTTGTGAAGCTTATAAAACCAGCTATCTTTTTCCGTTTTCAGATTGAAAATACACTTAACAAAACTCATGTTATAATAATTTAAAAATAGGGCTTTTTCCAACTTTGAAGGGCTGTAGCTCCGTAACGGGTGGGGCTACAGAAAAAAATTCTTCTACGAAATTATTTTTTTTGTAATATCTACCCGTGGTTAAAATTTCTTTACTCTATTTCAAACGGTGTAAAAGTTTTTGTAAACATACGGACGGACGGACAAAGTCAAAATTAAGAAAAACCTTTGACACTTATTGAAACCTTCGTTTTGGAGCTTTCAATTTTGTATACAAATAAAAAAAAATTTTAACTGGTATTCAAGTTATAGGTGTTTAAAAGCTAAATTTTTAGCAAAATTTCAATTTTCGACCCCTTACAGCTCCTAAAGAGGGGGCGTGACAAAAAAATTTTGTTAACTGACTCTTACTTATTTCTAAGGATCTAACTTCTCCCAAAATTTCAAGTTTCTAGATTTAGCCGTTCCGAAGTTATGAGGGACCAAAAATTTTGTAAAACTTAGTTTTGAATAACGGTAAATTTTAGTACCGTATGGTAACCCTATACAATTGGTTTTTAAAAATTTGTAAAGCTTATAAGAACAGCTGTCTGTTACCGTTTTCAGGTTGGAAATATACCTTATAGAACTCTAATTATAACTGTTTAAATATGGGGCTTTTTTCGACTTTGTGGGGCTGGAGCTCCGTAACGGGGGGGGCTACAAAAAAAAGTTTTAACATTAAATTATTTTTATTGCAAAACCTACCCATTTCTGATATTTTTTAGTCAATCGTAGGTAAAAAGGGACGGACGGACGGACGGACGGACGGACGGACAGAGTGAAGCTATATAGGCACATTTTTACAAATTTTTTTGAAAATGTGCTAAAAACGAAGTTCCGGTGAAAAATCAATTTCCTTATACTCTTACCATTTTTGAATAACCAAAAACACAAAATGTCCTTGTTTGTGGTGACTCAGAAGGCGCAAGCACATAATTTAAAAAAAGCATTAAATGCAAATTAAATTGGCAGTCGAGGACTTTACCAATATTGCATAGTTATTGTAATGCGTAATATTCGAATAAATAAATAAATAAAAAAAAAAGGCAATCACTGATTTTTAATTAGAAGAAAAATTAAAAAAAGTTCGACTCTTAAGCACGCAACAACAAAAAGCCCTCAAAAATTGTGGTAGCACTCTTTTAGACTTTTCATAATTTTCTTCGTTGTTTTAGTGCCTATTACAGAATTGGGGACAAAGTTTTTAATAAAACACAAGGACTGGAATTTTATTTTAATTTTGGATCAGAATTGTTCTGAAAAAACTTTTTTTTTTGTTCAATCAGAATTTGCTCCTCGGAGCAAAATTTTTATCATTTTCTCCGGAAACAAAAATAAAAACAAATGTTCTCCGGAGAGAAGGAAATTTTAAAGAACTATTGAATTTTACTCCAGTATGGTTTCGTACCGAATCCCTTATTCTAGATTGTTGTTTTTATAATTTTTTCATTGATATTCAACTTTAATCACAAATTTTAAAATTTTTGGAAACTTCTAACTGCCATATATCTATTTTTCAGATGATTTAATAAATATTTATATCATGTGCATTCAGGTACATAATAAAATTTTAAGGGGTGCATATTTTTCAATATATTTTAAATGATTCAAAATTATATTATTTAAATGACTTTCATTATATTGGTTTATGTATATGTTTCAAAACGAATCATTTCAACTTTGTAATTTTCAAAAATAAATTCACTGATTATTAGATACTATCAGTGTGTAATTTATTATTTAGTTTTCAAGTTTATGTCCAATATTTAATTAAATAGATATCTATAATTTGAACAAACCACTAATTACCACGTCCTTATTAATACGTGATATAATTATAACACAGTTGTTTTATAATAATATTGTTAACAGTAATAATCACCTTCAAGGTGTTGGTAAAAGTGATATATCATAAAATTACACTGTATAGTTTACCATAGTTAAAATACTTTGTAATAAATTACATAATACATTTATGACACTGATGTAATAACATATTTCTGGAAATATGAATTCAACATTGTTTCATATTAAAAATTATGGAAACTGATAGTATAATTTCACATAAAATAGTTAAAATTATGTTAATAAAAAAATAGTTATGCTAAAAATAGCTAAAAATAGTGATGAAATTAATTTTAATAATTTATTCTTACATTGTCAACCAGTCCAGCTTCTGGATAATACAAATATAGCCAGACGACTCAAAAGAGTAAAGCCGGGGCTCATTGTGTCTTTTGAAGATTCCATTCCAACCTACGTAAAAATAAAAAAAAAATAAAATAAAATAAAAAAACATTGTCAACGATTAGAATTTTTACAGAAATGAAGATGCTTTGTCTCGTACAATGGGCAGTTAACTGCAGGGTTTGGGGTGCAAAAAATTACAAAAGCAAAGTTGCATATTGTCACCAATTTTAAGTGTCATGTGTGTAAATGATGGCACACATAATACAACATATGGTAATAGTGAAAAGGGGTTATATAATGTAACCTCATCATCTAGATTGTTCATCTATGTCGATGATGTGTGGTTAGAAAGTCTAAAAAAAAACTTGGAGAACAACAGTATTAGGTAAAAAGCAATATCGATTAATATAACACCTGGCAATTAATATTGTCAATAAAATCTGCCACATGAAGGGGCGATCGGTGGGGAAAAAATTGTGGACAATCTAAAAATCAATTAGAGTTGACGAAAGAAGAAGAACAGGTAATCTTATTATCCTTCAACTGTTGCACTCTTTGATTCCTCACTTTAAGGGTAGAAACACTTGAAGAATTATAACTGATATTTAATAAAGAATTAAAACCTTTAAGTAATTTTATTTCACTTTCTTTTCATGTAGAATATTCTTCTACCAAGGCAATTTTTGGACTTCAGCTAAATGATCAGTTTTTTTTAAGAACTTCTTTAACTAAGTTCTCATCCCAAAACTAACAAACAAACGATCTTTTATAATCTAATAGCTACGATTTTAAATCTTTCTAAAATCCGAAATACTTCTTAGACTTTCTTATTTTAAAATATAAAAAAATCATACTATAAATTTGAATTGTCTTGTTTAAATTTAAAATTTCCAGTAAGTGAATAAAGTGCAACAATTCTTTCTTGTTATGGCGCAATAATACAGATAAATATAAATATGTTTAGAGCATATAAGTCTTTGCCTTTGGTACGAACTCTAATAAAATATTAAGGACACAAACTTACTTAAATAGAAACATATAACGAACCGAAGATGATGAACAAAGAAATGACAGTGTTGAAAAAGTAAAATTTTAAAATAAGAGCAATCTTTTAGAACGTGACAATTTAACAACACCCAAGTTTGTAATAAATATAAAAAAAAAACCAAATTGAAACAATAAAACAGGTCAAAGTATATTAAATTTTTTTCTTAAATTATTTAACTCTTCATATTTTTCCTCAGTTTCTCAATTTAAGTGGTTTAAACAAAAAAGTACGAGGAAAACTTTAATATATTTATCAATATTGACTTTAAAAATAGTATTAAGGCTTAAAAATTTTAAAAGAATTTAGAAATATTGACGAAAAATTTTTATAAAATATTGACTTTATAAAATCTTAGCTTAAAAAAATAAATTTAATTTATTTATTTATTTATTTATTTATGTACAGTCCCCTACACATACAATGTGATAAGTGGTAAATATTCCTTCCTTTTTCAGGTATGGCAGTTAAATTTATTTTATATTATAAACTATTACGATATCAATTATTAATTATATTTTCTTTTAATATATATGATCAGACTAGGATTGGAAGCCGAGGTTTATCGATTGAAAGCCGCCACTCTGAGCACCGCGCTACAGTCAGATTCAAAATTAATAATTCATCGAAAATCAAAATTTTTCATATAAATTTAATTTTTTTGTGGAAAATTCACATTTTCTAATTTTAAAAAACTTTAAACTCACTCCTAAGCCATTTAAAAGGGTTTTTAAGTAATTCGAAGTTTACTTCGTCATCGAATCATATTTTCAGGAGTTTTCATTCGGTTAAAATATTTTTGTGATGTAAGGGCTCCAAAATTTTAATTTATTTGTTAAACTTATTTTAAACTCATATACAAAACTTAAAATCAAATATAATATTTGAAACATATGCTAAAATTTTTTCTTACTTTTAAAGGTTTTTCCTTGAAATTGGAAAAAGTGTCTCTTAAATATTTAACAATATATATAATATTTGCTTATTTATAAAATTCTAAGAAATTATTCAAATTTTGGTGAAAGTCACAATTTAGTTTTTGGAGAGTGAAAATTTAACATAAGTTTGCTCAGAAAAAATTTCGGAGCTTATTCTATTCAAGGGCTATTAGGACTTAAAAATTAAAAATTTCCTATCCTTAAAAACGCATAAGTTAGGTACCTCTGAATATATTTCCATGATTAAAAATTTATATTAAAGTTCTAACATTATGTTTCAACACATTTTAATATGTTTCTTAATTTCATTGGGCTCATATTTTAAGTATCGATTAGTATTACTAATGAACTTCTTAAAGTAATATTAAATAACTTATATGTAATTGTAATCTAATTGATTATATATCGCTTGATAGATGGTGTGATGGTATTCTTGTGAGAATAATTGCAAGACCCACAACACTTAACATATTCCATTATCCAGTGTACATTACCATCATAACAAAAATGGATTGACAACTTGCCATGCGTGATACTTCTATGACATCCTTGCACAAAATAGCATCAAATGACTGTGTTACTATAATTAAAATATTTAACCTCAAATACGCCTGTTTAAAAGCCCTTAGTTTTTTCATCACTTGTTTACAATTACAACAGTTGGAGTTCTTAAAGCATGCTAATTTCTTGAAATTTATGCCTGTGTATATAAATCGCTCGAGATCTTTGGTCTAGTTCGAACTTAACAAGGTCTTCGTTTTAATTATAGTAATTTTTAATTCATAAAAATATTTGAAAAAAATTTTCAGAAAGCCCAACTAACACATATACTAACACATTTTAGAATATTGTTTTGTTTAATATTGTAATTCACTTCAATCGTCTATCTAAGACTTCTTCTGCAGACTGCAGACTAATTATTTTAAACAATTTTTTTAATGCTATATTCAATTCTATCAGTTTTTTTACCTTAAACAGATTATTAATAAAAAAAATAATATCTTTGATAACTCTAGCCAATAATATATTTAATTTTCTTTTATAATCTTTTAAGAGCCACTAATTCTATTTTTAAATTATTAATTTTGTTTTCAAATCTAATTTTTATTATTATCATTGTCAATGTCATCGTTTCTTTTATTCTATAACTTAAGAAATATGATTTTTTTTTTTTTTGAGAAATCAAATAACCAAAATGTTGATTTCATTCACAGAATTTACCTTTATTAATTTCTATTTCAGTCATTAATAAATAAATTGGACACCTTTCCAAAACCATAAAGTCAAATCAACAATATAAAAAAATTTTATATTGTGAGGAATTAAAACTCTGCCCCCAAAACAAACCAAACAATTAGGCATACAGTTTATTTTTAAGATACCAAAAGGAAACCCCAAAGATACTTTGTCTGTTCATGAAAGTTTTATTTTTCCAGAAGAATCAAAAGACAAACAAACCAAGTCACCTTAAAAGAACTTCTGATGACTGAACCCAGAACACAAAAAATAAAGAGAGTAAAGGACAAGATAATATCAAAAGTTAAAAGTTGACATTTTTTTGAAAAGTTTTTTTAATTTTTTTTTTTGTTCTCCATTTTGTTTTTCTTTTATTCGTCTAAGAATTTTTCAATTGAAATTATTTTTAGATTTTTTTTTATAGATTATCAACAATAAAGATAATTTGATGTCCTATCAAAAACAAGTAAAAAATCACAAAATGAAAAAAAATAGTCAGGTAAAAATAGTATTTAAAATCAAATTTACCGTTATTAAGGATAAATATTTTCATCAACAAACCAAGAGTTTTATTAGTTAAGATAAATAATTATTTTAAGAAAGTGCAACGGCAGCACTTAAAATTCGAAATTCATTGTTATTGAAACTCGAAGTTATTGGAAGTTTTTTGGAATAACTGCTTTGTCCAAAAATCGGAATAAATAGATTAGATAATTTTGGTAGTGAATAACGTCCGATTTTTCCGATTTTTTTCCTTATTGCAACACAACAATTTTTTAAAGATTTTTTAGTTATCTCACTCCGAATTAGAAATTGTTTGATCTATTGACTTCAAATTTAATATACGTTTTGCAGTTTGACAATGGAGTTGAGTGTTTTAACAGACTTAGAAATTTTTAACGCATATTTGTACGAAGATTCAAAAAAAATTTTGAAAGCGAATTTTTTTTCAATTTTGCAAAATACTTTCGGGCATTTGACTTATAGTAATGTTTAAAAAAATACCTGGTCAAGTTCCGTAAAGTATTGTGACACAACAACTTTTTAAAAACTTATTCCCAAAACAGTATGAATTTTCTATACGTGGTGCTTCTTGACTGCGAAGTTGAGGACGGTGGGTTCTGACAAATAATGACAAGTGAATTAATATTGCAGGTTTAACATTTAACACACATTCTTGGATTAACACTATGTATAATTTTTGTGTTGACTTTTTTTAATAACATAACCTTTAATTAAAACCCCATAGTAATTTCAGATATATTGTGATTGAATTTCATGACTCTAGCTTAATTAATTTCTGAATTACAAGTAAAAGATACAGAATGACAGACGGACAAACAGACATAGCTCAATCGACTCAGAAGTTAATCCTAAGCAAGAATATCCTTTTCAATATGTATCATGCCTAATTCAATGTCCTACAAAAGTAAAGTTAATTTTAATATACACCTCCGCCGTGAGCTATTTTTTTTTTTTTGTGGGTATAAACAAAGTGTCCCCTTAAATTACAAAAGCGACTTCTCAATAATTTCTTTTTAATAACTCATTAAAGAAATGGAGTACAAAAACTTGGTTTTACAATGATCAAATAACTAAACTATTATTAAAATGTCCACTCTTTTTTTTATTATTGAGAGCATATCATTTACATTCCTATTTATTATTGCGAAGTGATAATATTAAAAATCTTTTCTTTTTAAAATATCACATTATATTAACAAATTTAATGGATGCACTTTGCAATACTTCTTTAACATCGGGAGGAGAAACCCATTTATTAAAAAGTTAATTATATTTATCTTATAAAATATAAATCATCAATTATAACTTCAATATAAATAATTTTACAAATATTTGTTTATCGACTCTTTTTTATTTCCAATTTCTATTTAATTCTATTCTATTCAATTTTGGGGTCTTTTAATATTTTTCTCATATTATTGAAAAAAAAAATTACAAAAGTCATTATGAATAGTCATTTTTTAAATAATAAGAATTGAGAATTTATTGAATAAAAAGAAAAATGTCATTAGTATTCATTCATTTGAATAACTTTTTCAATATAATTTTAATATTTTATAGAAGTTATTTTTTTAAACTTCTGGATTCTTCTTTCAACCTATTTACTGGTAAAATAATGAATTATTTTTACAATTGTAAAATTTATGATTTTTCTTTTAGTACAGTTTCCTATTAGGGTTCACATTTTTTCCAAATTTAGTCATATATTACTACATGAAATAGGGTTTTAAATATTCTCATAATTTATTTCTTCATTAAAAGTTCTAATTTTTTAAATAATTTTCTTTGTTTAATATCTTTTTAAATTACTTCATTTTAATTTTAGTTTATTAATAATTCATAGATTTTTACATTTTCACAATTATATTCTTACAATAATTCATTTTAATTTTTCTATAATAATAACTGAAAACGTAATCATATTTTACATATCGACTGAGTATGAAAAAAATTTAGGACTTTAATTCATCAAGTAGCTAATTAGTTATACAGCAAATTTGCTCTTACAAATACCAGATTAATAAAATCACAGAGAAGAGGGATTTCGTAGCCAAAAGTTCCCAATTTGTTTTCAAAATGGATTTAAAAATATTTCACTTACCGTGAGTGATTATTGTCCCGGGCGCTTTTGTCTTATTTTTCGAGTCATGAAGCTCCTGATTTTTGCCATACCAACTTATTATCCTTTATAAACCGTTTCATTAAATACCAAAACAAATCTTCGAAATCAAACGGTAGATTTGTATTTGTGGCACTCCAAGTTTGACTTAAAGGAGATGGCTAGTTTTGGTTAGTTAAAATCCAAAACTACCTGAATGAACTTTATAAAATTACTTTAGGTGACTCTTAACATTTTCCATACCTAGCCTCGTAAGAAAAAATTAAACTTAAAATAACATTATAAATAGATTTTGACTTCGATAAATTTTAATTTAATCCTTGATTTCATACTACAGCTTTTCATTCAACTTTAAATTATTATTTGTTAACTATATCAATGATTTTACTCAGCAAGTCAAGGCTTTTAAAAATGAAAGTCATGCCAAGCAATGGGTTAAATAACTTTTGAATAATAAAATTATTATCTAATAATTTAATTGATAAAAGCTGAGTAATTAGTTAGTATAATTAGAAAACAATAATAAAATAATTACATAATCACTTAATATGGTTGATATTAAAATTAAAAACTACGAATTCATCAGCATATAATGATTAACTTTTAATTCTGTTTGAAAACAAGCAATGTAGGTATGTTCTGTATTTTGTGAAAACTTTTGAACTGATTCCTGTTCTTTGTACAAACAACAAAGTTATTTATCGAACCCCAGAAAATAAAACAAAATCCAAAAAAAAACTTGAATCAAAACAATTAAACTTTTTTGAACAACACAATGCCAGCATCGCAATAAAATCAAAAATTCCAAATAAAACAAAACTTAAATATTTCATATTTCGAATTATGACAGAAGCTTAAAAACTTTTATTAGAAAAGTTTATTGTTTGACAGTTTTATTTCCTTTACATTTTGATTTTTTAACCTTATGTTTTAAGATTCAGATTTTATTTATAAAATATTGATATTTCTAAAGTCGTACCAATTCCAATTGGAAAAACTTAAAATAAAAAAAAAACGAAATTCGTGACCTTAAACTTTTAAGTAAGTTTACAAAAAGTTGTTATTTAATAAATATATAAATTTACTTTTACATATTTGCTCTTTGCTTTATTCACCTTTTACATTTGCATACATAATCAAATTTTAAGTTAAAGATATAAGAGAAACTAACCGACTTTAATAACAACTTCTAAAAATATCTTAAGAAGATGTTTGAATTCTAGAAAGAAAGATTTGGAAGAAAAAAAGCTTTTAGAACAAATTTAATGATCCGAATATGTTTTATGTGAATGGATTGCAGGTCAGCATCGTTGTTAATAAGAATGCAATAGTCACATAATAAGTCAAAAAATGTAGGTTTCTCAAATTTAAAGCAGACAAGAACCCAATAATAAATATTATATTTTCTACAGTTGCGTTAAACCATAGGCAACCTCCACCACATGTCTCAAATTTAATATCTAATAGGTAATAATACTATTCTTTGATTTATTAGCCATATTACAAATGAAAGTTTGTCAAAGGCTTATCAATTTAAACGAGGAAGAGTATAGTAGAGTAGACTGTGCCAACTCTGGGATACCCGTATGACCGTATGATACCCATATGACTGTAAACATTATATCATCCGGTTAATTACTTTTGGCACAATTGCAATCATTCAGCTCTATTATGTATAAAGTAAGGCTCATGTGAAATGTGAAGTTGCATAGCAACTACTCGAACCCACTGTAGTAAACCAATTAAATTCTGCAGGAACTTTGGCCATTTCAGTTTATATCTACCCCCCTCCTTCTCTATGTCACAAATGTAATGGCAAATTTAGTATACTCTTTGGTCATACGGGTATAATGTCCCTGGGTGATTGTAGCTCCGCAAATTATCAGTCAACCGAGTCTCCTTGATGGAATATTTCCTCAGATTTATTGTATTAGCTCGTATTAATTAGTTCATTTGACTGGGCTTTGAAGAAAGGGTCTGAAGAAAACTGAACAGTTGACTAGAGCTTTCAACAGGATTCGGTTTTAAATCTAAAAAAAATAATAAAGCTCTAAAAATCTAAAATATTCTCTGTATTTTTTGATTATTTTAATAATTACTTTATTTACTTGGTTTATTAAAATTTATTTTAAAGTACTACATCATACTCGTATATCATAAGTTAAACTATCAATTACATTAAAAATATGACACTTTAATAAAGTTGTAGACTTTATATATAACTTCACATATTATAATTCATGTAAAAATTTTATTATTATAAATACAATAATATATCATTCAGTATATTATAGATTCCTTCATAAGATTAAAATTGTGACATTAAGATTTATTTACATACTAATAAAAAAAGTTTTAATAATAGCAAAAGTAAAAGTAAATATAATAAAAGTACTCCCTTTCATAAAGTTCTTTAAGTTCCTTAAATATATATGTATATTCAGGAATATTTTAATAAAGGTAACAAATATTTTGTACAAGGTACTACTTATTCAATTTTGAAAAGAACCCCTTCATAACATAAAAATAAATATTAAAAGACGTTAAAATGTTTGTTTTACAACTTTTTTTTTTAAACTACAAGTACTAAACGTGTCTCCAATATACATAATCCCCTATAATTAATGGTGTTTTTGATATGCGTGTCAATGTTGAATGTCCAACAATAGTTATTATCGCTTTAACTGGGATTTCCCCTGTAGATTATATATTTATGATAAGTAAATTTTAAAAAAAAAAAGTTTTGTACCCCTCGAATTATTACATTTTAATAAAATAGAAGAACGGAATAACTTAATTTACATAATATTTAAAGTTTTATTAAGGAGGACAATTTAGTAGTAAAAGTAGAATATTAAGAAAATTTTCATTTTTAAAAATAAAATTGCTTTTAAAATAACCGTCTTAAACTGTTAAGGCATATGAAAATGGTATTGTTTAAAGAAGTATACCAACTTAATAGCTAAACTTAAAAATCGCAAAAGCTTTTCCATGGTTTGTGTAACTGCCATATGCATCCTAATGCTGAACATGCATATTTTTTGATATTTTTTTTTCTCTACGTGTTCAAAATTTGGCGAAAAACATTGCAAACACGGCAAAAAGCGTATTATTCCTAGCAATAAACTGGGATCGTTACACCAACTCTAAAGTAACACCTGAATTCTCTTATAACATATTAAAATTAGTCTTGCCGGATTAACATATTATTTTAATTTGTGGGAAACCTGGGGAATTGTTCTTTTAAGACTCCTTATAGTAAACCTATTCTCTAGAATGTGTTTAACTGTCTTGTTAACTCGTGGGTATTTGATACTCTACTCTATCGGCAGCGAATGTTGACACATTTAAATTTTCCAATAGTGCTAGATCAATTTTTTTTTTTATTCCTTTTCCACTCCTTTAAGGAGTATAGTGCATTCACCAAGTTTTTATTTTAAACTAGGCTTCAGTTTCTTTAATCATAATATTCACTAAGCCGTTGATTACTCGGCTGTAGCTATTGTATAAGGTTATGAAATATGAATGCACAAATATTAACTTTGTGCGCCATCTATAATCTTACACAAGAATTATTTATATATTTTTATTAAATCTTATTTTATATTACGATATAATTAAACAATTTTACGATATTTTTTATTGGATATGATCTGACCGGGGTTTGAACCCAAGACCTTCCACATGAAAGGCGGCGTCTTTACCACTACGCCATTGGTCAGATAGTGCTAGATCAATAGTGAATAGTAAATAAAGCGCAGAATACTACCTTGAGGCACCTCCGCCTTCATTTGCTTTAAGGATGAATACTCATTTTCTTGCTTTACTCGAAATAATCTATCCGAAAAGTATGATTCCAGTACATATTCTTACATATGCCGGTCTGGTAATTTGCTCAACTTGTGCTAGACATTATCGAATGCCTGAGCTACGTTTAGAAAGATTGACGAGCATATTAGTTTTCATCTAACGATTTTTTTACAATTTTCTAATTCTGTACATTTTGTTCTTTTGTAGATTGGTTTTTCCTAAGTCCAAATTTTTGACTGGGAATTAGGTTTTTTTCTTTTATAAAAGTCTTCATTTTTTTTAGTAATAATTTTTCAAAGATTATCGGTAGCATGGATATCGGTCTCTATGGCTATGTTTGAATTGATAGCTTCCTTGGTTTTGAAATCATTATCACCTCCGCTACCTTCCAAGCATTCAATACTTTATTTAATATACAGGTTATTTTATCGTTGTTATTTTAAGAAGTTATTTTATTGTTGATATAATAAGATCAAAATCTTGAACTTTATTTAAATATATATAATATCTTCCTAACTAATAATGATGGAAACTTCAAAATGTTGATATCTACTTATATTCCTGAAACTTGAAATTATTCGTATTCGTGGTTTATGTTACTTTTAAACTCTTCCAAAGGCTTGGAGTTGAACTTTTAATTTTTAATATTTTGAATTTTTCAGGTGTAAACTTATAAATGTCCATTTGAATAGCTAACTTTTGTTTCATTAAAAATTGAAAATGCAACTCAAGTATTTTTTCAAAATAAAATACATTTTCCAATTAAATTTTAAAATTTTAATTTTTTACCGATAATTAAATAAATTAATTGCTAAAGGTAAAATTTCTAAAATAAATATTGATACAAATTTAACAATATAACAATTGTAATTTTAATTGAACAATATATAATAAATAATAATAATAAATTATTTGATCTATCATAAAATAATCTTTCATAGAAAACCATTCTTCATACAACTTTCATTTGATGCTTTTACTTTTTTTTTGACAAGTAAAAAACATGTATCAATGTATATGTATATGTTTTATGAAACTCAATATAATACAACTTAACTTCATGATATTTCAACTTACCCTTGAAATTTTATTGTTTTCATCATCATTCTACTTTTTTGATTATCAATATCATTATTATTATTATCATCATCATCATCATCATCATACAAATAAAATTATAACTTAATTTAATATTTATTTGATTTCAAATTTTATTGTTGTTGAAAAGACCCTTAAATCTTTCAAAAAAAAAACAATAATTGCAGTTAAACATATAAATTCATATAAATTCGATTAAAATATAAAAGGAACCAATATATTATTATATTATATATGTAATATATTATGTACATATACTCATATATAGTTTACTTCCTAGATCATGTGAACATTGTTTTTCATTTTCATTTCTTTAAAAAAATATAAAATCGAATTATAACTCTGATGATGTCTGTATTCATTTATAATTTCTGATTTCTGAACTAAATCTAAAATAAAATATAAAATAAAATATAAAAAAAAATTATTAGCTTTTATATGAAAATCTCTTTAGATCATAAATATTATATTTTATATATTTTGAAACAAATACGATATAAAGTTACAGAAATAATTTTGCAAATCTTTTTAAATCAGTCGTTCTCAAATTTTGAGAAACCAAAGTCAAAATTCATAATAGGTAAATATATTATGGAAAAATTGTAAGTCCCATTACTTAGCCGTAAGAACTAGACAATTTTTTCAAATTGATTTTTTTTTAATGTTTTTCATTTATCACCCTCTCAAAGATCGTAGAGCATTAACCAAGCTATTTTTTAGACTAAGCCTTAGTTTTACTAATTATTATTTCACTAAGCCATTGATTACTCAACTGTAGATCATAAATACCTACACAAGTGCTAAATATGTGTGTGCGCCATTATTATACAGTTTCTTACGATATTATCTGACCGGGATTTAAACCCAAGACCTTACACTTGGAAGGTCGGCATATTAACCAGAACGCCATTGATCAAAAGAAATAGAAATGGAAAAAAGTTCGTCCCGAAAAACAAATTAAACGAAAAATCTTATAACTCACATTAATATTACACTCTGTATTTCATCGAATGTGTATTAACTAAAGCTTGCAATAAATTAATAGATCTTTTACGAGAACTTTGAGCGAGACATTATAGATAAAGTTGAAGAAAAATGTATCCCATAATGGGTATACAACATGGTACTGAATGCAAGACAAACGTTGGACAAGAGAACATTAACAACCCATGCCCAGCTTTAATTTAATATTTAGATTCCGCGAATCCTGATCAACAAATTTAGAAGCATATCATCAAACGTTTTTTATATAAGGAACTCATGAAGATGAAGCCACCGTTAGATCTATAGTACATTCATTACTCTTTTCTCTACGATATTTTTAGAAATTCAGTAAGCCTCAAAATGATTTCTGAAACTATAATGGCCATTTCATATGTTTTCTGAAATTTATTTTAGTGACCACTTAATATTTTAATGAATACCCGCAGTAAATGTTCTGATATTTCTCAGACATGATAAACATGGATATGTTATAATTTAGTTTTACGTAAGCTAAACTTGTACCAGGGTTTTAAACAGGCAGCTTTTTTTTGCTATTATGAAAATGAACTCTAAAACCGTAACAAAAACAGTTAATCAGAAATAAACACTTTGAGAGTATCTGATAAAATAAAGATATTACAACAATTTGTTTCTTGTAAGAAATTATTACCAAATAGAATGTGATAAAAAATTTACACCTATATAATATTTTATAAGCATTAAAATTAAATTATTTTTTTGTTTCATACTGACTACTCTCCCCCTACTTTTCATCATTTATTATCTAATTTCTATTTATTGCAAAACATTTTATAGAAAAAAATCCACCATCATCACCAAAATAACAATAGCAGCAATTTTTTTGCACCATAATTTATTTATGAATTTATATCTGAAGGACCTTTCTTCTCAATATAGTTTCCGCATTTCCTTCGTATAGTCTTTTTCTGAAATCTATTGAGAAATTAAAGATAATTCATATATTGGTAATAAGTGGCACTTCACTCATCTCTGGAACCATTCTTCAAAACTCCACAAATCTGTTATTGTGAACTCAATTTTATTGTTGTATTCGGATTTATTTTCTTATTAACCACTTAAAGACTTTTTGAAGAGTCATGTATGAAGTAATAAGAGATTCTGAAAACAAAAGATAATAGGAAAGAACGAATTTTGTGGTGGTTTTCGGTTTATTTATGAAAAAAACACCGATGAAATATTATTATAGGAAATATTTGTAATTTATATGTTTCCTTCCTATAATTATTGTTTTGGAAATTAATTAAAATTGAATTAAATTTGGACATATTCATTTTATATTAATTGGTAATTGTATTGAAAAACAATCTAAATTTCTTTCTAGGATAAAAGTAATGACTGAGTAGAATTAAGATAAGATTAGGAGGAATTTTAGGTCTCTCTTCCCACAAGCAAAAGTCAAAAATTATTTGGAACTGTTCTCAAAATCCTGAAAAAGAATGTGTGGGCTAGAGCACACAGAAGTTGAACGAAAGAAAGAAGCAGATGCATGCGAAAGGCCCTGGTTCGAACCCCAGTGAAAGTGAAAAAAAATTTTCTCTTTTTGGACTTGACTTAATGACTTTATCAATAATTAATAATGCTACATAATTGATAAAAATACTTAATTGATTCAAAAAACTTAACTTCAGTTAAAAGAATATTACAACTTTTGTAGGTCTCAATACCGACCAAAGACCAGTTTTCTGCCTAAGGAAGGGTAATTTTCAAAAGAAACCAAAAAACCAAAAAACCATTACCCCTTTGGTATTCGGAAAATAAACGAAATTTGAAATTGAAAACATATCCAATCTGCCTATGTATTTATCTAGAGTGTTATTTAAGTGATTTTAGGGAATTATTGCAAGTGAAATTTTTATTGATAAGTTGTAGAAATAAATAACAAACTAAGACGAAAATTACTGACGCCGTTCTTAAATTTTCAAAATTCCCAGGGATGGAAATTACATTTCATGATGCAGTGATATATTTAGTTTGAAGGCGATTTCGATTCCTACATCCCCGAGTTGTAGTTCGACTAGTTTCCACCTTAATTAATTCATTAATGATATATAGCAATGGCTTCAATAGCATTTCATATTAGAACAACTGTGCAACTCAGATTACATAATCAACTAAAGTTAGAAAGAAAATTCAAAAGCATAAACAAAAGAATTTTCAATTTTCTTTCTATTTATTTATAAGCTTCAAAAGAAAATTACAAAAAAAATGAAAATAAAATTATTGCTCTATATTAATAATATCTTGGCGAGATTTTCTCTACTATAGTAGAAATCTAATATTAGAAATTCCCAAGAGTAAAATAAAAATCAAATTTTAATCTAAATCATAAAAAAAAATTAGTTTTGTTAATTTTTGTACTTCGCAATGAATTCCATCATTTCCTGCATCTTAAAGAAAGCAAAGAAGCTAATATGGGGAATATTGCAATATATTATGAAGTGCTGTTGTATTTACATTGTTCTGAGCCAAATTCGTTTCCACCTCAAATTTGTGAACTTTTCCACCTCAAATTTGTGAACTTTAAAAAGATTAAATTATAACTGAGTGGAAAAACTACTTTCGGTGATTGTACTATATTTTATTCTCATCCGCCATAATTCCTGAATGCTTTATTTTCTCAAACCCTATTCTCTATAATTATTTCATATCCTTAACCTCGGAACCCAGTTGTACATTTGTATCACAGGTCTAAGGTTCTACAGTATAATTCAAAAACGGTTGTATTTTTGGTAATAAAGTCGCAAACTACTAATAGGAACTACGCACAGCTCCAATAGCTGACTTTCGAAGCTTTCCATGTACCCTGTTAAAATAAATCTAATATTAATTTTTAACTATGCGAATCCGAAGTTAAGTAAACCACTATCTTCTAGTTTAAACAATTTAATACAAAAACTTTAAGAAACTTTAAAAAAAAAATATTTTAAATATCTCGAATTCTTAAATTTTTTTATTTTGCAGTCGGAATCATTATCAGAATCATTAAAATAATTACGTCAAAAACCTTTTCATAGATAAAAATTTTAAAATTAGGGAAAGGACATTTTGTGTTCTCATAATTGTGATAAATGTCTACATTTGTATACAGAGTATCTAAAGATTTTTAAAAAAATTTTCTTCTAATTTGTTAACATCTAAAAAATTAAGTCACTGATGACTTTAACGAAAGGGACAATCTTAAGTAAAATAATAAAAAACCAGCAAATAAAATCTTTTTAACGATAATTACAGTAAAAGGAAGACGACCATAACATTTTTTTATGAGTTTTTCATGGGAAATTCCTGAATTACTTTTTAGATTTCTTTATTATTTCGTGTTAAAAGTTGAAAAATTTCTGAAAAGAAAATAAAATGTCTGTAATTTCCTAATTTCATAAAAAAAGAGACAAAACATAATAAGAGTGTTATGAAGAGTGTTAATGAATTTTAAGGTCAGAAATTGGAACCTTAAAATAATGAATACAACATATTTTTAAAGTGATAAAAAATGAGGGAATTTTGTAGTTGTTGTAAGTTTGTGTTGCAATTTTTGTTTTAAGTATAAATTATAAAAATTTTTTTAAATATTATTAAAGTTGAGTTATTCTTTCGAAAAATTTACGGTTGTTTTATGTTTGAAATATCAGATGACTTTTGAAACTATTGTACACTCTTTTCACATGAACTTGGTCTTTTTTCAAATGAATTATGTTGGGTTTTAAATGAATTTGTTTCCTTTTTTTTCAAATACAAATTTCCCCAATTTTTCAAATAAAATTGACCACTTTTTTTAATCAGCCCCTTTCCTTTGATCTAGTAGTCGGATCAACATATTTAAAAAAAGTTACTCACCAATTTTATAGACGAACCCAAAAGTAGTCTAACAATTAAAAAGTTCCACTTTTAAGTCCAGTCTTTAGATTAAGGAGCGTTTTTAAAAAAAGGACCACATTGATTTGAAAAAGACCAATTTTTAATTTCCTGTCAATTTAATTTTTTAAAAAAGATGAAATATAGATTTAAAAATATACAATTTTGATTTGAAAAAGAACCCAATTCAGGAGAAAAGAGTATATATTACTAAAATTAAAGTAAAAATTTAACTGATCCTAATTTTCATAATTTAGTAAACACTTAAATTTATTATGAGCTTTTGTTCAATTCAATTGTTTGCAAATTCACAGTAGTTAGAGTGCAAATCTCTAGCATGTTCAAGTTCCAGTAAAAAGGAAATTTGCTATCTAATTTTTAAGTTTGGTTAGCTTAAATTCGTTATTAGGCTAAAATTCATAGTTTTTTATTAACAATCAACGCTAAATATATGTATATATAAAAAAATAATTTAGTTTAAACTTATAAATCGCAGATATACAAATACATAAAATCTTATATAACTATTGAAAAATTAAAGTTGTATTGGATTAATATTTAAGACATTCTTCATGTGATTAGCCTTAGCTACTGTATCATGCAGAAATTAATTGTGAATTAAGTATTTCAATATTTCTACGTTTTTCTACATTAAAATTTCATTGCTACACCACCTTCACTTTTCACTCCCTTCAATGCTTTTTCATAAAAAACAAATCGTGTGTTCTTAATATGGTGATGTGCTGATTAATAATGAAAAGTAAAAAAACGTATTCTTTAAGAAATTTAAATTTGTTTTTTAAATTTATATGAAAACACATTTTTCCACCCTTTTAAAAAACCAACACGTCTATTTTAAAAATTTGAAGGATTGCAAAAATAGCCCCAAGGGAACTGAAAATTAGCAAAAAATATATATATATCAAAGATGACGGAATACTATAAAAGCGGTTGTAAGGATTTTAAAGAAAAGTTATTTTAAAGTTTTCAAAAACTGGCTTTAATAAGAGTATCCTATTACTTTTGATCTTCTTAATATTTTGAGTGTTGTTACTTCTTTAAATTTTTCCTTAGACTTGAGCAAATTTTTTAAAAATATGTTTCATAAAAGATCTAGGCAGTTGACAAATTTTTCCAAGAGGTTGTCTCGGATAATTGTTCAGTCTAGTACTACAAAGGAGGTATAGTACTATAGTACTATAAGAATTTGTCGGTTCTTCGTCAAACCTTTAAAGGCAGTCATACCTAAACCTTTGAAATTTGAAAATACCTTAAATTTAATAAAAATTTCAGAATAAAAATTTTTATTGTATCCCAAGTTTCCCAAGTTTTGGTTCTGCTTAAAGGGTTCCACTTTCATAATACCTTTTTAAAATTAATAATACGTAAAAAAAATTTACTTAAGTACAAAGTATTTTCTTATGTATTTATTCCAAAAGTGACTTGTAATAAAGTCTTTAATACATAATTGGATTTCACTTGAAAGTATCTAACAAACTAATGTACTTAGTACCTTTGTTTCAAAGCTTCAAATAGTATCAAAATTAATTTAATTTGTTCTTCATTCCCAAGCGGTTATTGTCCTGAAGTAAATCAATTTTTAAAATAAAATAAATTTTAACACTATTTATAAGAATCTATTCTTTTTAACAAGAATGTAAGTATAGGTCTGGGTATATAATGCACATATAAAGAAAATTGGATTGTTTTCCACATATTATACTTCAATTCGTGCCATATCAATTACTTATTAGCAAAGAAATGAAGAAAATACTTAAGTTCATTTGTTCATTTATTGTATTAAACATGAACTAGGTACATAAAATGGTAGACAGGTCAATAATTGGACTAACTTAATCCGAATGAAAACTAAAGAGCACTATATAATAGGTATATTATTCATTATGTACTCAATAAATTCTGTTGAGCTACAGATACTTTAAAAATACTATAGGTATACTATTCTCACAAAGTGCTATTGAAAAACCACTTAGAAAAACCGATTAATATAATTTCGAATTTTTTTGTGATAAATTCATTTTGATTTTAAACTTTTCAATACATGTTTTCTGGATAACATACACATTAAAAGCAATTTTTGCTGGTAATTTTGATTGCAATTTTATTTTTATAATAAAAAATTTAATTAGAAAAAATAATGACCAAATAGTTATTTCAATTGTAACTATTATTTAGTTCTTTTATATTGATTTTCTATTTCAACTGAAAAAAAATTATTTCAATTTAATGAGGTGGAATCAGTTCAATTGACTTAATTGAAAAAATCTATTTATTTCAAATTAACGAAAGTTTTGCAGAACTGAACTAAGTGTAATTTAATAAATTATTTTTATATAGTAGGCATTTAACAATCAATCATTCAATTATCAAACTATCAGATGGAAGTAGAGGTCAATTCTAATTATAGTTAAAAAAAAATTGCCATTGATTGAGGTATCTGAATGTTGCAATGTTGCAATTCCTCTTCCATGTCATTATGATTTAAAATATTCTTTTCAGTGCAATCATATTAATTCTTTTTTTTCTTCTTATTGCTCCACTTAAAGTCTCCATTCAATTCTATACATATTTTTGTTATGCATTCTTCAGTTTTACTTAGTGTAAGACCAATCCACCCCCATTTCCTTCTGGGGATTTGCTTCACTATTGGTTCTTCGTTTGTTAATGCCCACAAGTGTGTGTCTGGGCATTCATTTCGTAATCCCTTCGGCGAAAATAATATTAATCGGCATGTTATTCTGAGAATTTTATTTATTAAAATTTTTAATTTATTCTTAATGGAATTAGTGAAATGATAATGTAGATTTTATGCATGAATTGAATATTGATAATTTGTTTCTATTTGATATTTGCGAACTATTCCATATGGGACGAAATAAACTGAAAGCTGATCTAGCTTTATCGATTCTTTTTTGTACATGTTGTACATCTTCGTTTGTGCCATCTGCAGACAAGATGATACTCCCTAGATAACAGAAATTAGTTGTACATTCAATGGCTTGATTGTCTCATTTAATTGAGTCGTCTTTTGCAAGATGAACTTACATCATTTTAGTTTTATACTTATGTTAGTCTGAAGTCTAATTTCCCGGGACATAAGCTGTAAGTGTTTAACTAAGTTTTCACATCTTCTTGGTTATTGGATAGAAGGCATAGGTCGCTTGCAAAGTTTAGGATTTCTATAGATTGATATCCGACCAATAGATGCTTCTGGCTATAGATCATCTGACCAATAAATTTCTGTTTAAATACTGCTGGGCTCCCTCAGGTTATCTTCTAATGCGATGGTGAATAGTAGCGGCAACAGGGGACATCGTTGTTTCACATCCACTTCAGTTATGAATGAATCACTTATTAACTTGTTAGTTTGGATTAAATTCCCTTTCCAGTTTTGTCAAAAAGATTTTTAGGCCTTATTTAAATTACATGTCTAATTTAATGTTCTGGAATGTAAATTACAGATTTTGTGACAACCACTCTTTGCTGTGACAGGCAATCAGTAGTGGCGCAGAAAATTAAACAATGTTCGTTATTAAAAATTTTTTTTTTATTTTTCAATGTTAATTGGGTTTCCCCCCTCTTAAATGAAACATTGAATGTTAGCAGAATTCTATCATTAAAGTTTTAATTTAAATATTTTCCTAAATAACGGTTTTAAAAACACAAAAACTTAAGAAAAAACACTCAATATAAGAAAAAGAGTGGTAACAAGGTACTTTGAATAAAATAAGGTAACACGTGTATGCAATTGAGAACAATTGGTATCGTTTTCTTTATTTTTTTAAACATTTTTTTTTATGTATGTATTAAAAAAAAAATTCTTATTGTTATCCTTAATTTTTTTTTATTTTTGTATTTTTTGTTTATGTATGAGTAAACAATAATATTATTATAAAACTTTTTATTTTTAACTCTTGAAAATCTTATTTCAAAAACAAACATTATAATATGTTTTACGAGTACTTTTCTATGTAGTGCTTCAGAACTTTTCCACTCCCAACTAAAATTAAAGGATTTTCTGCTGTCTTATAAATACAACATATTTTAATACATGTTTTAGTATGTGTTACCATAAACTCTTAATTTATATTATATTTTATATTTTAATTTTTTAGAATGCACTAAATAATATTAAGAAATTAATTTGAGTTTTTTAATTGATTCACCTTGAAAAGCTCTACGGTCTGACTTAATATAAAAAAAACTCTTGACAACAGAATTTTGACTTTCGATTATCCTCATAATTTATTATTAAATTCTTCTTGCATTTGCAGCCAAGAAGTAGCCTTATTCACCACATCTCTTTTGTGGAATTATATTCATTTATATTTTCAACATTTCTTTAAATTGATTTTCTATTATACAACACTTTCCCCCATTACACAACTTCATTTATATCTAAACCTTGTGGCCACAGAATCCATAAAACTAACTTCTTGGCTATCGCGTCAAGCTATATTAAGGACCTCAGTCTTATTATTACACTAACTAAATGAAATTATACCTCTCTTTTACAGCCGAATTTGTTCAAAATAGAGAAAAAAAAAAATTGCATACTTTACGGTAAAAATTTTTTTTTTACAATTTTAATAAAAAAAAACTGCAATCATAATTACGGTACAAAATTAATAAATTTTATTTAAGCTGTTTTTGAGAATAATGGTAGCTAAAAATAAACTAATTTTTTTAATCTCATAAAATGATTATAAATATTAATGAGAAATTATCCACTCTATATGATATATATATACATATTTTATATTTATTTATTTTTTTTTAAACTTTCCTGCTCCATTTTTTTCTTCTTTATTATTTTCCTTCTTGTATTCCAACTGTATTTATTTGTTGACTTTTCAGTTAAATTTTCATAGTGGAATTTATTATGAATGAACGCGTCGTCGACCACTTTGTGTTAGACTTATTTTATTTCACATTATTTATTGTGTTCTATTCCATTCTATTTAAATACGAAATAATATTGTTATTTTTTGTTTTTCTAATGCAATTATATGTACATCTTAACTGGAGTCATGAATTTTCTTATTGGAATTTATTTTATGACCGTGTTTTTTGTACAACAAAAATTAAAACATTACAATTATATGTTTATTCTTTCAAAATTCTTTTTTCTGACATTCAGTGTCTCGTTTTTTATGCTTACATTGAATATTTGTGTGGATTTCTATTCGTTTACTTTTAAGTTGTCAAATTTATTTAATTTGTTTTAATAGGATTCATCGATTGAAGTTGAATCCATGTTTTTAATATTAGTAATCCAGTATATTTGGCCAATGGCGTGGTAAAGACATCGCCTTTCATGTTTCATGTGTATAGTCTCTGGGTTACACGCCAGTCAGATCATATCTAATAAAAATATATTGTAAAATTGTAACTCTTGTGTAGGACAATAGAGGGCGCACATTAGTGTGTTATAATCTTATATAAAAGCTACAGCCAAATAATCAATGCCGTAGTGAATATAACGATTAAAGAAACTAAAGCCTAGTCCAAATAAACTTGATGAATGCCCAATACTCTTTCAAGGAGTGGAAAAGGAATAAAAAAACCAAAAAAATTAGAAAATTTCCTCTCAAGAACTTAATTATATATACCTTGCTTATAATCCTTATAATAAATTACAAATTTTTATGATAGTTTATAGTCTAGCTGTCATCCAAAATTACACGTGCGTTTTCCATAAACCTCTTCCTTCTTCATAAATTAGCTTGTAAAACTAATTTTATTTATTAATATTAAGAAACTAAAAGTTATAAACTTTTGTACAGTACATTAGTACAGAATTAGTGTCGCATTCATAAAGTATTTGACCAAATTATCCCAATAAAACAATTAAAGTTACAAATACAAATAATTTGAACTTGACTGAAATATATAATGTTACACAACTTATTTAAAATTAAAGTTACTAGCCTATAGAACATTTTTTAACAATATATCAATTGGCATTTACAGTAGCATTTTCAGTATCAAACAATAAACTTCTATCTGTCATCTGTCAAAACGTACTGTACGAATATTTTTGACAGTTTGTAACTGTAAAGGTTAAATTCATCTTAATCTAATAAAATTTTAATTCATCTTAAATTTTACAACATAATTATAATGCTTGTACGTATCCCATAAAATTTTTAAATAAATTATAATCTAATATATAAAGAAGAAAATTTGTTTGTTTGTTTGTTTGTTTGTTTATTTGTTTGTCCAGGATTCACGTGAAAACCACTGGTCCGATTGTCACAAAATTTTAAAGGAATAATTCTGAGAGCCCGGGGGTGACATAGGCTATGTCACATTTTTATAAGTCAACAGGTTGCGGCTCCAGAGCTGTTTTAAGCTTTTTCGTTTTTTGGATGTCGAGTCAAAACGGCTTGACCGATTGACTTGAAATTTTGCACAAATGTTCATCTTAGCATTTTAGTTGTATAAATTCGGTTCGAATAAGTTAACCCATTTCAGCCTGGCGGGCTTCCAAAAAATTTTGTGTGTCCGAATTGTGTCCAATTTTACAGGGCGGTTTCGCAGTCGAAAATACAGTCTGGCACAAATTTTTGTTGAGTTCGGTTAACCCGTTTGGGCACGAGGGCGCAAAGAAGCTTTTTCAATGTTTTTGATGTCAAGTCAAAACCGTTTGACAAATTGACTTGAAATTTTGCACAAATGTTCCTCTTAGCAACCACATTTAGTTGTATAAATTTGGTTGGAATAATTTAACCCATTTAGGCCTGGCGGACTTTCAAAAAATTTTGTTTTTTCGATTTGTGTCCAATTTTACAGGTTGATTTTGCAGTCTAAAGAGAGGCTGCGAAAAGTTTTAGTTAAGTTCGAATAACCCGTTTTCCACGACGACTCCATGAAGTTTTCTATAAATTTTATTTTCTTATACGATTAAAAGTATTTTATTGAAAATTTTGTACCAACATTTTAATTAAAACCCACATGGTTAATTTGGTTTTGACCTGTTTGTGCGTTTTGAACAAAGATTTAATGAAATTTTCAGTTTTCTTCAAATGAAATCTAAAAATCAAAAAATTCAATTTCTTATTATAATGCTTAAAAACATAGTATTTTAAAACAGTTTTTCCAAAAAATAAGCCTACATTTCTCTCATAAAATCATAAAAAAAACGAGGAAGAGCGTATTACAACTTTCAGGTGAGTACTAAACAAAATATAAGTTGAAAAGCAAATTTTTTTACCTTTTCTAAACCATCGACTATATTTTATTCAAACGTTGGCCATTCAAGAAAACTACTATTGACATAGTATAATGACATAATGGCAAACTTAGTATCCCCATTTGACCAATAGTCATTTTAATTCAGTTAACATTATTCGCCGGAAACCTAACATCCTCAACTCTATCGTCAAGGAGCACCAAATTGTCAAGAAGTAACATGTATAGAAAAATTTGAGATAATCGTTCAAACTGTTTTTTAAAGTTTTTGTTTCGCAATCGGTTAAAAGAACTCGACAAAACATTTTTTTAAGCATTCCCCTAATTCAAAGGAGTTGTACCTACTTTCAGAAATTGGACGTAATTTACTTACAAATTTTTTTTTGAACAATCGTCGGGTCGGCAGGGGTTAACAATTTCCAAGTCTGTTAGTAAATTGAACTTCATTTTCAAAGAAGAACACATATACAAAATTTGAAGTTAATCGGTTAAATCATTTCTAATATATAACAAAACAACGAAAAAACCTATAAAAAGCTGTTGGGCCACGATGGGTTAAAGGAACTCCACAAATATTTTTTTGTGACTTCATTTATAAGCAAAGTAGTATTTCAAAAAATTGGCTGAAACTTGCGTTTTTACAATTTGCAAGCTTCCGTGCAACGCCGGGTAAATCTGCTAGTTAATTATAAAGCATCCTTTATAACTTTAACGTTATAAAAACTGTAAAATTAATATGTATTTTCATTAAATATAAATTAATATTAAAATTCTTTAACATTCAAAATGTACTGTTATTAAAACCATTGTTTACATTTTTTTATAAACATAAAGCTATTTACATATACAAATATTATATAAGTGAGACGTAATATAAAGAATACATTTCTACTGAAGTTTATGAAGTATAGATACGAGTATAATGTGTAAATATTCTTAAAAACTTAAATAATTTGTATTGAAATAACTTTAAGTATCAAAACCATGTGTTTATTTTTCCTTCTCCTATATTTATTCTTAATAAAACTTTATTTAAACTTTGGTTTCTTCGATTTTCTATTCTAAATAAAACAAAAAAATATGTGGGGCTGGGTAAGTTTTAAAGCGTATATTTTCAATTAATATATTTAATTTAAAACATGTTATTTACCACCTTTCATGTTATCGTCGTGGTAGTTGATCCGTATCAATGAACGCATACACCAAACCTAGTATGTTTTGTAAGATATCGACAAATCTGTAAATTTCCCAATCTTACTAACGCAAACCTAAGACCCTGAGAGCAAAAACCTAAAATTAATTATATAGGCTTTTCAAAAAACTTCAATTACTTTTTGAATAAACAAATACTTACGTAAAATAACTAAAATTCCTTCTATGCATGAATTTAGTTCCTTTACAGTGAGACTGACAGCAAATTAAAACTAGAAAGTACATTTCTACAACTATTTATCGAAGCATTCTAAAAAAAAGTATAAAATGTAAATTTCCTTTAACCATTATCTTCCTCAACACATATTATATTACAAAATAATATTAAGGGGAAGGAGAAGGATTTTTTTTTATTATTTTATACTTATTATTATGCACATTTCAAATGACAAGAATTAATTTTCTTTAAAGAATATGTATATATATATATATATGTTCCCATACATATTCTAATTTTACTTTTTCCTATTTCTTATATTTCATTTACACATTCATAGATATTATATGTTCTTCTCTTTCTAATAAATTATATTTCTCTTTATTTCAAATTCCTTATTTTTATTTATGAAAATTATAATTTATCTGAATAATTGTCATCT
Source organism: Dolichopus griseipennis (assembly GCA_963082915.1). Taxonomy (NCBI): domain Eukaryota; kingdom Metazoa; phylum Arthropoda; class Insecta; order Diptera; family Dolichopodidae; genus Dolichopus; species Dolichopus griseipennis. The sequence continues at coordinate 41,940,809 of OY720443.1, read as the reverse complement.
TTAAATAATTTTCTGCATGATTACTATTTAATTGAATATGACATTTTTTATGATATATGAGTCTGTTCAATGTATTAACATTAATTTATACGATTATTATATATAATATATATATATTTACATATATAAATCATAGTATGTATATTTTCTTAAAGAAACAAAATGTTTCTCTAAGAATATATTGTGAGTGAGTTTTTACACAAATCGATAGAAAATATTAGATTATTTCTAAAATTGTTACAGTAGTCAAATTGTTATTACAATTACTTTAAATGGTATAAGAATTATTAATATTAGTTTAATTAGCAAGATAGCCACAACAAGATTTTAAATAGTTTATACTTTTAATTAATAATTATAACAATAAAAAAATTAAATTTATAATTTTAGTTTGATACATTATCATTATTTGGAATAAATTTCGACTTTTAAATTTTCAGAATACTATTTGATTGCAAAATTTTTAACATATTATTTCTTTCTGCATTCAATAATTTATTCAATAGAGAAGATCTATATAAACTATATTTTATTTGTACTAACAATGTAAGTTTATTAAATTATTTATTTGAGTTATTAATTTATTGAATTTTTAAAGGATTAAAAACCTCCTTAGGAGTTTTAACAAAAAACATTATCTACAAAATAATTAATATGAACGAGTTTTTTATTTATTTATTTCTAATATTAAATAATAAATTATAATCCATATAATACAAACATATTTAAATTATAAAATTATTTAAAATTCTACGCTTTGACAAGTTACACGCTTTTGACATTTAAATTGAATATTAAGATTTATATGACAGCTAAATAAATGGGAAAGTTTAAAACGCATGAAAAGCACTATCTCGGCCTACTTTCAATTTTTTTTTTTTACGCTTTTGATTTTTGAAAATAATTTATTTTTTGAAAAAAATTTATAAATCGGAAAACAAATTACATTTACATTGTTTACAATTTTGAATTTTTTTCAAAAGCGTTTTTACATTTTGAAAGTATCAAAAACAAAAAGAGCGTAGAAAGCTTCGAGCAAAACAAAACTTTTAAAGCGTAAAATACGTACATTGAGTTTCCATCTTAAAGATTCAATATCGCCAAACAATTTTATGGATTTTAATTTATTTATGTACAGTCCCCTACCAGACAATGCGATAAGTAAGTTAATTTATTTATGTACAGTCCCTTATCACAATCAATGTGATAAGTAAGTGAGTATGTTTTTCCTTTTCAAGAGTGGCAGTTAAATTTATTTTATATTATGGTATAAACTATTACGATATCAATTATAAATTATATTTTTTTATTAGATCTGACTATTATTGGAAACCGAGACTTTTCAATTGAAAAGCCAGACTCTAAGCACTACTGACTTATCAGTCAGATAAATTTTATTGATAAATTATATGAAATTTTAAAAATGAATTCATTTAATCACATATAAGTATTTACTAAAGTTTTGACTCAAAAATATTTTAATTAATTTTATATTTTCTTTTTTTAATTAAAAGACAAAATAAAAAATTATTCAAGCAACCAAATTAATATATTTCAAATAAATTAAGGAACTGAATTAATGTCCTAATTATGGTAATTAAAACTTCAAAATCCAAACACTATAATGAAATTTCGTGTTTGAAATTCTTTTACAATACAATTGCTTTATTTTGATTTAGTATATTGTATTGCAAATTCTTGATACTTACTAATAATAATGGATTTTTAATTACTTTTCACAGTTCAGATACAAAATGGTGCATAAATAAAACATATATAAAATAAATAATTAAAAAATCAAAAATATAAAAAATCCTGGAGCTTTGAAATCTAATATTCTAATCTTTTTCTACAAGCTTTTTCATTATTATATTAATTCATTAATATATGTATATAAAATTTAATAGAAATTACTAAGCCCCGATTCCAGCAAAATTTGTTTTAAATTTTGTCAAAAATTATCAAAATCAAGTTTCATAATCAAGTTTAACTTAATCATACAAATAAGTTTAACAAAATATAAGTAATTAATTGCAAGCTTTTAAAAATTTTATAATTTCAAACAAAAAATATTATGCAACAATTAGTGTGCATACTTGTACATATACCCATATTATATTTATCCCAAATTTGCCAAAAGTTAAGTTAAATCTTCATTTAAATATTTGTTTAATCTTTTACTCCTATAAACTTTGTAGGTTAAATAAAGTATTATAACCTAAAATATTTATTTAAAGTTTAACTAAAAACAAAAACTACAAGTAGGTCTTAACCAGTCCGAAAGTTTCAAAATAAAATTTAAAGTTATGTGTCTATAAACAATGCGGTAGGTACACAATTTTTCATTTGAACAATTAAAATGTACTTTTAAAAAATTTTTGTTGGAGAGTACAGTACATATTCGAATTAATTGCCATATTGAGTCAATATTCAAAATTTTAAGAATTAAAGCAGCTTGAAAGGCATAATAAATTTTCCATTATTTTGCGAATGCTGTAATAAAGAGGGGGAAGGTATAGACTCAAGTGTATGAGAATCGGATGAGAATTGAAAAGTAAGACCGTGCGCATGATAACTAAAAAACTCAAAGAGCTGGATAAATTTGAAGAAAAATTTTAACAAAATCTTTTTTATAGAAGCTGAGCTAGTTTGGCAAACGAGTTCATGAAGCTGCCATACAACTTTTATTTGTTTTTAAACATAACTCAGAGTCTAATAAGTTGTATATTTGATATTTTAGCAAAAGTATGATCAAAAAATGATATATTTAAAGTTTGTACTAGCTTAGTACGCGTATTCTAGAATTGACACAGTTTACACTACATAATTAACTCTACACAGTTTACTCTCTGTTGTTTCGTCCGCAAAAATTAAAACTCAAATAAAAACTCAAAAATCAAAAGGGCTAGGATTTTGAAACTAGTACAGGTTCATTTTTGCATAAATGCAACTTGATTCTTACTTAATGTTTTAATGCGAAAAATTGCACAATTTTTAATTTAAATTTTATCTGGAGATTTTTATATTAAGACTTTACTGTATGTTAAGTTTTTTAGAAAAGTAAATAAGACTTTAACACTCCATTTAATATAACAACAGAATTTTGTACATATGAAGTTTTTAAAACTTAAAAAAATTTAAATTTTATAATTTCTACATATTTAATTTTTGTATGTCATGCCTTTATTGAGGAAAATTGGTAAATAGAAACATGCTGGTAAGAAAATGTAGTGGGAAAATATAAAGAAAATAATTTACAGTAAAATAAAAATCTGTTTCTAATGTTTACAAATAAAAAGTCATTTTTAAACTTTCTTGTGGGCTTTGATAAATTTAAATATGGTATTAATTTTATTTATTCATTTTTATCAGGCGTTTTTCATCCATCGGTAGTTTTACATTTTTGAACCTCAACTTCAGTTTGTTGTAAAAATTTTGGTACCACAATAGATTATCAAAAAAATTAGTATTTGATTAGTGATAAGTTGTTGCAAGATCCTATTGCAGCTCTGATATTAATCAATTTCTAAAATAACTCAATCAGTAGTTTTGCATTAACATACATATATATGTTTGAGGACGGAAGACCGATTTTTGGAACGCACGATTTTGGAAATTACGAACTACCTTAAAATTTTCAAAGAGGCGCTTTGTTTTTCTTTGAGGATTTGGGGAAACTTTTAATCTGTTTTCTCCTTCCAAAACTTTAAAACTTATTCCAAAGTTCTTAGTTTTATATAAAAAAAATTTAAAAAAAAATTTGAAAGTTAATGTTTCTTGACATCAATTCAATTTCGTATTTTCATTAATAATCCAATAGAAATATTTACTCATATACTTGCAATATTTCACAATTCACCAAATTGTCGATTTATATAGTCCTCTCTCTTGTTAAAAGTTAACGAAACTTCCTAAATTTAATAAAAAAATGGGGAAAGTGCAAACTATTTTGGAAACATTATTAATCTTAAAAAAAACAATCAATAAATGTGATATAAAAGAAAAGTATATTAAAATTTTTATGAATTGCACAGACACTTGAGGGCTATACAAAATACAGAAGATGGGATTGAAGTTAGAAAATCTTGAAACTTCTATGATGCTACCAAAGGAATCAATATAAGTATTTGTTTTGGATGTAATTTATAACCTTGTTAACTTTTACTAACGATTTATTGTATTTCTTTTCATTTATCACTTTTTTATTGAATTCTTATTGATTAAAAGTAAAAATTGATGTGAAAGTTTGTAATTCTAAACGACTTAAATTGATGTTCATATAAGTTTTTATTTTACCATTTAGAAAAAATGTTTAAAAATAATATTAATTTACAACTGTCACGTTTTGTCCATTATAAAACGTGTACTAAGTGTATTAAGAACAATTTTTTTTGGATGATTAATTTTGACATCATGTAAATATTAAGAATTTATAAAACATAGGAGTTGAGCGTAACATGAAACCTACACTATAATACCATGCAGAGAATTTAAAACAAAATGCATATTTCACAGTTCAAATGTGTCTAATCAAATAAGGATCTGGAATAGCATCTAGATGATGATTTGTGAATTGTAATAATTAAGCAAAATATATAAACGCCAGTTGATCATTCCATGTATACTGCAATCATATGAGGAAAAAACCTTTAAAAGACACCTGAAATCCTAATCCCCCAAATAATGTCAGATTGTTACTCAACTTAAAAAATCTCCTCCCGTAGCCAAAACAATGGTATAAGCACTCTAGCTACTTGCAGTATAATGGTTGAAAAGTAGCTCTAAGACATAAATATATATGTCTATCAAAGGTTGAATAGGCAACGTAAGAGGTATAAATTGACTTCCTTCTTGAATTTTTCTAGATCATATGTATTGGGAAATACATATGGAGGTAATGTGTTTCACAATTTTGAGGTGCGACTTAAAAAAGAGTTCCTAAATTTCAGAGTTCTTGTCCTAAATAGCTCTACTGTATATGAATATGATTGAGCTGCTAACTGTGTGTTACTGCGGTAGGGTTTGATTTTTGGCATAATAAGTATTTAATTAGATGGGTGTTTAAATTGTCGCAATCGTGCCTACACGAAAACTTAAAAACTAAAAGATTCTGAAATTTTCACAATGCATCTTGTACAAGAATCATATAGCAATTCACCCTTTCTTCAGTTTCAGCGCTTCATTATTTCATCTTCATCTTAATATGTCAACAATGATTATACGTAAAAGTTGACGTCTACTGACTTAAATTAATTAACATACAATGCATATAAAACTATCCTCAATTCTATTATAAATTTATGAAATTTATTAATAATAGCAAAGTTGTTTTTTTAATTCAAATCTTATTAATTAGACGAAATCAAAGTAAAGCTTCAGTTTCTCTTGTCTTTAAGTTTCCTAAACAATTTGACATTTTAGTCCCGAAATGACATTTTTACAGTCAATTTTAATATAAATTAAAAAGCTCAAACTACAAGCCATATTTACAAAGCTTTGTGAACTTTTAATATCTAAAAAGGTTCATTAAACTCAGTTAATTAATTTTATAGTCAAAGGTATTCTCAATACTAAATAAAATTCAAAAACAAAATGAAAATTTTATTTAAAAATAGATAATTCAGAAAAAAAAAACTTAATGTTAATTATTTTAAGTGATTTGTTTTAAATAAAAAACATTGTAAATATATATTTACTTATAAAATAACTTTTCATCTCTTCTTATTATTTTATGCGTTTTTTTTTTGACGTTTTCTAAAGTTAATTACAAAAACAAAATAAAATTTGAAACAAAGTTTCAACCCATCCCTGTTTTGTTTTTTTTTTTGTAACTCTTATCTATTTTAAAATTAGCTCTTAACTTGAATAGATTTGAAGTTAAAAAAAAAACGAGGAAGAGTGTGGTAGAGTAGACCGTGTCAACTCTGGGATACCCGTATGACCGTTTTATAAACATTATATCATTTATAAACATTAATTACTTTTGACAAAATTTCAAACATAAAGCTTTATTAGGTGTAGTGTAATGCTCATATAAAAGAAGGAGTTGTATGGCAGCTACTCGAACCCTCTGCAGTAGACCAACCAAATTTTGCAGCAACTTTGGCCATTACACTAAACTATTTTTGGCAAAGTTTCAGGCACCTAACTTCAATAGGTATAGAGTAATGCTCATATAAAATATGAAGTTGTATGGCAGCTACTCGAACCCTTTGCAGTAGACCAACCAAATTTTGCAGTAACTTTGGCCAATACACTAAACTATTTTTGGCAAAATTTCAGACACCCAGTATTAATAGGTATAGAGTAATGCTCATATAAAACAGGAAGCTGTATGGCAGCTACTCAAACTCACTGCAACAGACCAACCAAATTTTGCAGAAACTTTGGCCATAAAACTAAACTACTTTTGCCAAAATTTCAGACACGTAACTGTAATAGGTTCAGAGAAATACTCATATAAAAAAAGAAGTTGTATGGCAGCCACCCGAACCCATGGACCAAAATGGCTGGATTTAAATAGCGATGACGGCTATTGCAAAAAAACGAACTTGCGAAAATTTCAAGATCCTAGCTCCTTTAGTTTTTGAGTTATCGTGCGGACGGACGGACGGACGGACAGACGGACAGACGGACGGACGGACGGACGGACGGACATACATAGCTAAATCGATTTTTTTTTCGATTCTGATCCGATCCATACACTTGAGTCTATATCTACCCCCCCTCCTTCTCTGCGTCACAAACGTAATGGCAAATTTATTATACCCTTTGCCTATATAGTCATACGGGTATAACAAGTGGTTAATGTAAAACAAAATCCAAAAAGAAAATTTAAATATAAAATAAAATAAAAAAAATTCATCTTAATAAATTAATCCTTTCATAAGTTTTTAATACATTCATCTTTATTTACTTCATTTCCCTTTTAAAATACACTTCTGACCAATCCATGCCTAAAAAAAATTTAAAAAAAAAAAAAAATCCAAAAAGACCTATTCTAAAGTTTATCCTATACTTTGTTTTTCCTCATACCACACTTCAATCTGTTTGTTGTTTTTTTTTTATAACAGTATTTTCTCTAACGGATAAATTAATTAATACATAAAGAAATTTTTTTTTCTGATGTTGCTTCTATCTTCGGTCTGATGCTGCTTATGTAGGATGGTTTGTTTAAAAAAATTCAATTTTTTTGTTGTTGTTTGCAGCTTCCATCCATCTTTTTTAATGTTTAAGAATTTTCAGCCCCCTTCACTTTCTGGAATTTTTCTGGAATTTTTATTTTTTTCATGAAAATTTGAATTTTTAAATATTCGTTACTTATGAAATACACTTTAATGAAATATAGATAGTAAATGAAATAATGTTTTAAAATGCATAGATTGGTACAAAAATAGTTGATATAATTATAAGTTTGGTAAATCAATTACAAATGAGAATATAAAAGTTATATAAAATGAAACTGTAATTTTTTCTAAGCTTTATTGAACTGTACGCGTTATTGAGTAATCAACTGTGTGATCATTGCTAAAGTTATATATCGATATATCTTCAAAACTATTAATCCCAAAAATATGGTATTCATAGTAAAATTGGGCTTATAGTTTCCGCGCTAACTGAAAATAAAAATTCGGGCTTACGATTATATACATATATAGCCTTTTAGAAATCTTTGTTTATAATCTGAGAAATGTTCTTAAATAGAGATGGAGAAAAAAATTCAGTACTCCTTCAGTCTTAAAAAGACTTTGTTGACTGTCGACGTTTTCAATCTGGATTGTTGAGAGGCCTTAAAGATAGAAGCGAAGCCGCCTTTTATTTTTTATTATAAGTACTAATGAAATTACGTTGCCTTCATGAACCATTTATAACTTGAACGGAACGATCCAATAAACGATCGCTTATATTGTTGCCTTACTTACTTACTTATAGTATCCTAAAACCACTGCTGAAGCATAGGGCATCCACAAATCCTCTTCACCTATCATTATCCTTAGCAATTCCTTTTAGATGGAACCATGTTTTGCGATGCGCTTCTGCTTCTTTTCAAAACAGTACTTTTCCATGCTTTCTTTGGTCTACCTACTCGTCGCCTTGTGGATTCCATTCAAAACATTGCCTAACAATGTTTTCTTCTGGTTTCCTCAAGGTGTGTCTGATTCATCGCCATCTCTCTCTCGGATCGGGACTTCTAGTTCTTTTTGTGCAGATGTGTTGGTTTCACAGATGTTTTGGTAATAGCGGCCAATGAAATCTTAAGATACGGTGTAGACATCGGTTTATAAAGCTCTATAAATTTTTGGATATAATGAGGGTTACCTACCATGTTTCACAATCGTAAACAAGTACTTATTTAACGTTAGTTCCAAAATTTGTAGCATAGTGATTTAAAACTTCCTAAAAATTATATTTTTTTTTGAAAAAACTGATATCTTAAATCAGATGGTGTAAATTAAAATATTAATTTTGCACCACTCTGTTTAATTTAATTTTGCAAATTTTCACATAAAAATTCATAAACCCTTTTTTTTTTATTTTAATATTCTTTGGTTTATCCCTCCTTATTTCCTTTAAGTGGAATTTTCAATTTTATTTTCTTTCCCCAGTATTTTCAAAATTCCTTCATTACAATATGTATGGACATATTTTTTAAAAAGAAACTCCACAGGAAATTATTCAGGAATGTTAAAATAAATCTTAATAGAAAATGATTGATGATGACATAAACGTTTACTTCCCTTTCTTTTGTCTTTTTCTAATTTTTGGCTTTTTTACATTTTTCTTTTATTCTCTTATTGAAATATTTTTGGATGGTGTAAAAATAACTTAATTAGCTTTCATTACTCTTTTGTTTCATCAGTTTCCAAATTATGACTCTTTTATCATATTACCTACTTAAAACCCATTAAATTGAGAAGGTTTGAGATAAATGTTAACCTTTATGATCTTGTTGTTAAAATATGATGATTTGATTATTATTAATCGTTTTATTTATATCTATCTCTTTCTTTCATATGGAATTCCATTGATGTAAATTTATGGATGCATGTTTTTTTATGAGTTTTAACAACCACAAAAAGCAGTACTATTTATATTGAATATGTTAATAGATGATGGAATTTTTTTTTAACATGACAAATGTGGTTCCTCAGATGATTCTCTATCTATGGATTTCATCTTATGCTGTATAAATAAATACATAATATTTGTATGTATTAAAGGAACTTATTAGAGAATCAAATTTACATTTAAATAAACTCTTTCCAGCTTTAAATTCAAATAATATAAAATTTCCTCAGCTTCCTTCTTCCTATTAGTGAAGTTTCCGTTCCTCTTATGCTGAAAACGAAACTGTACAGTTGAACAAAAAGTTTAATACTAAAGTTTAGTTTTTTGAAAATTATTGGAAATATTTGAAGTTCAACACTATCTAGAAGAATCTCATGCAGCTACTTTGTCAAAAAATTTAGAATTAAATAAAGTCCAATTTTTCGAAGCTACTGCTTTGAGCCAAAAGAAAATTTTCAAAAAAATTTTATTGATTTCCGTTAATCTATTTCCGTATTTGTATTAATTTTCTTCAATAACATCAACTTCAATAAAAACCCAATTGAAGTACTCTGGTTTAAATAAAAACCACCTTAGAATATTTCAACTTTATAGGCTATAAACTTATCTAAAAGTATTCTTCAACACACCAACATGAAGCAAAAACACAACAAATGCAAGTGCATTAAATACAATTTAACATGAGAAGGTCTTGAAGATTTCTGCTGAATTATAACTTTTCCTATAACTAGTTTAAGCTGCCTTCAAGCAAACATTCAAGAATAATCATTTACGTCCCCACAATTCAACAATCAATATTTTCATATAATTATTATCAAATTATCAACTATGAGGCGCGCATTTTTTAATTTTTCTCATTTTCTTTTACACATTTTTCATTTATTTCTTAATAATAAGTGAATAATTTATTGGATCTAATGGTTTATTTATCAATTTACAAGGAAAAAAAATAAATAAATTTAAATTACAAGTTTTCCCTTCTGATATCATTTTTTTATTTTAAAATAAAAAAAAACCATGATAAGAACAAAATATATTCATCCCTCTTGACTCTATCAAAAGTCAACAAAAGAATTTCAACTTTCCTGAACTTTCTCATTTTCCCCATTTTTTTGTGGGTTCAAATCTTTTTTGTTCTCCTTGTAATTTATTTTTATTATTTTCACACGACACACACCCAAAGCACCCCGAAAAACCTCTAAAACAAATTTCCAATTATTTGGTTTTTTGTACGAAGAATCTTCAATTGTTGCTACGTTAACGACTCTTAGGTTTTACAAATAGGTTTCAAAATTTTTAAAATTCATTCGTATGGAAAATTGTTAAAAGATAATATTGGAAAGGAGGGAAGTTTTGAAAAGCTCTAGGAATTCTATTAGATAGATTTTAAGGAACAAAATAATGGTTAAGAACAAGGGGAATGCAATGATAGATTATTTTAAACAGCGAATTGAATCTTAAATTATTTTTGAATGAGATCATAAATGGTCTATTAAAGATGCTCGGTGCTTATACTTTAACTGAAAAGTTTGTGTATAAAAGCATTGTTGATTTCAAATTGAAGTACAGTGCTTGTAACCAGAAGTGATTTAGACTTCTTCTACCAATGAAAGAGGAGGGTTGGAAAATTTTTATATTTGTTTTTGTTTTTTTATTATACTTTCGGTTATTGATATTTATTTATTCGATTTTTTAGATTGAAATAAAGTCAAAAGTTTTACTAATGATTATTTAGATGAGTTTAAATGAGTTTTTTTTTTTATAGAATTGGAGTTTTTTTTCGCACAACTTTTCCAATGTCGTTTTTTAATTGAAATAATGGAAAAGTTTTGATAATATTAGTTTTTTTTTCACTACACAAAATACTTTTAAAGAATAATAATAATAAAGAAAATAATAAATAAATGAATATTTAAAGTATTTCAGATTTAAAAGCTGAGAGCTCTTAAAGGCTTGTGAAAACTGTGAATTGTGAATGAAACTGTGATAAAATCCTAGAATAAAAATAATTTTTCTAAACTAACAAAAGCTAATTGTCAAGAATTCAAATATGATGAATTTCCTAGGTTTTAATTTGGAGCTGCAGCTTGGAATCGGTTAAGCCGCCATAAAAAATTTGTCCTATGACTCTTAATTTTTTTAAGTTCAATTTTAATTTGAAATGATACCGATTTTTTGCATTAGACAGATAGACAGACAGAATATTTAAAAAATTTTATAATATTTACCTAATCCTTAATAATGATTTTTTTTATTAAAATATATTATCGGCTGGGTGGCACAGTGGTTAGAGCGCCGACGTTTCATGCGAAAGATCCGTGTTTAAATGTCAGTGAAAGTGACAAACTTTTATTTGGTTTTATACTCGAGTCAGCTTCCATTCTCCTATGGGTTCAAATTAATATACATTATAAAAAAAAATAAATATAACAATATAAGCAAATTAAAAATATAAACAATTCAATTAAATAATATAACTTACAGATATTGAATACCATAGAAAATTATTACAATTTAAACAAAATAGAACTGTATTTATTGAAAATCTAAGACGTATCACAATGTTATAAGGCGTAGTACTATCTCATGTAAATTGTGTGTGGAATTAATTGTATCAGTTCTAATAAGAATATATTTCGCCCTGATTCGACATGCATATATATAGTCAGGCTGTTTAGCTTATAACAGTGAACAGTTTGCACGTAGAAAAAGTTGAACAGTTGGTGAACAGGTTCCAGAAACAGCTGTAGAAACCGGATGGATACAGAGAAATACAAAAAAAAAATGGTGTTATTACTTGAATGAAAACTTAAATAATCTCTTGGGATCAGAGCTCTTATAAATGAAAAATGAATTTATAGAATTTGTCCTCTTTTTATCCAGATCCAGCAAATTAATTTCAATAAGTGTAAAATAAAGAAAAACAATAAAGAATTCTTCTGTTCTAGGATTATAATAATCGAAATATAATATTTTTTTTAAAAAATTACATTGAGATAATGAAACCTTTATAAAAAATTATTTTAAAACAATGGTAGCCCACTACAAAGAAACAAAAAGTAATTTAAATAGTATTTTTCATGAAATAAAAATTCAATTACATTTTTTTTTATATTAATAGTCTTATTTCTGATTCTTTTATTTTGAAAATAATTTTAAACAATCAACAGATTGTTAAAATATTAAAATGATCTTATATTTTTCATAATTTTTTATCCGTGTATTGATAAATTAAAATTATGTGTCTTTTATGAATTTACAATAAGCATATATTATAATAGTGCTGGGGTGACGCTTCTCTATAGTACGATGACTATATGCTCCTCAAACAGAAACAAACATGAAACTTATTTTTCTAAAAATAAAAACTGTTTAGTCATAAAATAATCAAATAAGTTTCCACAAGTGCACCAAAAAATATCTTATATAACTAATTTATAGCATATTTCTACAAATATAAGAGATTTAAAAAAAGTGACAGAGCAAATCAAAAACTTGGAGTTAAATCCTATAGTGCAACAGATTTTTATGTGCCTATTATAATTATTAAGCTGGTAAATAAGTATTTTACCGTCTAGAATCAGTATCTGTCTAAAATAACTAATTATATATTCTTCCCCAGAAAAAATATTAAAGACCCTTCTTTACCCTGATAGATTCATACAAATAAGGTTTTTTCGTACTAATATTCTATAAGATGAACTAAATGCTTCGCAAAACAAAAAATTAATAAAATTACAATAAAGTACTTTTATTCTTCTGTTCGTATACAATATATTATTAAATCCAGTCCAAATTTATATCTAAATGTTCTGAAAATACTATAATCAATATTTTTCAATATTTCGTTTAGAAGTCGAGTTTTTTTTAAGTTCTAATTGTCCAAAATTTTGATTTTAATAAATATATATTTTGAATTAAGTATTAACATATTCTAACTAATATTCAAACACAAGTTTTTTCAATTAAGGATAACAAATAAGTTAAGACACCGACTTTTCAACCAAAAGAATCCCAATACCGGATCTCGTTCATGTCATATCAAACACTAGCAGTTTTAATTAATATAGTAATAGTATATTTAATATTGTATAACAGAATAAACAGCAATAACTGGATTTTCATTTGATTATCTTATCAAATATAAGTTCCTCCACATGCCCCTCGTCCTTCCCTTAACTCTTATATATAATTGGGAAAACTATGAAAAACTACAAACAACATGCGATTACAGTTTATTAGTTTAAAATACAAATCCTTTTAATTTCTGAAAAACCTCTGAATTATTACTTCTAAAATTCAAATCTAAAAGTCCTACCTATAATCATTTATCTGATTATTCTAGAATTAATAAATTTTTTTTAAAATATTAAAAGGGTTTTTTTTCCTTTTATTTATTATTGAAAATTTGTGATAATATTTTATGAAATATAAGCCCTCAGGTGTAATTATTAAAATTTTTGTTTGACAATAATATACAGTTACGCAATTACATTAATAACTATGAATATATTTACCATTTTCATTATTATTATTTACTATTTTAAGTAAATAAATATTCACTTGTTTTGTATCTGCGTATAATTGGCCTTTGACAGTAAAGTTGACTGTAATGACAAACGAATGACACATTTAAGGTTCGTGTCTATACTTTCATTTTGAAAGATTTTATGCATTTTAATGTTTGAACCCAAGTTCAAATTAATGGCTTAATCAATATTTAATAATTATATTTCTTTAATAAAAATACATTAATATAATAATACAAACAAATAATTTAATTGAATAATATAACTCTCAGATATAAAATACCATATAACTTAAATACAAAATTTTACAATATAAAAAAAATAGAACTGTATCTATTGGAAATCTAAGACGTTTCTACATGTTATAAGACCTAAAACAATCTCATGTTTAAAGTGTATGTGGAATTCATTAGGATCAATTCTAATAACACAAATATAATATGACCTCCTTTTCCAGCATATATAGACAAGCTTATTAGCCCAAAAGTTAAACAACTAGCGCTTAAAAAAAACAAATGTGTTTACCATTAAGTAAAAGTAAAAAGTTAAAATTTCAAGACCATATTTCGGAATACAATAGAAAAATTCCGAACCATAAATCATCCATTATAAATGGACTTAGATTGAAACAAGCCAACCGACAGTGAAACAATAATTTTTACAATTATTTATAATTACTTAAACAAAAAACCCTTTCATTATATTCAAAACCAATAATTCTCCTGTACATAATATTATTGAACAAACACATTTAATAAAAAAAATCAACAATCATAGGCAATTAATAGTACATACTATAAAATCGATAAATATCAGTTATATCGGTAAAAAAAAAAAACAAAATAAACAGTTAAATCCTGCTTGTAAATGAAAAGTAAACAAACCAAACATGTTGCATTACTGACTTTTTCATCCCTTCTTTTTTCTGCAACTCCTTTTGTTCCTTTCATTCAAAAGTATTCATTCAACTTGTATTGGGTATTTAAAGAGAATAATTGAGAAAATCTCTATTCAATAGGGATCGTTTTTTTCTATACTTTAAATATACATGAATTAAAAATCAATGAAAAATCACCATGGTAATTACAAATTGGTTAACCAAAAAGGTTTTGAATGGAAAAATGGGTGGTTTTGTTTAAAATACATTAGTGGAAGTTACCTGTACCCTGCTTTAAAAATTAAAATTATGGATACTTTAATATTAATTTTTTAATGAATTTATTTGACATTGATACAAAATGTAATTTAAAAGAAAATTTAAAAGTCCACATAATTTTTTACAAAAATAGAGAATGACAGAGTAGTAATAGTGCCAAACTTTTATTCGGATGGTGCATACATGAAATTATAATAAAATAATTTAATTCACACTTATAATTCACAGATACATAAAAATAAATCAAAAATATTAAATATACATCTTCACTTTTGTTACGTAATCTATATGTGGTGAATAGCCTAAGCACTTGGATACAAAGATGACAACCATTAATTAGGTTACCAATATTAGTACCAATTTGGATCCTCCCCAAAAAAATTGCCAGCTTGCTGTTTTTCTAATGAACGTATTAAACTTAGACTATTAGTAGGCAATGTGCTATATGGCCCGGGATCGTAATACCATTGGCAATTAAGTCCATGCCCTTAAGCTGTAGGACATATTGCTTAAATATTGCCAAGACAACATATCGCACAAATGTCAATAAATATTCTGGAATCTTATGAGTTAGCTGTCAAAAACTGATCCTATTCCTTTAAGGGCTCGAAGGAAATTGTGAAGGAAAACACTAAGGCAGGCCCAAACAGTGGCATATAAGAGAGGGAATCCTTGAAACCAGTGGAAAATACTTAAATTTTACAGTTGGCTAAAAATTTATGTTATGGTATTTATATTTGATAAACACTATTTCAGGTCGGTCCATAAATATTAAAAATTATTACTGTGATTAATCCCACCAATTTAAGGACATTAAAACCAAAAGAGAAGGAGACATTGTACCCAAATTGAGTTTGGAAAATTTGCCCAATCAGAGACAATTCCACAAAAGAAATTTCAACAAAAATAATTTATAAAGATTCAGACACAACTTTCAGAGTCTTACAAAAATTCAAAGCATCAGTAAAACATCAAATTTTTTATAAACTTTTTCTTTCAAAACTGTCTTTTCCCTGGTCAAACGCCACTTCAGAATATTTATTAATAAAATCAAGATTTTTCATTTTAAATTGAAATAATACTATTATCAAGAGTCTTTGGTTGCGTAATGGTTAACCTTTATCATTATAACTTCAAGGATGACATACGGATTTAAAACAATTAAAATTATGAATTTAAATGAGCCTCCAAATAAAATATGTCAAAAAGTTTAAAACAAAACAATTTTACATATAATCCTTTCACCTGAAATATCACCAAACTTTATTTTGACTCTGAAATAATACAAACTTTTAAAATCATAAAATATGATTTTAAAACTAAAAGTCCTTCAACGAAATCTAAAAACTTTCTTTGTATGTATGTAACATAATCCTTCAACAAAAACTTATAAAAGGACTTTTATACTGAAAAACAAAAGTTTTTAAAATAAAAAAAAAAAACATTTATTTTAAAAAAATAAAAATGATTCTTACAGAATCAAAAGACAAAGAAATGTCTTCTGAATTTAAAAAAAAAAAAATTTCAATATTTCATTTATATGACATTGGATAGCTTTCAAACTTTTATTGCATAAGTTTTCATTTGACATATTATAAATACATTTTAAACCTTAAGCAAATTTTTGATCCCTTCAAAGTTAAAATAAAACTTTACAAATCAAATGCAGGTGTAAGTAAAATTAAATTTTCCATTTGAAGTTTATTACCTGTTCAAAGGAGAATTTAAATTCCTTAAGGAAAATAGCATTTAATCATATGTAGCATTTTGAAGATATAATATTTACTTAGTTTTTTATATAAGTTTTTATTTACATATAGCACATAGTATCCTGATTTTAACTCATTATATACTTTTAATTTCAGACTATGTTTGCTATGAAGCCATTTACTTCTATTTTCAGTTTTCGGCATTAAAACTCTGGTTAATGAATAACGGTATATCCTTGATATTTTTCTTGAAAAATTTCAGCCTAATACTATTTGTTTCTATTGGAAGTTTCTGGGTATTATAGCTCTGGTTCATAAATAACGGTATATCCTCGATTCTCTATTTGCAATTTTTCTGTATAGCTCTGGTCAATAAATAACGGTATATCCTCGATTTCTTTCATGATGAAATTTAGCGCATTTCAAGATCGGGAATGTCACTAAATGAAAGATAAATCTAAGTACATTGTAAGACAATGTATTCAAAAGTTAAGACACTCAAATGAGGATTGTAAAACTGTTGTACAAATAAAGAGTAGCAATGATTTCTCTAGATGGTTTTTTTCAAAATTTTTTTAAAAATTAATAAATATAAACCTTTTTTATCCAAACATGAATTGAAAAATAAAAAAAACAAGTGACAAAATTCTTAATGAAAAAGTGTTGTACAACCAATTTGTTCGAATTTTTGGACAAATAATTACAAAAAAAAACAAAACAATTATTGTAAGAAAAATTCTGTCAAAAAAAAAAGTAACAAAAGTCCAAATACCAACAAAAAAAAATGTATTATAGTCATTATACTACAAATTTAACTTAAAGTGACATCTATACAACAAAAAACCAGACGCATTGTATTCCAAAATAAAAAAAAACATAACATTTTGAACATCTATTCAAAAAAAAGTAACCTAAGGGCTATGATTGTAATTTCAAAACAACGTTCAAAACAGTTTTAGAGAGCTTTGAAAGTGTTTTGGGGGTTTTTTGATTTTATGCTAAATAAAAACAAAACACAAGGGAGTTTTGGACAATGAAAGTTTGGAAGAAAGTCAAAAATGACAGGGTGTTGATTACTTTTCCTCATTTTTTCACTCTCTCTCTCTCTTAATTTCATTTTTGTACCATTAATTTAGAAGTTCATTCAAATAAATTTCATTTCTGCTATACAATCATTCATTAAGAGATGGTGTTAAAATATGAAGCAAATAAAAATAAAATACAATTTTGAAAATTAAAAGTGTACTTTTTCAATATCCGGATACAACAAAAAAAAAATTCCGGAGATCACAGTTGATTGTATATTTTAATATTGTGTCTAGTCGGCGCAAAAAAAAAATAACTAATGGAATTAACATGCCTTCAGGAAATTGCAATAATAAAAAAATTTAACAAAAATTTATTTTATGTTTCGTTCTAACAAATGGGTATTTCGCAATATTTAGTGGACATTATATTATATTTAAAGTAATAAAAGAACCCCGAACAAATCTGATTCATAGGCAAAAAAATATTTTATACATAATGTTCTTAAATAAGATTCAATACAGATTTTATAAACCAAGTTTAGTTTTGATTTGACTAAAACAGATTCAGAAATTTGAATAGAAGCAATTTGCACGTGTTTATGATGAAATACATATCTGTGGTACTATGGAATCATAAGTCATCTAATGTGACCCGTAAAGTTAGTAAATAAAACGTGTGCAAATATAAGAAGAACTATAAAATCGGTCTTCTTAATATCACCACAAATTTCCCCCTTTAACCTGCGTCACCCTAATCTTTTTCACAGTCCTGACGATTTATCGTACTACAACCTTTTATTTATTTAAGAAATATATATCTTATATAATATCTATAAGTTTATCTTTAATATTTACTTTTTATAATAACATCATATTTCATATTTATTTCACTGAATTAATTACCTTAATGTTCAATATTTACTTTAGTTAATTTAAAATTCCATTATTTTATTATAAATATTAGAAAATTAAATTTATATTACATATATTAAATAAGTAAATTATACATTTCATATAAAACAAATATTCAATAAGTATTAATAATTAATATTCGGAATCGGGGGATATTAAAATATTTGAAGTTTTCAAAACCGGCATTCGGTATTAATTTTTGAACACGTAAGACTTCAAAACACATTTCAAGCGAGTCAACATTTAAGAATTCAAATTTTCAATCTAAAAAACTATGCTAAAACACCTAAAAACACCTATAAACTAAGACTATTTCTACTTCGTTGTTTCAAAGAAAATCTTGATCCAGGTCCCTAAAACAATGAAATTCAAAAATTATTACAACTGTCAAATACCTGTCAAAAATTTAGTTTTAGCACTTCCGGTATTGCATTCCCTACCAAATCTGTATTGACATGTAATTTTCTCCATTGAAAGCATACTTTCAAATAAAAATAATAAAAAGAGAGAACAAATTAATAAAACTTATCATTCAAATTAGGAATTCTTTGCGTATTTTATTCAGATAAAAAAAGTAACAATTCAATTCTAATATTTACAATATTTATATAGAAAATTTAATAACTTAATTTATGTATTCAATCTTTAAAATGTCTATGTACATAATCATAGACATTTACAATATATAATATGTGTTTAGATAATAAAACAAATACACATATAAATGAAAAAACTAATTAATAGTTTGAAAATTAATTAATTTTCACAACTTATCATTACTCAGTTTTTTAAAATTTCCTGTATATACCAGACACTTTTTGATCTGATTTTTTTTTTCATATTGTACAACTAACACATGGAGAATAAATAATAATGGAGAGATTCACAACTGAAGAAAGAACCAGAATAATAGAATTTTTAAATCAGCGATCAATTATTTTATGGTTTTTTAATTAGTGGAGTTGAATGTTCTGGGGTTCTGAAAATCCAAGAGTGATTCATCAACACAAATTGCACTCTATTAGGTGTATAATAAGGTGTGGCATTACATTTGAAAATATTATTCGGTCTTACTTCTTCCAAAATGATTATAGAAGTGCTGTAAACGTAAATGGAGAACGGTATCGGTTTATTATAGAATATTTTTCACGTCCTGCTCTTGAAAACAGACCTGATATGTGGTTTCAGCAGAATGAAGCCACTAGCCACCCTGCCCGAAACACAATGGGACCTTTAAGACAAATTTTTGGAGAACGAATAATTTCCAGAAATTCGGAAATTAATTGGCCAGCGCGTTTGCCTTATTTGTCAGCACCCAACTATTTTCTTTTGGGTTATTTGATGGAGCGACAAAGAAGAAAATGTTACAATGTCTAAAATTTGACTTTACCGTACTTATAAGTATGCTAAACTTCACAGAACACAATAGTTCATTTTTTCAAAGTTGTATTGCTGATTTAGTTAGAATCCTATGAACCGTTGCAAACATGCTGATTTAAATAAAAGTGATTATAATATAGTTCTGATGTACAATTCCAGCGTTCGAGGATTTAAAAGGATTTAAATACAAATTAAATAATGATTTAATTATTCAGCGCTAAAAATCACATTTTATAAAATTCATATCAATATGATTCCTTTTATTTGTTAATAATTGAAAAATCAATCTAATATGACTGTGGAAGTATTATTTTTAATCTTTGACAAATATTCTTAATCTAGCCATAAAAAACAATACTGATGCTGTAGTTATAAAAGTATTAAAATTTTTTTTATATTTGTGATAATTAAGTCCAAAATATCAGTTTTCACAATGATTTTATATTATTACAACTATTGTTGTTTATTTGTTATGGGGGATAGAATGTCCCATCCTAAAACGTAGGCCTTGCGGCGCGTTGTGCAATCCACTTCCAATACTTTCTATTAATTTATATGTAAAATTATTTATTTCACATTTAACACTTAATTATATCATTTTAATTGCTCTAAAAACTAATTAACTTTATGACGATTTTATTTCTTTATCAGCAGTAATTTTTTTACGAACTAAAAACTTATTTCAAGAACAAATTACGAATTTAAAATTTAAGATGAGAATTTTTATAGAAAATGATGAACTGAATACAAAATTGTTTATTTCACAAAATTTTTAAAATATTCCAATCACGAATCTTATTTATATGTTCTTATCCTATAACCAACAAACAATACAAAATATTTGCTTTATATTCTCTTCTCACTTCATATGGGTTTTATTGCATATAAATTACAACTACATATGTTTTATAATGTCCTAAATTATTGACATGTAATAAAATCCAACAAACTTAACATTTTAAGAGACAATAGTGTGGTAGGTTTCAAATGCTTTTGAACTTTGTCTTATCATCAAACCGATATTCAATCGATATAAACTAATTATTCCTGACATTGGATTATTTCAGTTTTTATTACAGAGTTGCAGTCCTTATAGGTCTTAACTTTAGAAAATGATTTTATATGCTATTATTAATTGAAGCTTTTAAAAATTGATTTGAAGAAGGTTTTTCTCTAATTACCGACTGACTAATGAAAACAAAGGACAAATCATCAGGAGAATGATTTTATCTTTCGTAAACTTATTTAGTTCAAAATATTTCTTTAATATAAATTATGACTAAATTAATTTGACGAAAAATTCAACTTAGAATATCAGATTAAGTTCAGAAAATCCAAAAAATAAAGTACAAAAAAGCCCCTCAGTTTGTAATTTTCCTTTAATTTTTGGAAACCTGTTTACATCATAATTCACTTTAACCCGAGGAGTGCTGAATACAAAATTTGAAATTTAATTAATTTTATTTCTGTTTTGTTTTTTTTTTTATTCATTCCTACAGGACTTTTAATTTTCAATTTTTGTACAACATCAATTTTAATTTTTAAAAAAAAGTTTTGTTATGACAAAAAAACAGGTGATGTCGTTGCGTGAAAATGTACATATTGCATCACGACATGTATCTTTAAATTTAATTTCTATTCTTAAATTTTTGGATTTAACAGATTTTTTAAAATAATTTGTTGTATGCTGAAAACGCAATCACGATGCCTGATGAATTTTTTTTTGCATTTAAATACACGCGCCGATGTTAAAATGCCAACTAAAATAGAAATAGATTTTGAAGAAACAATAGAAATAGTTTGTCATAATTGTGTTCCTATATAAGCAAAGTTTGGTTACTTGCAACTCATTAGCTTGGTGATTGCGTTTTCAATACCGACTGTCAAAAAAAGTCGTTTACGTTGTGTTTTTAATAAGAATTTCCCTTATTGGATATTAGATTTACTCTATCCGTCCATCCGTGCGTCCATCTGTATGTTTATAAATTTACAAGACTTCAACAAAAATTCAGATAAAATAAATCAGATTTAATTTTAGGTTTCATTAGAAAAAAAATTTTTTTTTAGGCTGAAGTTCTGAAAGGTCAATCCCGTGATTGCCTTGTAATTGAATCCAATTCAAAACCATGCAAATGAAGCCAAGTGTTCAATTCACTTTAAAAAGAAATAATATCCAATTTTCATACAAAATTTTAAATTTTTTTAATAAAATTTAGGGTTTTTCATTGTAAATGTTGTCATAATCTCGAACCATGTAAGGTAGAATTAAACTTGATCCTAATATTGAAAGCTTGCAATATGCACCAATGTGTTTTATTAAAAAAAAACCGTTATTTGTAAAAATTTAACTACAACTAACAAAAAAAAAACAAATTCTAAACTTAAAAACAACTTAATTTTTTTAATTTAAAGTCACCCTGGGCTTATGAATTGATATTTCGAACAGTTTAACAGATATATTGTCGCCTTAAGAGCTCTTTAAGTTCTTAATCTTGTTCACTGTAGGTTAATTAACAAGAAGTCTACTGGTTTTTTTAACAAGGTGTTCACACTACACAGAATTTTAAAAAAATATTATTAATAATTAATATATTAGTTCTTTTTAGTGATCTTGATTTCAATAGTGCAATTCTAAAAACCTTTTGTTCGTTGTTATACAATCCAAAATATTTTCCTAAATATAAAACAATGTTAAAAAAATTAATTTCCTGTAATAAATTAGTAAAATTTTGAACATTTTTCCATATTGTCCAATATTGTTCATTATTTCAAAAATTCTAAAATTTTCCAATCAAACAACATGTTATTATTAAATAATTTGATTTGAATACGGAAATTATAATTTTTTCGAATCAAATTTATGCAATCAACTCAATTAACTGTTTCAAATTGTGCAAAATAATTAATAGTTTTATTGAAATTTAAAATAATAAAAAATTATACCTAGATTTTAAGAAATTATAATTTTAGAAAGTTTTAATCAAAGAAATTGATATAATATTTCAGTAAATATATATATCAGTACATTAGTTTTACATAATTGTTGAAAAAATAGTTCTATGGTGATCTGTGATCATTATGTCGATATTATTTGTTGTAAATATAAATTTCATCCTCCGCCTCTGCCTATATTGGGTTGGAAGTACATATATTAGTGTATGTACAGGCTCAATCACACAATTTTAATTATATAATGTTATAACTGCCATTAAAAATTAAAAAAGAGATTTATAGCTCACTTAATGAGTCATAACTTCAAAAACGAACATATGGCCCACTTGTCAAGTGACTTATGTCCCACTAAATGAGTTATAAGTTCCTAAAAGACTTATTACCCTTGGAGTTCAATTTTAAGTATCTAATAATATGCTTAATTCAATAACATATTAATCAAAAAAGTATTTTAATTAAAAAAGTTTTTTTATTATTATGTTGTACTAATTTTGGATGCAGGATATTAGATATGTGAACTTCTAATTGTTAAAACAGATGTCATTCTATAATACTTTAACTATATTTCGTTTATAATAGATAAACACAGGGAATATAATCAAAAAAGTTTTTTCGTAATTAATTAAGACATATCTCTATTGACAATTCTATATTTATATTTACTAGGTTCGGTACGAAATTGAAAAAAAAATTTCTACAAAAAAAAAAAATCAAAAAAAATTAATATTCAAGAAAAAGAGGCAATCCTAATTTTTAATCCAACTCTAAACTTCCTCCTAAATTGAGAATCCCAAATATCACATATAAATAAATATTCGAATATTTCGAATCCAATTCTAAAATCGTTGCTAATTCAAAATCTCACGTAGAATTTTTGTTTTGAATTTATTTTTTTTTGTATTATGACACCATACCATCTTTAACTTTTGGAATTAGATTAATGAGTTCAACATTTAAAAGTTTTCCTTCTCTTTTTTTTGGTTTATTCTTTTCATTTATTGTTCTTGTTTTTATTGAGAATCTTCTGATACAGTTTTATATTAATTAAATATTAAAGAAAACTTTAAACATATATAAAAGTTATTTCAAAGCATTGCCTAACATATAAATATTCAATTAATATACAGAACCTCATTACAGTTAGTGGTCAAACTTTAAGGTAATCTTTTCATCAAAAAGATCTTAACAAGGAAAGTATATATATCCAATATAGAATAATTTTCCAAAAAGCATTCAGGTTAGGTAAACTAATAACATTATTAAATGACAAATCGATTCTAATAAAAATTTCTAAATTATGACATTTAGTTTTCTTTAACAAATTCAAAAACTTCACATTTTTCTAATTATAAATATCCCATCATTATAGTTATATTATTACCTAACTGAACTGGAGTATGATAGTATCGGAGCAAATCCTCATTTTTGCAAATTTTCATAAAAATTAAAAAAAAATATAATTATATAGTTTGTACATATAGTTTCGATTTGTCTGTCCGTTCATGTATTTACAAAACTGTTACACTATTTGAAATAAAGATAGCAGACCTTTTTTTGTACCTCCACCCGAATTTGAAAAAATTCGTATATTTAAAATTTTATAACTAAAGTTCGATTGTATTTTCAACCTGGGAAATGCCTACCCATCACTGATATTATAAACTAAATAAAAATATATATAACGTTAATATTTATAAGGTTGCACACGGTAATTTAATTTACCGCTATTCGAAACTCAATTTTTGACTTCTTAAATCATAGTAACAGTTTGAGCTAGGAATTAAAAAAGTGAGATGACTTAGATCGTAATATATGGAGTTTTTTTACCAACAGTGATTTTACAATTTAAAATATACCTAAATTCTAATTGAATCCAAATAGATCTATTCTTTTCTGTATTTGATACATTATATTTGCAATGCCGTTAGTGATAACACTAACACTCATTACTTCTAAAAAAAAATGTCGATCAATTTACTTAATATTAAACCTTAACCTTCAGAACAACTGACGAAAGCATTTTTCGTAACACCATTAACACAAATATAATTATTTTTACATGTGATTTTGTGTTTTTTTTTTATTAATTCTCTAAGGACGAAAAAATGAAACTGGTTCAAAGGATCAAAATATAAATTATATTTTTAACATTGTATAAAATATTCCGTATTTATTCTGCATTTGTATTTCAAATATTTCATGTATGATCTATTTTTTTTTAAATTTTTTTTTAATTTTATGTATTTAATATTATCATATATGTATTGTTTATATTTAATTTCTATTTCCAAATATTTTTTTTAATACATCAAAAGTATCTATGGTAAAAAGTATATGAGGAACCTATATTATTTATTTCACCCCGAAAAAAGTTCCTTTCTTTTTTAATTTATTTGAACTTAACATTCAAAATATTTTATTTATTTTTTTTTAATTCTTTTCAAATGTAAAATTTTTGTATAAAATTTGAAAAAACAAAATAAAATTTATGAAAATAATGTTGCATGAAATAAAACAATATGAAAAACCCAAGAAAGCGATTTTTAAAGAAAAAACAATACTTGGTTTTTCTTTTACTTGAAAAAATAATACAAAAAACAATCAGAAAACAAAGTTCTACTGAATAAAAATAACAAAACTAACCGAAATAAAGGGAAAATTTAAATTTTCAATTGTTTTTCTTTTTTTGTGTTTTTTTTATTATTTTTTGATTTTTTTATTTTTTTTTTTTTTAAATACATGATAAATTTTTTTTTGTCATACTTTCGATGTTGTTATCATCGTTTTTAACACTTTATACAATTCTTCTTTAATGTGCAAATTTATTTCTTTTTGAAATGTAAAATTGTTGTTTTTGCATTTCTTTTTTTTATTTTACTTTTTATTTTCAGTCCTTTGTTCTTGCAATACTGAAACTTTTTTTTGTTTCTAAATGAAGAGGGATTGTAAGGAATTAAAAAAAAATATACAATAAAGTAAATTAAAATATAATAAAAATAACTGTTGTAGTTGAAGTTGTAACGGTCTACTAGAAGAAATTAATCATTCTTCCAAAGGTAGTCAAAATCCGAAAATTTAGGAAATACTCGTCTTTAATTTTTTTTTTTCCGAAGTTGGTTTTTTAAGGAATTGTTTAAAATTTCTATTGCAATACTACTCGGAATTACTTTGTATAATTCTTAGTAAAATTATAATAAGCAGCGAGGAGCATTATACAGGGTCAACTAGGCTGACTTGAAATGGCTTCAATTTTCCTATTGACAGTTTATGACTCTTTTTAAGACATTTTGCATTACGTTACACAATGTTTCTAATTGCGCAATGTTTTAGATTTATTTTTTAAAAATACGGACCGATAACTCTATAAGCCATAATTTCATACAAACCATGCATCTGAGAGGGGTTTTTGAGGGTCGCTGATGTCGCGCAACCATAAAGTTTTTATATATATGATGAGCTCCAACTCAAAACGTGCAATGGCCATATTCTGACAAATTAACTTTATGATAGGTTTTAGCAGGAAATTAGAAATGATATCTTTTTTAATCATTTTGCGATTCAAAAGCTTAAAGTGGAGTTTCTATAATAAAAATATTTTTACTTTTGTTTTTGAGAGCTTGTTAATATTTAGAGGCATCTCAAACTTTCTTGAATACTGACAAAATTGTCTTATATGGACATTGCACGGTTTAAATCCGAGCTACTCATATATTATTGAGCGTTTGAGTGAAATGTATATGAATGAAATGAAAAACGAATAGTTTCCATTTAATTTCACTAAAATTATTTATTTTGACAAATACCAGTATTTTATCTACGACATGCAGACTTATTCAGTGCTAGTACTCGATTCTAATAATTTTACGTTCTTACACTGAAATTTTATAAAATTCTTTATTATCTGCAAAAATCTGCGTCGCCTACTCATTTTGAAAATTGCCAACGCCACTGACCAGTAATAGGAAGATACAAAAAATTAATACTGTAATTAAACAATAAAAATTTTAATTATATTAATAAAATAATAAAATAAAATAATTCCATTGTCAATATTTCCTCTCAATCAATATGATTTACACTTTTCACTTACGTATAAAATACATTATAAACAAAAAATGTATTTTATAAAAACATAGTGAAAATATTTTTCCTTCTTTTTTTCGAATTTACTTTTAGAAATACAACAATACAAAAAAAAAAAGTTTAAAAAAACTTTATTTTTCCATTTTCAATAGAAACACAACAAAAACTTCCGCCATGAAATAGTCACAAAAAACATTCATGACGTTATAGTTTTGATTAAATTGCAAGACTGAGATGAAATACAAAATGAAACAAAACATACAAAACATACAAAAACAAATATTATAACAAAGTGGTCGACGAGGCGTTCATCCATAATAATTTTTTTTTTTACTAAAACTTTAGTTCAAAAGTCAACAAATAAACACTGTAGGGATGAATGAAAATTAAACAAAAACAAAGAAAATGAGTGGATAATTTCTCATTAATATTTATAATCACTTTATGTGATTAACAAAATTAGTTTATTCCGAGCTATCATTATGCTCTTTTAAATATACAAACAAAATAGAAAAATTGTGTTAAATGAAAAAACAAAATGTCTTCATTAAAAAAAATAAAAAAATTTAAATACGTGTATTAAAATAAATAAAAACAAGTGATGAAAAAAACCAAGAGTTTTTAAAAAAGCACATTTTCAAAATTATGTAGTGCTTCATACTGAGTTTGATTTTGAGAATATAGGAACTGGTGACTTTGTTACTGATTTATAAAAATGGGAAATTTTTAAGTCCTAGTAGCTCATCAATGGGGAAGGTTCCCACTAAGCAAACTTATGGTGTTTAATGGTACTCTACTTTACAACCTTAAGTTTTTATTTAACAAACCGTAAGCTTTGAATTTTTTACTGCAGCAATGTGATCAATGGACTTTGGTATTTTTTTTCTATACGCTAACTGAATACTAGGAACGAATTCTTTATGTACGTTTAGTTGGACGGAGGAGGAAAATATGATATTAAAGGGGAATTTGCGGATAAGTTGGAAAAAATTTGGTTTACTTTAAAACAGCAAGAGTTATAACCTATAAGATATCTATAAAACTAGTGAAATCGCTCCAATATTTCGACAAGAGTTAAGTGAAGTAAGTGTTACTTGTTCAACAGAGTCGCCTTAAGCACGGTTTTGAATTTTATATGTTTTACAACGAGAAAATCCATTGATTGTTGTACGTTTCTGTTTTAATGCAGATCACCCAAACCAAGGGAACGAAAAACTCTTGTGGCAATTTAAAATCTTTTCAATCTTTCCAGTCCAATAAAATTATCGATTCATTAATACGAGACACAAACTGAAATCGTTATGGCGGGGGACTCAAAAATTGCAGCTATACTTTCCAAGCAACATTTCTCTAAATCTAAACCCAATTGGGTAACAAGTTGAACCATATGTTTTGGAGCGCTCCTTTAAAGCAAAAATATTGTGTACATAATTATTATTATTAAAAAGTAGTATCCTAAGAACGAGAACCGTTATACAGCACTAGTATTTTCCCAAAATCTTATTTATGCTAATGTATTTTGTGCAATTATCTTGTTTTAAAATATCACATTTTTCTATTTCAATAGTTGGATTCCAAATACTGACATATTTTTAGTTTCCGTCCGAATTTAATGTGTGTCCTAATAAGTGTCCTAATTTAATTTAATTTTTTTAATATCATTTAAATGTTTTAATTCTAATTAACTAAAAAATATGCTTTTCTCTATTTGACCTTTCTTTAATTTTTTTAAAATCTTAAAAATTAATAAATTAAATAATTAAATATTACAAATTATGTACAAAATATTCAAAGTGTATCTGTTTTATATTATATTTTCAAGGATTACAATAAATTAATTTAATAAAAACCAAATAATAAGAAAACCACAAACGAAAATGAAATTTCGAATTCTTGTTATTCACGTTTTAATTTATTTTTTTTTTATTTTTTAATTGCTGAACATAATCTAATTAAGTCCCACTTTCTTTTCTTTTTTAATTAGAATTAAAAAACTGTTATAAATGAAATTAAAAAAAAATAAAGCTATTGTTTTGCGCAAACAAAAGTTTTAAATTTGTCTGGTTTGTGTGAACTAAAGTTCAGTTGGCGTTTAATTAAAAAAATTTAAATATAGTGGACAGCTTTTTGACATTTGAATGCATCCCGTGAACCCGATTTTAAAATTTGAATAGAAAATAATTGAAGACATATCGCATTTCAATATACTTCAGCTGTACAGAATACAACCTGTATGTTGAGGACAACAAAAGATAATTTTCATAATTAATAATTTATTAATAATATTTAATTTAATTGAGTTGATACTTAATCAATCTTCTACGTTGTACAGTGGCGAAGAATTTTTTATTTCTTTAAACACTTAACGAAACTCCTTTCAAAGAACTACTATCTCGAAAACATTAGTAGTGGGTCTATTCCAGGTCAATTTTTTGATATTTATGAATTTTTCTAACCCCTCTATTCTTTTTTAACTTTGAGTTCCAAACACTGTGTATACACTTTAAAATGTATTTTCTCAATAGATAACATTCTAAAAGGTTTTACAATGAAATAATCCCATTGTAATTTTGGGTGTTTGTGTCACTTTATTATTAATAAAGATCTTTAATCTGATCTGATCTTTATTTGGAATTTCTTTTTGTCCGGCAGCCAATCGAAGAACCTTATTACAAGATTTAATTTTTTCCTCACAAAATATAGTTATAACTTTATGTACATATTTTTTTAATGCCAAATCAATATCCCAAATAATTTCAATAATTTTTAAAATGCCTTGATTATTTTAAAGTACTTTAATTTAATTTTAATTACATCCAATAACTAAATTATCTGATATTTAAATGTGTCTATCTTTTAATTAAATAAAATAGTTTTGTTTCTAAGTTCATTTCAACACACAAAACATAAAACATTAAAATTGTAACGGTATTTCCTGTGATATTTTGGTAACGGTATTTCCCCACAACCTTAATTTTTTTTTTCATTATATTAAATTTTGATTTTATAGCTTTCTTACAGTTATTTTTTTTTTTCTCATTTAAAGTTCTTTAACACGCAATAAAACAATTAAAACAATATTATAATACATTTACTTAACAAAAACTTTAAAAGTTAAGACTTTAAAGTACTGAAGAAAAGCCCCAAGTTTTTAAGAGTACTTTTCCCAAAAATAATTTTCTAATCCTTTTAAAGGATTTTCTACTTCTTAATCTTCTTCATCTTTATTGTTTATATATGTGTACAGTACAGAAATTGTATATATAGAAATGTTTGTTAGCGTAATATGGAAGTGTTTTAAAAAAGGGTGAATTAGAAATTCTTAATAAAATTTTTTGCTGTTATAGATCTTAGAAGTTTTTGTTCTTTATTGCTTTTATCTTTGCTAACGACTCTGAAACAAAAAAAAAAAAAACAAAAAAAAAATTTTATTTAATTTTTAACGTTCTTTAAAAATTGTTTTTCCCCCACCTCTTCCCTTCAACAGTATATTTATAGATTGTATTCACTATAAAAAAAAATTTTCTTCAAAATATCTAGACTGTGGTAAAATATCCAATTTTACACTCAATTCATTTACTAAATTACAGAAATGAATGAATAAAACGCTTTTCCTAATATAGCAAAAAAAAAAAAACAGAAAAAGAAAAACAAATGAAAAATTTTTACCTGAATAACAAATTTTAGTAAGGTGAAATGGCACAATGAATCACACTATAAAAAAATTTTTTTCATTAATTCTGTTCTATATTAAGTCAATATGAAGATTTTATTTTTGGAATTGGTATAAGATATTTAAGGAGTGGTTTTTGAGATACTTTAGTATCTTTTAGATAGTTTTTATTAACTTTTGATTTTCAAGCCGGAAGGGCTTGGACACACAAAAAGCGGACGGGCGATTTTTTTGCAAGCTAATGATCATATAATTTCTCGTCTGCTTATAACATTTCTGTATAGCCACTTGTTTGAAGACCAATATGTTCAAATTAATTTTAAAATATCACCCCCAAAAAATCGCCCAACCGATTTCTTCGTGGCAAAGGCTGAAGAATATATTTTAAAATTTATTTTTTGTACAAACCTAGAATTGAAAGAAGTGGGAACTTTAAAAAAAAGTTTATAAAATAAAGCTTGGATCTAATTAATAACCTAATAGTAAATAGTTCAATTCGATAGATCTTAGGTTGTATGTCTTCATATTTCAAAGATTTTCCTTTTGAAGCAATTACGAGCTATTGGTCTAGGTATTTTTGTTTTGTTATAAATAGATACACAATGTTCTTCGATCTCGACCATGTGAATAGTTTCATGTCTGACTTTAAAAATTCATACTGGCATCAGACTTATTCCCTCGACCTTCTTAATAAATATGTACAAGGGTTCTTGTTTCTAGTGTTTAGTGTAAGGGTTGAAAAAGAAGATTAAAATGCATTGTAATATATGTTTTGAAAACGAACTTAATTTAATAACATGTTTGTGTAACTGGTTAATACAAATTATGAAGGCTTAGTTAAAAACGCGATGGAAGTACTATATCCCTGGGGAAATTAGAAGATGACAGATGCTACTTACATTTCTGTAAATTTTATAATGGAATTGTATTTGCGGAAAATAACCATTTGATGAAAGCCTGCATCACGTCTTTGGAATGTTGGTAAAAAAAATTTTCCAGTGACAAGTTTGAAGCTATCTAGGGATCTTCACACTTTCAATATAAGCACTTTGTCGTCTGGTGCTAGGATGGATTTCGTTAAGGGGATTTTTAGAAGGCACTCATATCCAACCTTCTGCCTTCTCAAATTTTAATAACTAAGAAATAGAATAAAAGTATCCCATAACATTCCTGAACTAATGTAAAATTTTTTAAATTTCGAATTTCTTCATTCGTTCCCTTTAAAAATGAAATAAAAATATAATTTTCCTGTTTTTTTATTCAATTTTTTAATATTATTTTATCGCCTTACAAATTTGTATATAGTTAGCTGAACATATTTTTATTCCAATTTATTTTATTTCTTTCTTTTTTTTTTTTTTTTGTATATTCGTTATTCTTTTGCAGTAAATAAAATTTTAAAGCATTTCAGAGTTTAGAATTGGGGAAAACCCTCTTAAATGTAATCATAAATTTATATTTTTGTGTGTGTGTGTGTTTTTTTTTTAACCAAGATTTTCCAGATGGTTAACATTTTATAAACAATTTTCTTCTTAAATGTGATTTACTTTTCCAGTCATGGGATATTAAAAAAATGAACACTAACACACATACAAACATTTTTTGAAAGTAAATTAAAGGAAACGTTTAAAAGAATTTTCATTTAATACCATTTTGTTGTTTTGTTTTTGCTTTTTTTTTTAATATTTGATTTTAAGGACTTTTCATTTGCATAAACTGATAAGAAAAGGATTATTTCAAGCTTTTCAATTTTCTTTGGTTTTTTTTTAGAGGTTTTCCTTTTCACTTGGTTTTTTTTTTTGTAAAACGTATGTTTTACTTTGATAAATTAGAATTAAATTTAATATTGAATTAGATTAGAACTGATTCACTCATACATGAATACAAACAAATACAGTTAAAGTAAAAATATTTAAATAGATATATTTATAAAAAATTATAAAAATTTATTTGGTTTTACTGTGGTTTTTTAAAAGAAATCGAATACAATTAAAAATTAAACCCTATAAGTATGCAATTAAAGTGGTTAATTACCTGGTGCTTTCTTCAAATGAGTACAGCTTCGCTCCACGCTCAGATCTTGAAATTTTATTCAATAAATCCCTCGGTTATGCAATCTAGTAAGAACATGGCTTTTTGATCAGTGTGAGTGTTGATGCCACAATTTTTAATTAAAAAAAATTTTTTGAAAATCTAATTTTCTTTTGCTTATCCCCTCTATGATGAAATATAATTTAAAGATTTAAGATACCGAAGATGTTAGTAAAGTCTTGCCAACAAATATTTTACACCAACTGGAAATATTATATGACCTTAACACATTAAATTACATTCAATCATCACATTCATTATTATTCTATGGATTATAATAATTAATTAATTCTTATAAATTTATTGAAGGAACTTAATACCTTAGAAAAATGGTATACTTTTATTGGTTTAAAACCTATGTAAAGGAGTTTCTAAATTTCGGAGAAAGGGATTAATTAGAATTCAGTAGTTCCTAAAGTGAAAAAAAGTATTCCATAAGATTCGTATGATTAAACATCTTATTTTTACGGTTGGATGCCTTTAAATGATGCACAGTAAATGGTTGAAGCCTCAATGATTTAATAGAAATTTAAAAATCTCACACTATTACTACCCTTTAAATTTTTAAATTAATAACAATGGACATCTCAAAAACGACCAATTGCAACTGCGCGATTTTCCTTCAAGTAGTGTGCAACTTGAACACACCAAAAACCATACAAACTCAAAGATCTTTTTTGAACTAAATTTTAGGGTAAACGAGGCCTGTTATACAAATATACAGTTTTGTTACGAGGACGAGGACACGGAAGGATTTTAAGATTTTGGTTGAGGATGTTTTGGATTATGGGTAATTAGGAAAATTCCATTAAATACTAATGGATTAGTGTCTTTTGTACCAGTCTAGGGACTAATTTTGGGTTTACACAGTAATAAATACATGGTGCAAAATATTCAGCTTTATCATATAATACGATTTTTTGGAATTAGAATTAATATTTTTATAAATCCACAGAATCTTACAAAATTTCCTTAGAAAATATTTTATTTTTATACAATAATGTCAAAAAATGGATTTTAAACTTTAAACCTAGCTTAACAAGTATTAGAAAGTTTCTAAAGTGGAAAAGGGCTAACGCCAAAAATGGTATAATGCAAGGAATACAATTTTAATTTCGATTTTTAAACCATTTGTCTATTTTGCTTTTGCTATTTTCTTTGTCTACCAAAAATGCTTTCTAATTCCACATAATATAATTCCCTAAACCCCAAGACTCACTATTAAATTTGGTGGTCCATAAAGCATTTTATGATCTCAAAATTTAATATACACTTCTCATCGCTTTAAGTAACAACAATTTAGTAAAAATTTTTTAACCATCTTCTTATTCTAGACCATTTAATAAAAATTCCATTATCGTAATTCATTTTTTTATTTTATTTTTTTATATATACATATATTTATTAGAAGGTTTTATTGAATGTATTAACGATGAGAATGAAAACAGCTTGTCACCATTAATTCGAAATAAAATTGTGGTAAAAAAACAAAAAATTATAATAAAAAAATTAAAATGCGTATTTGTAAATAGAACTCATAAAAACCGCCGGATACACAATAATTTAATATTTATTTCTAGAATATGACCTATAAGATATAATAATAATAATAAAAAAACATTTTCCTTAACATGAGTATATCGAAACAGTATCTTAAAAAATGTTAAAGATATTTAACCCTATTTAGATGTAAAGTGGAAGACTGGAAAAAAGCTATTTAAATAATAAAAATTTCATCTCTATAACTTTTATTACCGTTATCTTCTTTCATATTGAAATATAATTTACAGATGGATATTCAATACGCAAATGTATGTTAACTTTTAAACATATACTGTCATGCCACTTGTTGTTTTTGTTTATATGCATGCAGTTCTAATGGGTTTTTTGAGAACTTGTTTCGAAAAAACTTAAATTTTATCTTCGAAATAACGGTTGTGTTTTTGAAATATTAAAATGATGAACTTAAATTTATATTCTATGGCATTAGACTTTTATGATAATGTTTAGAGTATTAATAGAAATTTGGGGGAGTTATAATAAAAAGTGTAGATTTATAACATATCCGAGGCTTAAAGTATAAATTTAATTGCAGTCAAACTTCATGTAATTTAAATAAAATATTGCACGAAATAACCTTTTAAGAAAACCTTGCTGTCTAATCAAAAACTTTAGAGATATTAATTAACAATTTGTATTATTTAGAATGCAAAATGCTTCCAAAATTTTTTCGATTCGAATTTGGTATAAGGTTTTATGTATGTATATTTTGTTCTATATTTCAAAGTATGCGTAAGACTATTCTGGACCCTGAAGAAAATTACACCAAAATAAGAGAAAATTAATTGATAAGAATGAGGTTACAGAAGATGGCAACAGGTATAAAAAAATGTTTAGTTTTACTAGATGTTTAGTTTTTTTCAGAGGGATTATAAGCTATCGTGACGTCATCACTTAACAGTACATGTAAATATTCTGGAAAAATGGCATTCCTGATTTTGAATCCAACTCTAAAATCCCTCCTATTTCAGATTCTTTTATATATATATGTATTTAAATATTCAGGAAAATGCGCATATTTCTGATTTTGTAGCCAACTCTAAGGTTCTTTCTAATTATATTTTTACATACAAAATTTCAACAACAAAAATTTTAACCCTTAGCCAACTCTAAAATTCCTCCAAACAAATTATCAAAACCCATCTCAACTCTCACACCCAAAGTATGAGACACTAAGTATGAAAATGTATTTTTGTATTTTTTAAAATTGTTGTTTCGGTTTTACATTTATATTCTCTGGTGGGGCTATTTGTCAACATATGCCACACTTATTATCAAACGTTGGAAAGAGTGTAAAGAGCTTTCTAACGGTGTAATAATAATTATAGGGTGTTTTTGAAAATTTCATACTTATAGTTTTTTTTTAAAGTTTCAACTTTTTTTTTTTAATTTCCACTTGAAATTGTGATGACGCTTAAACACTTATTTTTATAAAAACGCATAAAAATATTAATTTTTAAATATAAATTATAATTTATACTACCCTAATTACCTACCTACTAATTTTTCTATTCAAATTTACTACTACAATTTTGCCTTAGAGTGACAGCACTGCTGGCAATCCAGGATGGTTTTATATTTTATAATTATATTATTTTAATAGGCCGTGCAGGCTTTGAGCTTACAAACAAAAATACAGTTACATATGGAAAAAAAAAACTTTGGGGAAATAATTATTTATGAAACATTGACCACTAAAATATACGATATTTCAAAATTGATAAACCTAGGCCGCATTAAAGTAGTAAAAACGGAAAAAATTAAATATATTTTCAAATAATTCACTTGGACTTTGAGTTCAATTAATTTTGTCAGAAAAATTAAATAACGACAAATTTTATTCCTTAAAATTTAATATGAAAAAATTACTTTAAAAAATGTTAATACCCTGCACGTCTCCCAATTTTTTTCTACACATTAACTTCAACCGTAAGCAGTCTTTAATTAACTTTTGTTATTCTTTGTAATCATTAAATTAATCGTCATTAATAAACGTGTATATATATATATTGTAAAGTAAAGAAATAATATAAAAAAAAATTTCCTATATTTTAAAATCAATACCAAATCAAATGTCATTTACCAGTAATGATTTAATTTTTTCAAGGGACAAATACGACATATCAAATTAAATCAAAAGCAAAATTTTGGAAAATAAAGGAATGAAATAATAGAAATTCAAGTTATTCCCCAATTATTTCACGTTCCAAACATCAACAACAAATTACCCTAATTTCTTATGTAACTTTTTGTTTTTTTTTCATCTCTTAAGAGTTTCATTTTAACTTTAGGAAATCTGTCAAAATAAAGAATGAGAAAAACAAAATAAAAAAAAAATTAAAAAAGAAAACAATGAATTTGTCATTGTCGTCGACAGGTTAGAAAAAAAAGCCTTAATAAGCAATTTCAAAGAATGATTTTATTTTATATAATAAAATACGAAAATTTGATTATATCACCCTCAAATGCAACTTTATTTAGTTTATTGTTTTCTGTCAGTACACATTTATATATTTTTTTGACATATTCAAATACATTTCAATTCGTTATATGTTAAATTAAGATTTGTAAGCCATAATTTGCATTAATTAAAATATATTTTTAATTTTTTTAATTAATTAATCCTTTTAAAAATATTAAAATCATGACTTTTAATTGATTTAAAAATCTGACAAAATACTGAAAGGAGATCTGACATATTGAAGTAAATATACGAAAATTAAAAAAGTCAACCCAGCAAATGGTAGTTGTAAGCGTGGAGTAATCAAAATTTTTATTTCGTTTAATGACTCTTGCCAGTATTGACTTATTTATTTGTAGTACCAGACAATAGTGAATATTGCCTGATAATTTTAATCCTTTGCCTATATGACATTTGGACTTTTTATTAAATTATTTTAATATACACTATATTTTTTATTAGATATAATCCGACCAGGATTTGAACCCGAAACTTTTCGATTGAGCTATCGGTCAGATGTCAGTATTGAATTTAACTTCTTTTATCATCTAGTAAACAATAAGTGACATTTTTGAAACACAAACTCTTTAGTGAAGTAATGAAGAACCAAAAATAACAAGTAATTGATCGATACTCCAATCAATCAGATGACATTAATGAAACTTATCATATACCAAACCTAAATTCACAGTGTCCATAAATGTTTAAATGTCTGTTATATCTATTACACGATTCAAATACATTCTTGACCTATAATTATAAGATAGTCTTTTGTAATAAGTCTTTTTTATTGGTATATTATTATTTTACAAACTAATATATTCCAATGTTTCAAAATAGTAAGATGTCATTTATAAAGTCTTGTCTCATCTTTCATTATCTTTCTTTTGACGAAAAGATCTTACGAGATACTTCGTAATTTTTACGCGAAATTCTTAGATAATTGCCATTCTCATTTTTACTTAGACACTTTGAAAAATTTTTTATTAAAATTTCAACTCAACTAACAGTTAAAAAATATAGTGTAGACACATATATATATATATATTTTGACAGCAATAATTCAAACCCACTTGTTTGGGATGACATTTAGATTTAATATAAAACATGAAATTATCTATTATACTTTATTTAAACTAAAGTTCCATACTTGTTTCATTTGATATTCGAATAAGAACGTGTTTCTATTAAAAAATTAGCCCATTCATTGACCAAGTGACTAAAAAAATCAATTGTTATGCCTTTTAGAATAAATTGACAATAGCTGGCATTTAAAGTGCATATTACAATCCTTTTAATATATCATTTCAACTCGTTTCCTGCGAATACAACATTAAAAAATTATTTTGTATTCTTTTTAAACCTCCAATATTAACATATGTATTCAATTAATTTAAACATTTTGGTAAATCAAAAGGCAAATGTAACCATGAAGTAATTTTTTTTTAAATTAAAACTGAATAGTAATGTAAACCCATTTTTTATTTACAATCAAAAAGTAAACGAACAAATTAAGATGAACTTTTTTTTTATATATATACATATATATATATATATATTTCCAATGTAACTCGTAGACTGACAAAATACTGACTCACATATGTCTAAAAAAAAAAATAACTAAAATGAAAAGTGAAAAGTGAAAATACAAAAAGAAAAACTCATATAAGAAAAATCATTGTAATAAAAAAAAAAATTTCCACAATTCCTGTTGATTAAATTTTTTTTTTTTTTTTTTTTGGAATTTTTGGATGGAAAATTAACCACGTAAAATAAATAAAAGAAATGACTTTTCTTGTATTGTAATCTTTTGTAAAAAGTAAATATTGAATTGAAAACGTGTGTGAAACGTAAATCTTTTCTTTATTTAATGAAAATTTAATTTGCATTAAAGTATTAAAGTGAAGTTTTAATACATTTGAAATTTGTATAATTTTTTTTTCTTTTATTTAAATTAATTTTTGGGAGTCATTCAAAAAAACTGGTAATGTTTTGTTTGATTTATTTTTGAATAATTTTCAAAGAGAAATAAATTCAATTATGCTAAATGAATGTATTTCATAATATTCAAGTACAAGCCATTAGTTTTTTTTTGTTTCTAATCCAATTTTCTTAATTAAATCCAGATTAATTAAATTTAGTTTAATCACAATATTTTGAGAAATTCATCTACTTAAGAATTTAATTATTTTAGTAAACTTTTTATTGTAAATAGTTATACCTTCACTAAATATTAAAAATTTCCCTTGTTATTTGGAATATTAAATATATTTAATTGTACTATTTAATATCACAAATTTAATTTATATATTTATTTGAAGGCTAAAGTATGTTTTGATAATTTACATACATTACTTAGTATTTTCTTAAATGCTAACTGTTCAACTAATATGCTAATTAGCCTCTATATGTCCTTAATTGCATGTTGGATAAGGAGGAAACTTTGTGGAGCATTTTGAATACTTAACGAGAATTGCTTAAATTTTTTATTTGTTTATATTATTATAATAATATACAATATTAATTATTCTTATACTTTAATGTAGGACGATGAGATCTATAATGTAAAGACAAGGTCTGTTTAAAAAAGAGAGAAATAACTTGGTCCTAAATTCAACAGCATGAAGACCTAGACTACGCAGATTACATATGCATTCATTCGCACAATATTTGCGATATATAGAGTAAATTAGAGCATCTACAAAATCTTGCAAGCAATGTTGGACTAGAATTCAATATAAATAACACCAAAGCGATTTGAATCAATGCTGCCATAGCACAACACCTACCAATAAACGATATAAAATTTAAATTAATTTTGCTACATTGACTTCATTATATGTTCTGGACCGCAAAAAGACCTACCGTCCTCAAGGTTATAGTTAAAGCTGCATTTCACAAATCTTCAGAAACAAAAAGCTGCAGGTTTTCCTGGCATGCGTAAAAAGCATCGCAATTTATGATAGCTCAGACATGGCTAACATCAAGCAGGTTACAGGCATTGATAAATAAATGCCTTAGAATCATATGTCGAATATTTTGGCCTAGAACAATCACGAATACAGAATTATGGAAGGCTGCAAAAACACCAAGAATTCATAGCGAGCATGGTCCTTGAATGGAACCCGGAAGGAAACGTTGTCAGTCAAGTAACACGCAGAGCGCAGAGCTAAACTCAATAGGTTTGACAAGCGAGAGTGCAAAAACAACAACATCTAACAGAGTTCGACAAAAAGGGCTAGTAAAGGCTCTATACTCCTAAGATAGGTAAGAGAAAAAAAAAGATGTTGCATATTTTATGGCGTTCGTTATAACTAACTATCGAACAAATTCTGTACAATGCAACATCTTACAGAAATTTCAATAATTATAAACTTCATTTCAGCATTATGTATATTGCGTCATTCAAAGAGAGGTATTCAAGGAGTTTCAATGTCCAATAGAAACTGAAGCAAAGATCTTTGTAAATAAATAAAAACAGATATTTTTAAAATCTTACAAAACCATCACTTAAAATTTGTTTACCACCTTTACCTTACATTAAAATTGTAAACAGCATTTCTGGCAATAGAAAATTGATATTTTATTTCAAATGTCAATATTTCATATGTTATAAATTAAAAAAATATTAAAAATACTTTTCTGACATGTCACATCCAATTACCTACAAAATTCTTACTGGAAAACAAATTACATTATAATTTATTGACTTTTGTTATTTTCACTAGTATTTAACATATGAATAAATTTATTTCGAATAAATTAAAATGAATAGAATTAAAATAAAATAAGGTATAAGAAAGAAAAATAAAAGAATTAAAAATTTACATTGTATCACTTACAAAATTTCACTGCAATTCATATGCATGCATATTTGCATTTATATACATTTGTCATATTGTATAATCAAAAGCAGATTTACATTTCATTAATAAAAGTTTCAACTCTTCACAGTTGAAATTCAAATTCACAATACATATATAGAAGTATATGTATATAGCGTTTAAAAGTTGACTTTAAGAAGATTGGAAAAGTTCTTGAAGAACAAATTTATTCTTCAACTTTTTCAAGTATGAATTTCTTAAAAGGTTTTTAACTTCTTCTTTAAATGCATATTCAATATTTATTACTTATATGTTAAAATAAATATGCAGTGAGGAACGGAAATTAAGATTTAAAAAAAAATAACTTTATAAAAAATTTTCCCACTCCTTTTCATTTAGAACTAGAAATTTGTAGAACATTCCATAGAATATATAGGAATTTCTACAACCAACTAAGGTAGCCGTTTTTTAAATTTTATTATACTCTTAACTTTCAGAAAAAATTTCAGAGTTCCCAGAAACTTGACTTGGACAAATCCTAAATTAAAATATTCTTATAAAAA
This sequence comes from Dolichopus griseipennis, assembly GCA_963082915.1. NCBI lineage: Eukaryota > Metazoa > Arthropoda > Insecta > Diptera > Dolichopodidae > Dolichopus > Dolichopus griseipennis. The sequence goes on along the minus strand of OY720443.1, from coordinate 41,899,819 downwards.
TATTTTTAAATTTTTAACTTAAATATAAAACTTTTAATCCACAAATTACTTCTTTTGCAGGAATGTTTTATTCGTAGAACAAAACCGAGAGAAACTTTTGCTCTATAACGGCTTTCACCGTCTCCTCTGTGAATATTGTGACTTGAGGAATTATTGTAAGGTTAACTAAACATTCAATAATAAAAATAAAAACACTACAACAAAGGAAATTACAAACAAGTAATGAAACAACAGTTAGTGGATGAAGCCCCTTTAGTAATACTCAACACCTGAAACATAATGGAAACACAACAGAACATTTTTGTTCAAAAATATAAGTTTCTATCTTAGAGAAGTGTGGGGGGAAATTTTCGAAAATATAATGAAAACATGGCAAAACACGTTTGCTCCAAATTTAAAGTTTCTATCTTTATTAATTTCCAAGATATGCTTGTTAGATCTTAGGAGTTACGTAGGAGGTGACTGCACCACCACTTCAATTCATCCAAAATTTCTTCACGGAAACAATGAAGGACATGCTTGCACCAAATGTAAAGATTCTATCTTTATTAATTTGGAAGAAATGCTTTAAGGTCTTAAGAGGTGTGTGGGAAGTACTCGAACAATCACTCCAATTCATCCCAAATTTCAGTAACACAAAAGAAATAAAATAAAAACTCTTGTACCAAAGTTAAAGGTTATATTAGTTTCGGATATATACATCGTTTGCCCTTTAACAGATCAGAAGCTTATGGAATCCGAACCCATGGCCCGATCTCATCAAAATAGCGTGATTATTTCTGGAGTTACCGTGTTTGTGAACGGACGGATATCGTTAAATCGACTCAGGAAGCGTACTTCGTTTCGTTTTGGTAATTACAACCAGCACACTATCAAAGTTAATATACCCCTATACCTTTTTTAGGTATAACCTTAAAAATTTTGAAGTTTTGTGAAAGATTCTACTATCTTTAAACTATTGGCGCATATACATGAGATCCTAGTCAAATTATATTACAAAGCATTTGCGGGTGTTTTAATTCAACGGACTAAAAAATTTTCCACCTAATTAAAATTTAAGATTTTCTCATATTTTATTTGAATTGAATTTAGAATTTATTTACATTTTGAAGAACTGACAATTTAAACGGGCAGTCAAACAGAAATACTGACCGGGAGGCATATTTAGAATAAAGACTTTAGAGGAAAGAAAATGAAAGACTTAACGACTTAAATTAATTATATTAAAAAATATGATGAACTTTTAAAAATTATGTGCTATTTATAACATACCTTCACAATTAATTAAAATTTTTTAGTTTTTTATTCTATACAAAAATTCTCTATTTAAAATAAGCTTTTCAATTAAAACGAATAACTTATAGGAACACACCTCTATCACAAAAAAAACTTTCGTGTCATTCAAATATTAACTTTACTTTTTCTTACACTTTTAATAGACCCACAATAAATTTTACATTTAACAGAGAGAAAATAATAATTTTTTATGTTTTTTTTTTATTTTGTGCTTCCAAATATTTCTCATAAAATTAATTATTAAATTCGGACTATCACGTAGAAGGCATATACAAAAGATACTTATCATAGGACAGAATCGTTCTTCTTCTTCTTCTTCTTTAATATATATTATCTTTTTTGAAAATTATATTCTTTAATAACAACACAAAAAACTCCTAATGTAATTTTATCACAATATAATAGCCTTTCATAATATATTGCGTGTTAAAACCTAATCATTATTATCATTTTCGACTTCTTTCTTAAAGATAATTACGAAACATTTGCAGAATATGAAAAGAAACCATATACGAGTATAGTAAATAGATAAATTGTTCTGACTTTATGATTATTAGTCCTGAAAACAGTTTTTTATATTTCCAAAAAAAACATATATTATTATAGCAAATAATAAATTTGTAAATTAAAAATAAAGTATTCTATATAGAGTAGAAAAATAATTCAGTTGCTAGTTTTTAACAAGTTAACAAGATATAGAATTGAATAAGAAATAAGAAGTCCGGAAAGTAATGACCTACTTAACCCAAGAAGCAGCATGTCAGGTTCTCTTAAATATTCAATTCCCTTTACGAATCTTCATGACCACTGCCACCAACATATTTTCAATCAGCAACATATTATTTAAGAATGCTATATTTTAATAACAAGGCCTATAAAAAGCTGGGTATTGCCTAGAATAAAAGAAGACATTTTGTTAAAGAAAGCCAGGAGTGTTATGAATAAAATACCTAATTATCTATAAGTTTGGAATAGTAAAAGAGCTTTGCAATACTTTCTAATGAATAGCAAATTTAACAACAAGGCCTTCAATAAATATAGGCATTGCCTACTATAAAAAATGTTATTTTAATCAAGGAAGTCGAAAATATAGTGATATATTGGGAAAAAAAATATTCTTAATTCCCTACAGGAATCTTAATCAGCAATATTTATATTTAGCGCATATTTTCAATCAGCAATACTGCCTTAAGAATGTTAAATTTAATAACAAGGCCTATAAAAAAACTTGGTACTGCCTAGGGTAAAAGAAGACATTTTTTAAAGAAAGCCAGGAGTGTGAAGAATATACTACCAAATTATCTATAAGTTTCGAATAGTAAAAGAGCTTTGGAAACTTGCTTTGCAATACTTTCTAATGAATACCAAATTTAACAACAAGGCCTTCAATAAATATAGGCATTGCCTAGTATAAAAAATGTTATTTTAATCAAGGAAGTCGGAAATACAGTGATAAACATATTGGCAAAAGCTGACTATGAGTTTTGATTTAAGTTTAAAGAGCCTAATAAACTGAACACACTCTGTTTCTTCAATTAATGCAAAAATAAAACCAATTTATATATAAAAAAAAAACTTTAATTAAAATTTAATTACAAATAAACCGACACCATTTTAAAAAAAAATTACGTATATATTTTTAATAAAAATAAAAATATATAAAATTTTTGGCTTCCTTAAAAGAGTAAATTTTAAACATTTGGTAATTGTGTTTTTCGAAATTTCTAAAAAAAAATATTCAAAATCTAAATGACTAATATATTTGCGAGTACAGATAAATTATTCTTTGGAATTTTCTTATTAAATTTTTTACATATATATATACAAATTTATACAAAATAATTTCCTAGCATTGAATTCTTCAATTTCCTCCAAAAATTTGATCAGTACTTATAAATCCTGTATCAAAACCTTGATTATCAGAATTGAAAAAAGATTCGGCATAATCTAATTGCTGATCATCAAGATGTCTGTAAAAAAAATGAAAAAAAAAAAAGAAATAAAGTTATAATTAAGTTTTTTTTTTTTTTTCATTTTTTAACAGATTTCTTGAATGAAAATGAAAATTTTTCTGTTTTTTTTTTAATTTTCAATGAACTGAAAATGATTTATGATAAATGAAAATTCAAAGGCACGAAATTCTATTTTAAACGGAACTTGCAAATGGTTGTTTTGAATTTGATTTAAAAAAATTGATCTGTAAACTTTTGAATTTGACCCCCCTTTTATAGTTTAATTTCATCTAGCGGTAAATACAGTTATTTTCATACAATAATATACATTCAATTTCTTTTTTTTTAATTTAATATGTGAGTTATAAATATGAATTAAAATATTATTTTGAACATTTACTAAAGATTTGCATTATAATATTAGCAAATACAAAAATAAAGACTATAATTTATAAAAAATTTTAACACTTGTAAGTATTCCAAAAAAATTAAATTTAAAAATCTGAATTTTTACGTGCGTCTGTACTAATCAGAAAAATGCAATGTTATTTTAATTTAACGCATTTAGTGAAAAACTCAATACCATGTAACCACATTTAGAAATTCAAGCTATTTTAATTCTATTTAAATTTACTATTTAAAGTACTTTTTAGACATTGTAACATTTTAAACAAAAGATTAGACAATAATTGAATATGACACATTGTATATTAGAAGGGTTTAAATTATAAGTGTACCTGCATAAAAACGACTATATACGCAATTATACATATATATTTAAGAATGCTTTTTTTCATTAAAAACTGTAACAGAAGTCAAAATTTACTTCGATTTCCCACCATTTTTTCTTCAGCATTTACAACTAGTTTCCCCGAATTTTATTAAGTTGGAGTTAAAAAATTTAAATTTAAATTTAATAAGACTCCCGGCTTCCAAGAATACTTCATAAAAAACCACAAATTCATTGAAAATAATATCATGGAAATAAATTTAACCCTAAGGGTGCGTTTGTATTGAATCTGCGTTAAGTGATGGGAGCATCGGTAAGAGCATAGCATAGAAAATTTATATTGTTTATCGATAATCATAGCGATGCTCCAATATAAACACCTCTATTCAAATCTTGTTCATATTTTTCAAGCACCAACTTATCATTTATCGACGCTCGACGCTTATCGCTTATCGCAGCTCCAACATAAACTCACCCTAAGAGGCAATTTTTGAAAAAAAGCACAATATTAGTTATTTAAAAGAAAGCGTTGGCCAAATTTCGTATACTAAAAATTTACTAAATATCGCTCTCGGCCTCCATTGTATTCAAGTTTCTTATTTTAATTCATGAGATATTGAAAGTCTGATAATTTATCATTATTATCAGGAGCAGAAGAAGACTTGTGAATCTTAGATAATAATATGAAAATAAAGAACACAAATTTAAAATATGTTTTAAGAATTGATGATATATAATTTAAAATTAAATTTTTTTTTTTTAGGAACAAACATATAATGAGTTTTGGTTTATTTTTTAAATTAAGCAATTAATGCATATTTGTTTTTGTTATTTTTTTTTTTTTAATCAATGTAAGAAATTTTCAATAAAGGAATTGAAAACATAAAAATTGATCTGATTAAATAAAATTTAATTATTTTACATCAAATTAATATACTTAAAACGTATTTTATTTTACTATATATTAATTATTAATTTATAGAGAGCTTTTTTAAAAAAAAGAATATTCGTTAATTTTTAAAAAGAGAGCTTTTTTTAACGGAATTTTTTTTTTTTTAAAAGAAAATCCTTAAATTTTGAAAATATCTTACATTCTTTTAAAATTTTATATTAAATAAATTATTTTTTAACTTATTTTGTTGTTGTTTTGTTTTTTTTTTAAATAATACATATTATTTACATTAAATTTAATAATTATTTTAAAAATTAAAGTTTTTCTACAAAATTTTCTATTTTTATTTTGAAAAAAATTTCAAATAAAAAAAAATAGAATAGAATAGAAAGTTTAATCCCCCCACAATTAAAAAAAAAACAAAATCATTAAACTACACTGACATGCCTAATAAATTCTATAAATGCTGCATATGTTTCTTTTCCTATTGGTATAATTTCACTATTTGGTACTTCAAAACCATTTCCAGGTAATTCTAATGTATATGCTAATGGAACTCTTAAAACACCGTATGCCCAATCATCTAAACCACCAGATGCCTCATATAATAATTGTGCTGATGTTCCAATACGATAAATTGTACCACGATATTTTGCTATTGAATTGGCTGCTCTTAATGCTATTGAATGTAAGAAATTACGATTTGCTGCTGGAATTCTAGAGAAAAAAAATAATCACAATTTAGTTTTATATTTAGATTTAAAATTTTGGGAGTTTAAAGTTAGAATTTCAATATTATACGAAGTCTTTAGGAATACAATCATAATTCTTTGGGTTAAAAAAATTTAAGATCAGTTTTTATAAGAAACAACTCACTTTGTATAGCCCCATGGATAGAAAATATATTTGCCATATGAATGAATATCCAATACTAATTTTGCTCTAGAACGATTTGCTTCTAAAAATCTTTTTACTGCTTGTGTTTCTGGTTCAGAATATGGTGATCTTCCAGAATAAACTTCAGAGCAAAGCTAAAATGTTAATATTTAGAAAAATAATTTTAAAATTTGTATTAAAACTTTTATTTCAAATAATTAGACGCATACATTTTGACTGGATCCAACATAATTCCAATAAACACCAAAATTACGATTTAAATCAACACCTTTGCATGATAATCCCGAATAAATATGTCTATTTTTTCTCCAAAATCTGTCCTAAAATTTTTTTAATAAAAATTTGCATATTAGAACAACTTTTAGTTATTTCAAAAAATATGAATTTGAAATCTTACTTTTGTATGAGAATATTCATAACCATCTGGATTTAAAACTGGTACAATATATACTTCAATATCATGTAATATTCTACGATAATAATGAATATTGGCAAGAAGTTCAGCAGCAAAATATAAAACAGTACTTGGAGTGATCCATTCTCTAAAATTGAAATAAATATTAAGAATTAAATTAACTTAATTTTTGACCCTATTAATTACCTTGCATGTGCACCAGCTTGAATATAAGCAAGTTTCCGTGGTGTTCCACGTGACAAAGAAACTGATAAAGCACCGATTGATCGACCTTCAGCAGAACGACCCAAAACACTATATCTTGCATATTGTGGATAACGTCTGGCTAATGCAACCATATATTGTAAAATCTAAAAAATAATTTTAAAAAGAAAACAAATCAAATATCGAAATTATTAAAAATTATTATTTGCCTACAAGTATGCAAAATGTTAAATATAAAATTATTAAATATATTTTTACAATTCAAATGATAACAGCTTTTATTTGAAAAGTTTTTTTTCTAAGCGAATTTACAAAAGTTCTTTTTTAAAAGCTTTTATAAATATAGTTGTTGAACTTAATTTATTTTAGAAAACTTCAAAAGCTTAATTAACGAATAACTTTCATGAAAGCTTAATTAACGAAATACACTTTTTAATACAGAACATAGTATACACTATTTTAGATAGGTTTTTGTATATGACAGCTCTTAACAGTATATGAGATATATCTATTATACATATAAAAATTAAGAGTTAACAGATAACTCATATAACAGCTTATATTGTATTGAAAAGAGTGTTATTAATTCTAAACTTTAATTTAATGAGACAATTAAAAACTTTTATACGATATAGGTATGAGTATTTTTTAAATTATTCAAGTTTTTTTTCTAATTTTTTGTATTACAGTTATTTTTTTTAGTTTTCGTTATTTTATTTAACGGTTTGCTTCCTAAACTTGTTTGTTGTTAGGTGTTGTATTAATCTTAAGATATTTTTGATTTTAAAAAAAAAAACTTGCTTTTACTTCTACAATAAATTAACAATTAATTACAATAACCGTATAATAACTGTATCCATTCAATATTTTAATTAACAAATTGTATCTATTTAAAAATTCATTATATCATTATACGAATACATCATTATTTCAACTCTCAGCTCAGGTTACAAAAACATACATATACAAATAACATCATAATTTGTTTTTATATACAAATTTTAAATATGCGAAATAATAATTTATTAAATGAAAAATATATAATATCAGAGCATTTATAAATTATATTATTTAAAATATTCAAAAAAAAAAGTTTTTTTCCCTCGATTATTAATCAATTTAAAAAAAAACTACACAAATACAAGTTCACATTTTAATCAGTTAATCTTTCTCTATCATATTTTTGAATTTAATTTGAAATAGCTAAACACTAACTTAAAAAAAAAATATTTAATATATAGTTTAACTTAATTTGCATAGATAATTTAATAATTGGTTAATATTTCACCAGTTTATAATAAATGCAGTGATTCATATAGCTAGAAGCTGTAAATCAAGTGGAGATACATATATGTATGTCAGTGTATTCGTAAAAAGTTTAAAAATATCAAAAACTAAAAAAAACTTTAAAGCGCTAATGGATTAAGTGTAAATTTTAAATAAATCATTAAGTCAAATACTGCAAATAGAACTGAAGGAACGTAACGACTTAACTTAAGTCACTATTAGAGAAAATTCTCTAAGATATGGAATCCGGCGGAAAATTTTATTTGGACTTATCCTGAAACACGATAGAGTTTCAATTAACAGTCCCATTTTGCTCGAAACCTTAACCCGTGGGAAACCTTAACCCGTTGATAGAACCCCTTGATAAACCCTTAGATATTTTAAAGTTTCTTCTCTCAACAACTCCCTATTCTCTAAGTCAAAATAAGAAATGTTTAAACAACTAACAAGTAGTTGGGAAACCATAACTCCTTGGTTGTGTAAAACTTCTACTCAAAAAAACAATCTCCTCTCGCTGCAAGAAAAATTACAGGATTGAACGGGGGATTTAAAACAAATAAGTTGACTTCTCTTTTGAATTTTTGTAAAATATAAATAAAAATGGGAAAATACCAAATTGTGTTAATTTGCTTTACAAATTGCAGATAAATATTATAAAAAATTTTCTAAATTTCAAAGATCTGCAGTGGAACGATCTGCAGACTTTGGATTTACATGCATATGGTAACACCTAAAAATTATAATATAATTAAAAAATAATTGATACTTACTGCATCATAACGATGATAACTTCTAAAAAAACTTGAAGAAACTTGTCTACTACCTCTTATTAATGGATGATCTGAATCAATTTCTGAATCGTATCTAATAAAAATAAAGAATTAAAATAAAATTTATTTTAATAAAAAATCTTTAACTTAAAAATTTATTTAAGTTTTTTTTACTTACTCATTTTCATTCATTATTGTTTTATTAAAAATTGAATTAATTCCATTTAAACGTTGTTCAAATTCTTGTTGTAATTTTGGTGGTACTAATACAGTTGTTGAATTTTCTGATATTAACCAAAAATCTAAATCAGTTGATTCTAATTGTAAATTGACCATTAAATCACGTACTACATCTGTATTATGTGATATAAAGTACTTTTGATACCTATATAAGAAAAATCAAAAGTTAAATATTAATTATATTATAAAATATGCATTAATAGGGTGCATGACACTTTTTTGAAAAAAAAATTCCGAAAAATAAATCCTCAAAAGAAAAAATCCCAAATTTTAATTCTGTGTTAAAAATATCGAATGTTCCAAAATCCCGAAAATAAAATACTGAAAACCAAAAATTCTGAAAATCTAAAATTAGCCCCCATTATATTAAATTTTTTGTTGTTAACTTATTATTAAAAAAAATTTCGGGATTATTTATTTCAAGATTTTAAATTATTTGGGACTTTTTTATTCGGGATTTTTGTTTCAGTAAAGTGCCATAGACCCGTAATAATATTAATAAAAATCATAATATTCTTAATAAGTTATATTTTAAATATGAATACATAAATGCTAACATAATTATGCTAATTTTTAATATATATTCAATATTATAATTAAATTCTTTAAATTAATTCCACCTTCTTCAAAATTTATAATTAACCATTCATCTTTAATGGTAAATATTACGAACTTTGAATTCAAGAAACAAAATAAATTTTAAATGGTATGTCTTAATTTTTTTTTAAACCATAAAATTATTTAAAATTTCAGATTTATTTTAAAAATATTTTAAAATATACAAAAGAGTTTTTTTTTTACATAAAATAACACTAAAGCATATAAACACTGGCACGCATTTCCAATTTTATGACGTTCATAAATAGTTAGTTATGTTACATTTATAGCAGTTTCTAAGCTACTGTTTTATATTATTACGATTTTTGTCTTTTTTATTCACTTTTAAAGAAATATTTTATAATTAAATTGCAATTTGATTTTTTTAAAAAAAACTCAAAACAAAATAAAAAAAAAACTTAATAAATCTTTAAGAAATACTAGAAGCGTTTTAAGCGTTTTTAAATTTGACAAGCGCCCTCGAAATTAAAAAAAAAGAAAAATAATGAATCCTACAATTAATTTTTTCAATACCTGAATCCAATCTTTAAATCGTTAACTATTTATAAAAATTGGATCATTTTTTCAAAAATATTGTGCAATAGAGTGGCTCTCTGTTTTTTAATTGTTGCTTTGAGTAAAAAAACCTAACAATTTTTTACCATTTAAAAGATTGGAAATAGAAACGGTGTAAGTCCAATTTTTGCAAAATTGATGAAATTAAAAATGAACACTGAAAACGGAAACATTTTGTTACATCTAATTTCGTTATTCTGTTAAAGCAATAGAAAGAAAGAACAATATTAACAATAATTCTATGATAATAGTCGACGGTAACACACTAATGGTCCTGTGCGACTTTGAAATGTCAAAAAAATGAATACAAAACCTCAAATTTATAAAATAAATTAACTTTAAATCCGCTACGGATACAGACGGGTGTTCGAACATCCTACACTACTATATTTTTTGCTGATATTAGACATATAAAAAGGGAAGATGTTTGGAAACTACTCGAACCTAAAGAACTTACTACGTAATTACCTAATTCCACAATCAGAACTTACACCAGTAATTTTTTCTTCTGTAGTCGCTAATTCAAAATTTTTAAAATTTTTCCGATGAATGAATGCTCGATGAATACCAAAAAAGCAATTTCTTTTCCAAAATACCATTTACATACTTCCATAATTCCAAAAAAAAATTTATACTTCCAAACAAAAAATTCCGTAAAAAAAAATTTAAGAAGAAGCAATTTAAACTCAAACAATCTATTCTAATTTATGTGCTTATATTCTGGAAAAAGCGTCTAATCCTGATTTTGAAGCCAACTCTAAAATTCCTCCTAATCCAGAATCTCACGTACGAATATGTATACATATTTTGGAAAAAGCGTATAATCTAAATTTCTAATTTTGGGATTTTGTAATTTGGGATTTTGAAATTAGGGATTTTGTAATTTAAAATTTTGTAATTTTGGGATTTTGAAATTTTGGGATTTTAGTTATAAATTTATCATTTTAGTTATATTCTAATTATAAATCAGTCCAAACTTCAAAATTTTACACAAAAATGTAATATGTTGAAAACACATACATAGGTACTATCGCATTGTTACTTAAGAGTCATATGCTTTACAATTGATTTCTAATTGACATTTATGTCAAACCTTAAACACAATGACAATGCCAATGTTTTACCATATACATATATATATATATACATTAAAATTAATCTTAAATTATCTTTTCGAAAAAAACACATAAAAATAATATAACAAAAGTACTTTTTATTATAATTACCATTTTTAATGTTACAAAAAAACTTAAAAGCTCATTAACAAGATACTTAAAGAATTAACTTGAAAAACAAAATACCTAGACAAATAAAATAATTCAAAATGTTATTAACCTTAATCAAAGCTTAATTATTGAGTTGAAAATAATAGGTATGTAAATAAATTCGGAACTACTTTATTCAAAACAATCTAAAAATTTTAAGATTATTATCTTCTAGACAATAAATTCAATTAAAATAATAGTTTAATTTAGCGAATTTTTAAGTACTAACAGCAGGTGTAAAATTTTTTTCATAATTGATTAAAATTTACTTTTAAAAAGTCAAAGTATCGTCCAAAAAAATAAATAACTCAATATTTAGAAAAATGTTAACAATTCGGAATTCCTGTGGTGTGCATTCATTTTAAATTTAGTTATAAATAAAAACCGATAAGTTTTTATTTCTACGATCTTCGTTTTAAACTCATTTATTGAATCACCTGCCAAAATTTAAACCGCTAAATTATTTTACAATTTTAATTTGGAAAAAAAAACCACACACTTGTCATTTAAAGGTATTGTATATTACATATTATATCAAATTCCATATAAAAAGTTTTAAATAAGAATTTGGTATGACATACGTAATAACGGTTAAATTTGACACCGAATAATGGGTTTTTGGGTTTATTTAAATTTGATTCGCTATTGACATTAATTAAGCATGATCTAGTTTCAATAATGTACTGAAAAATGACAATCCAAATGATGTTTGAAATGATGTGACTAAATGATGATACGTATATCTAATGTAACGCTCATCCAATTATGTGTTATGAAAAATTAAATTCACTAAAGTTCAAAAGTCCGTTTACAAACTAAATCTTAATAAATAAATTTTTAAAAATAACATTTAATAAGTAATAAATAACTAATAATATATGAGATTATGACTCGTTAGTAAATAACAGAATTTTATTTTTTGACATCACTCCCTCAATCAGTTCAATATGCTAATGAACATGAAATGACTATTGAGAATGATACTAAACGTTATTTTTATAAAAACTGTAGCCTTTCAAAATCTAGTTCATTGAAATTTACTCTCTCTCAACATAAAAAGACAACCATATTCAGAAACTAAAGCAATTTTGTTATCTTTTTCAATTCTTCTTGGTCAATTTGACAATTAATTAATTTAATATGTATTAGATAGTATTTAGTACATCAACTTCTGAAGTTTTTCTATACTAACTAATTAGTAATTCTATACTAAAAAAGTAATTGCCTCTTGCGTATTTCTCACGTTTCACTTGATTTCATGTATGTATTGTACAAGATGGATTTATTGCATGCATGATTTACTAGTTAAAATTGTGAAGCGAACGTTTAAATTAAAACATGCGCGAAAAATAAACAGCACGCGTTTAAAATAAAAGGAATACATTTTTCAATTATAAGCATATAAATTTATTGATAAAGCATTTAATATTTAAGCAAATGTTTATATTATTTTATTCTTTACTTTTCAATTCTTTTTAGAGTTACCGAAAATTTGCCTATATATATATCTGTATTATAGATTACCTAAAGATAAATATAACTACAGCGTGAACAACAAAAAATATTATAAGATGAATAAATAAAGATTTAATTAAACGAACTAACTTAACGGGTGGGTGGGTGAACGAAAGGCCCTGCTTCGAATCTCCGTGATAGAGAAAAAATTTTTCTGGTTTTCAACTCGACTCAGCTACCATTCGCCATTAGGTTCAAATTAATATCTTAATAAAAAATACGTTTACATAACAATAAAAACAAATGCAAAATATAAACAAATAATTTAATTGAATAATATAACACACAGGTGTAGAATACTCCATAACTCAAATACAAAATATTACAATACAAAAAAGAAAGAGTTGTATTTATTTAAATTCTAAGACGTTTCTACATGTTATAAGGTCTAGTACAATCTCATGTTTAAATTTTATGTGAAATTTATTAAGATCAATTCTAATAACACGAATTTAATACAATCCCCTGTTCCAGTATATACCCATGGTATAAATAGGCTTATTAGCCTACCAATTAAACAGTTAGGCCTTAATAAAAAAAAAAGAAAAAATAAAAGATTGATCGTAAATCAAAGTATTGCCATATAATTTTTCAAAATCTATTATTTCGATACATATGTTGAAATCGATTCCACAATTTGAATCGAAAAGTATTAAATTTTTGTAATTAAAACCAAATAAACAGAAATAAACTTTAAAAATTTTTTTTTTAAATAATTAATTGGATTTTATCACTTTTTTTTTGTTTCAATAAAACTGTAAACAATTAAATCTTAAAACCTACATAATTATTAAATGTTTATTGTGTCTTTTTTTTTCAATTTTTAAATTTAAAATATTTTAAATGAAGCGGCATCATTTAGACTCATTCAAAAGCATCCGTAAATTATTAAAATAATAATGACATTGATTTGTTTTATTACCGGAAGAGAAAGATTAGTCATTTTAAAACATTCAGACGTAAACGATTTTAAAAAAAAACAACAACAACAAAAAAAAACTGAAGCACAAATTAATAAAAACCAAAAAAAAAACTACAAGACTTGTGTCTCTCAATCCCGTTATCAAAATAAATTTTAATTTAAATTCGATTTTTTTTTTATTTATTTGTTTTTTGTTTTTTTTTTCGGTTTTTTGGAATTCTGAGATGAGATGACATTCACCTTGAATTTTTAAATGCATTATTTTAATTTAGTATTTATGTTTTTTTTTCGAATTTTTTTTTGAATTATTTAATTACAAAAAAACATTTAATAAATAGTTTAATTAAGAATAAATCTTATGTTATGTTTAATATATTTTCTTATATTTTTATATTATATTTAAATTAATATCTTCATTTAAAGTATTAAATAAAAATTCTATTGAAATTCCAAAAAAATTTCATTTGCATAAAGTCGCATTTAAAAAAAAATGGATAGTTATTTGATTTATTGACATGTTGCATACAATAAGATAAAACAAATTGTTAGATTAAATGTACATCTGTTTTACAAGGTATACATCTTCTTATCAAAAATATCAAAACATGAATTTTATGTGTCGTACAAATTTAATATTTAAGAAAATTTTTTAATTAAAAACGAATTTAACCTTATAAATTTTTGATTTATAACTTGATAATTTTTATTTTATCAAATCTAATTTTTTTTAAGGTTAAATTTTGAAAATTTAAAACAATTTAAAACAAAATTTAAACTTGAATTAAAGAAGAAAATTTTTTTTAATAGATTAATTTTATAAAATTTATTAAAAAAAATATTTCAATGAAGCCTATAAACAATCATAAAAACGAAAAGTATTTATTTTTGAAACTGTAAAACGTCAAATTGTTTTAATTTACTTATCCATTCAAAAAATCAACTGTCAAAATGAAAAGCTTTAAAAAGAATAGGCCCAGTCAATAACACAATCAAAAAACTATTGGCTATTGATTAAATTGCCGTATTCACCATAAAGGTGAATATATTTAAAATCGATTCAAAAGGTTAAAGATTTTTTAAGTGTTATATTAAAGAAGTCTTAGAAATACATTAAAGTACAATAATAAAATTGACATGATTATTATTATTTAAATTATTGTTGTTATATTCCTCAATAAGTATGGATTTGCTTTTTATTGTTTTCTGAAGGAAATTTTGCATAATTTAATCTGTTAAGAATCACTGAAGTACAAATGTTGCCACATTCATTCATTCTCCCAATTATTTCATCAAATTACAATTTTAAATTATTACTTCATTAAATTTCTTAATTCTGCAGTATTATTTTTTTTTATGTATTCTTTAATATATTAAAACTTAAATTACATAATACAACATTTTCCTTAAATAAGTTTTAAAACTTTTCAGATAAATTGGCAAATTTTTTTGCACTTAAGGAATTTAACAACACTGCAGCAAAAATTTAAATAACAGCAGTATTAAAAAATACTGACCAATATTTTATAATCAGTTCAACAATCAGCTGTATAAATTTTATAATTACTTCAACAATCAGCTGTTTATTTTAAAGTTTGTATAATAATCAGCTATATAAATTTTATAATTAATACAACAATCAGCTGTAAACTTTTATAATTGATAAAAAAATCAGCTGAAAATCTTCAATTTTTCTGAAATTCGAAATAGTAAAAAGTTTTAATAATAACTGTAAATGTATGAAATAGAATATAAAAAAAAAGTAGATAACATCATAAATTTTAATTAAATAAATTTCATCAAATTGTGACACCTTTCATCAGAATATAACAATATTTTGACATGACATTGAACTAATTATTTAATAATAAAATAAAAACAAACCAAAACTATTCAATATTCCCTCAAATATTATGAAATCAACATATTAAGAAAAACCCCCAAATTTTAATTTCAGTTTTATCTGGTTTTCATATTAATAAGAAAGTCAGATTCATTAAAGTGTGAAATTTATTTCAATTTTATAAAACTATTAGCAAAAAAAAAACAACAAAAAATCAGTTAACCAGATTTAAATCACCTATTCTTCGAAATTTTCACACAATTTAATGGGTTTTATTTTTGTGAAGTTAAGTATATCTATAGTCTGCAGTCTACCCTAATTTTTTAAATTGATTAAAACATAGAATAGCTAAAAATAAAACTTTTTTTATTATGGTTTTTTATATGGAATAAAAAAAAATATTACAAAATATTTATTAGATTACATTTATCTTTTTTGTTTAAATTGAAACTGTAGGTGGAAAATTAAACTACTGAAATTTAATTTTTTTACTTTCTTGGGCATAACATAATATAAAAGTATTATCTCATAGATATTTATTTAATATTTAAAGTATATACTATAAGTTATTTATTTTGCTTCTTTAACTAATCAAAATATTTTTAAAAAAAAAAGAAACAATAAAATTAAACTAATAAATCTTTTAATTTGTAAACTGATTTTTAATAAAAACGTTTTTTATTAATATATATTAAATAAAATTTAGTTTATTAACTAAAGAAATAGATATTAAAGTTTAGTATGTAGAGAAATATTTACGAAATCCTTAATTTTTACCATCCATTTTTCAACTTTAATAAAATTTAAAATTTTAGTACAAATTAATCTTAATTTTTTTTATAGCCTAAAATAACCTAAAATCAATTTTATCAGATATATGATTTACTGATGACTTTTAAATTGAAAAAATTTCATAAATTTTGACCAAACACATTTTGATATACACTTGTAATATAACATAACATAACATAACATAACATAAAATCTATAAAGTAAATATAAATAGTATTTCATGACATTTTAATTAAATTATAACGGTTTTTTTTCAATTATTAAGTGGCCATTTTTTTTTTTTTTGTAATATATTTTATATTTTTATGTCTTTAATGACAACTAAATGTCAATAAATAGATTTTTGATTTTTTTTTTTTTATTTTATATTTTTTTCACTCGATTTAAGTTGATTGACATTTTATATTGACTTTTTATATATTATTTACAATTTCTTTTTTATTTACCATCTCAATTTTTTTTATTTGAAAAATTAAATAATTTAATATGTAGCAATGTAATAATTGGTTTATTGGATTGCCATTATAAAATTAATTTTATAAAGCGTTTTTTTTTTTTATTTTATTTTGAAAACTTTATACTCTTCTATTTTAAATTGGTTTGATATAGTTTAGATATGGTATGGAAATTTTGCATCTTGGGTTTTGAGAGGTAATATACAAAATATTTTAAAAATTTTTTGATATTTCTTTAAAATCAAAATTTCCAAATTAGGAATTTGCATTACTTTGTTTAGTGTAAAAACCGTTCTTGTACTATACTTAATTTGGCATTTTTAATTTGTTTATAAAGTGTTAAAGTTTCAAGAGAATTGAAATTTTTGGTCTTATTGAGATTTGAGGAAACAATCAAATAAAATACAAAAAAAAACATTTTTAGCCATCAAATAAAGTTATTTACTTGAATTTTAAAAAATATTTGAAAATGATTATTGAATTATGGTTATATTTTTCTAATCATTAATTGGTTTTAACTTAAATCAAGGAAAGTACATTTCCAAAATTAAAAAATCTTTCACCATAATTTTTTGAGTAAAAATTAATTTGAAAAATAAATTTATAATAATTTCTTGGTTTATTGGAATTTAGCTGTATAATTAAAAATTGTAAAAATTAAAAGATGCGGTATTTAATTTTAAAAAAATCCTATATAATATGGAAATCAGTTTAAAAGAAGGAAGCACTTTAGAATTTAAAAAACGCCTTTAAATCATTCTCATATCTAAATTTTTTTTTAATAAAAGCTATTTATACTAGAAATACCTAATTTTAAAAATAATTCAGAAAATTATAAAATTATACATACTCGTATATCTTTTATTCATTCTAATGATTCTGCCAATTAAAACAAAATATCAATACACAACTGAATTAGACTAAAGTCTCCACAAAAATATGAAATTTTTTTTTTTTTATTTCATTAAAAAAAAAAAAATATTTCATAGAAGAATTTTTTTCTGTAGCTCCACCCGTTAGGAAGCTACTGCTCTCCAAAGTCCCAAAGAGCCCAATATTTAAATTGTTGTAACAAGACTTCTATTAGGTATATTTTCAATCTGAAAAGGGTAAAAGAGCTGCCATACAAAATATACCATTATATAAAACTTAATTAATGCAAAATTTTTGGTCGCACATATCTTCTAAACTGTTCAAGCTAGAGTCATAAAATTTCATAAAAACACCTGTAACTTAAATATCGGTCAAAATTTTATTTCATTATATTTCAAAATGTGTCAAAAAGGTTTTTATTTTTATAAAACAAAAATATAAAAAACTCAGTATGAAACACTATATAATTTTGAAAATGTGCTTTTTAGAAACCCTTCGTTATTTTCATCACTTGTTTATTTCTTTCATATACATGTCACTTTAACGCTTAATAATATACTCGTATTAAATATTCAAATTTGAGTTATTTACTAAATTTGTGAAAAGATTTTTTTTTTTAAGATTGTTTTCATTATTCCGAAAATTCAAAACATTATTTTCAGAGTAAAATCCATATTTCAGTAATTTTTAAATATTATTGAGCCACACACGATTTTATTATTTGAGATAATTAAATTGATTAGGTAACATTAGACGTCAAATGTCTTACTACTGGATACAAGAAACAAGATGTTCCATGTCACGTTTTAAATTTTATTGTAAAAACAATTAATATACATATTATTTATTTAATATTTGCGGTTTCTGAGTATAATAGATTCATTCTAAAAAAAATTTCAATTAATATATTTATTTTTAAAATTAATCTACAATTTATACCCACAAACCACAAATATTTAACACTTAATATTATAAAAACTTAACATTGAACGTTTAAAACATTTGAACACTGCAGCTTTTTAATACCTTATTAATTATTCCAATAAGTTAATAGATAGGAATAGTATTTTATTAGTTTACATTATTAACTATAATTAAGTTTAAATATTGGGTATAATTGTACTAACAACAAAATTTAAGGTTAAATTCAAAATACCGTTTTGAACCAATTTTTAAAATAATATTGTGACATAATTATATATTTTAAACCTTAATTATGTATGTGAAAAATTTTATAATAATTATATATTATGAAAATAACATAGAAAATAAAACGATTTATATAATTTTTTTTAAATCATTTCACCCACATTAATGGTAATTTTAACCTTTTTAAATAGGAAATAATATATTTCTTTTTAATTTGGTTAAAATAAAAATAAAAAATTAAGATTGACGTTAAGTAGACGCCATCTATTAATCATAAGTTTCATTGTGATTTTATTTTGACATGTCTTATCGACAGGAGAATAGATTACATTAAAATTTGATTAAGTTGTTTATTTTTTTTTTTTGTTTTATTTTCTATTTTTTGTAATTTGTTATTTTAAATATGTATTATTTTAATTGAACTTGTCATAATTATGTTTGTAAAATTATTTAATAGATTTATTTATTCATATATTACACTTAAACATATTTTAAATATATTTGGAAGCTAATTTTAAAAACCACCCACATAAAATAAACGATTGAAAATTTGAGTGTAAAACATTTCAATTTAAATGAATTATCTGACCAATGGCGTAGTGATAAAGACGCCGCCTTTCATGTGGAAGATCTCGGGTTCAAACCCCGGTCAGATCATATCCAATGAAAATATATCGTAAAATTGTTTAATTATATCGTAATATAAAATAAGATTTAATAAAAATATATAAATAATTCTTGTGTAAGATTATAGATGGCGCACAAAGTTAACATTTGTGCATTCATATTTCATAACCTTATACAATAGCTACAGCCGAGTAATCAACGGCTTAGTG
Source organism: Dolichopus griseipennis (assembly GCA_963082915.1). Taxonomy (NCBI): domain Eukaryota; kingdom Metazoa; phylum Arthropoda; class Insecta; order Diptera; family Dolichopodidae; genus Dolichopus; species Dolichopus griseipennis. The sequence goes on along the minus strand of OY720443.1, from coordinate 41,880,316 downwards.
AATATTGTGATAAAGAAACTGAAGCCTAGTTTAAAATAAAAACTTGGTGAATACCCTATACTCCTTAAAGGAGTGGAAAAAGGAATAAAAACAAAAAAAAAAAAAATTGAATTGTACATTTATGGTGTACATGTGTTTTCCATCTATATAATTGCTCTAAATTAATTTTAATGATTCAGAAATTTTAATTATTTAAGAGTCCCTTTTCAAATACAAGTTTACTATTAGAGAAAGAAGAATGCCTTTTCTTTGAAATTGTGACCGGATTTGATAACTACTCGTATTTTATTAATTTATAAGTAATATTATTCATTTTATTTGGTTTATACAGGGTATTACCAATTTGATGGTCTTTCTTGAAATGGGTAATCGGGCATTTCGGGACGAACAGAAAATAGTACGGAAAGGGGAGCCCATTTCTAACGGTTTCCGAGTTGTAAGTAATTACACTCGTATACAACATAGAAGATTTATTTAAATGTCAGTAGCAGGATGGGCTTAAGTTATGGGCTTTCATAAAAATATCCAAACTTCTTATTATCTTTCTTAGATAATAAATTTCATTTAATTTTTAAATTAGCTATTTCTCAGTTTCAATTAAAGTCTTCATGTTTTTCTAATGTCTCTTAACGCTTTCGAGATAATTTCAGTACTTCTAATTTCTTCCAGTTGTGGTAAAAGTGAAACCTGGGTGTGATTCGAACTCATAATCTATCGTTTTATTTTTTTTTTGACTACTAGTTTTGATAAATTATATTTTAAGAACTATTCTAAGAATGTTTATCTTCCTTCTTAATTATATGAGTGAATAGAATGAAGTTTAATAGAGGTGGTATAGTATTATACAATTTCTTCTTTTAAGTTTCATTTTGTTTTTGGGAACATTTTCTTTTCAGGCATTTGCAATGGTCTACTAGGTTCCTTTACCTTAGTTTACTTTGTCAAAGCTTTCAAGGAAAGGAAAATTATTAAATTTATCCATAATAGGCTATCGTAACTGATATTTTACATTTATAACGAATTTCCAATTTAAAATTCTATTTTGGCTGTCCGTCCTTCAAATGTATTTTAGTTTTTTTTTTTTTTTTAGTTCTAATAAATGATTTTTTTTTTTTTATTTTGCAAAGTCCATATTTAAATTCTAAATAATAAAATTATATATATATATATATTTTAAAGTTTTATTGAACTGTTTAAAACAAGGTAATTAATCATCAGGAAATCACGAATTTTTATTTCGAATCTCTCAAAAAAAAACAAAGATAGCCAAAAACCAATTAATTTGTCATTATATTCTCATTATAAAATTTTTTATATTCAAAAATATTAAGCAGTTTTTTATTCTTTTTTAGAATTCCTAGAACTTGTTATATAACTAATATTAACCAGACACCACGTTTTTTGTTTCTTTAAATATAAAATTCTTTTTTTTTCTTTTTTTTTTTTGTTCTTTTAAGTCCATCATCTAATTAATCTTAAACTAATTTAATTTAATATATAATATAAAAATAAATAAAATGCCGGAATAAAATATCTATATAAATATTTAATATACGAATTTTAAAAAACCGGAAATACTTCAATAATATTTCCTTGTAAGGTTTTGCCATGTGCAAAATTTTATGACGATTGACGGTAAACTTATTTGTTTAAAATCGATTTTTTTCTTTTGTTTTAATTTAATACAAAAATATTTAAAAATTAAAAAAAAACAAATTTTTAATAACCTTAGTAACAATATATAAGATGATTTACGAAAATTTAGTAAAAAAAAAAAAAACCAAAATTGCGTAAAACATCTTAAGAACAAACTAGTTCAATTTTTCTATAAAAGTTGTTTTAATAAATTTGATTTTTTATTTTAACTTTTTATAAGACAATTAAAATGGTATAAGTATTAAATTAAGAACTTCCTTATAATCATGGCAAATAATCTTGATTACATTGAATTAATGAGATGTATAAGTAATCATTTTAAGTGAAAATAAAAAATCTTTAAGATTAATTTTGACAAAATCTTAAATTTTTATTAACGATAAGTTCAAAAATGTCAATTAAATTATAACAGAAAAAACAAACATTTAAAATTAAATATGAACTATCAGTTTTTTTTTTTTTTAATTTATTTAAATTTTATTTAACCTTTAAAATAATTTTATCGGTTTTTTTATTAGTTTTGGTAAATATATTCACTTTTAATATTGGCAATAAATCATTTCAGTTGTCAGTCAGTCAAATCTCAATTTATTACTATATAATTTTATTGTAATATTTTTTAAATAAATATACAAATTTTTATTATGTAAAATTATGCAATTAATTATGGTAAATCATATTTTTTTTAATGTTCTTATTATTATTTACTTAGATTGGTGGAAGGTTTAATTTTTTTATTTGACACTTGGGGAAAATTGAACTGTCAATAGTTTTGACAATTTATATGTTAGACGAATTGCTATTTTTATAAAAATATTCATTGAAATTAAATAATGTTGTATAAAATTTTAAATGAATATTTATTAATAAAATTAAATTTTATGGTAATAATATAAGAAGTTACTATAAGATTAGATCAAATGTTGAAAAAAGATTAGCAATAGCCAAATCAAAATAAAAACTAAATCTGGTTCCTATTTCATAAAACTATTAGTCTAATACTATTAGGGAATTTAAAATAATGTTTTGTTGAAACTTTCGTTTAGAAAGACGAATAAACTCATATTGATTTGTGAAAATTTAGTATAAATATTTAAATATTGATTGTTTCAGTACAATATTTATTTTAATTTTTAATTATAAATTCAAACTCAGAAGAAGATTGATAATTTATTTATTTATTTATTAATTGTAAGGGTATACAATGCTTTTGTAAAGTGACTCGTCTTTTCCTTCCGGATGTGAGCCAACAACACTATGTTTTAATTTTATTAGTTATTTTATTTATTTTGTTTATTTTATATATTTTATATTTGGTCAACATGGGGCTTAGTCAAGAAATTAAATATAGGGTGCATGCAATAAGGCCAAATTAAATAAAACCATATTTGAAATAAAGCCAAAAAACGAATTTTTAAATTTTGGTCTTATTTCAATATGAAAAATTGAAATAAAGCCAACTTGATTATATTTCAAATCGCTAATTTTATTTTAATGTACAAATAATTGAATTATTATTTTTCAGAAATTTTTTTGAAAATTACATTTATATTAATAACATATTTATATATATATGTGTAGGTGAGATTCTGAACTAGAATGGATTTTAGAGTTGGATTCAAAATCAGCGTATTCCCCTTTTACAGAATATTTATATATATGTGGGATTCTGAATTAAGAGAGATTTTAGAGTTGGATTCAAAATCAGGGTATTCCCTTTTCCCAAAATATTTATGTACTATATTTTGCAAAAAGCGGTAATACTAATTTTTATTTATCACATGTTCAAAATAATTTTGGTTTGATTTCTTTTTCAAAAATTTTTAAAAATGAAATAAAGCCGGAAACTAAAAAATTATGATTTTGGTTTTTTTTTTCAAATGTGGTATTGAAGTATTGCCAAAAAAGTGAAATTTGGTTTTACTTCTTTTGGTCTTATTGCATATACCCGTAAGGGAATCGCAACAGCGATTATGAAAATTATATAAAACTAAAAGAAACGCATTGAATAAAATTGAATCTGTCACAAAATAATTACAAAAAATAAAAATCATTTTCAAATTGAAAGTTTTCAATGAACTATATAAAATACTAGGAACCTGACCACACAAATATTTTGCACTCTTCGGAAATAAGTAATTACTATAATTAGTATCTAATATTTTTTTAGTAATAATACATATTACTCCAAAAATATTACTCCATATTAATTAGTACTACAAAAATTACCTCTATTTTAATTAGTATTATTAATTATTGTAGTTCATTAATATAAGACTATAATAATTTTTTTGAAATAGAGGACAAGATCATACGTATTATGTAAAATTGATCCAATTTGAAAATCTAATGTAATTTAATTATTTAATTCGTTTAAGTCCAGTTACAGTAATATATAAAACTGGATAACACCAGAAATGCTCGAAAATTAAAAAAAATTAAGTAACAGTGTGAAATAAAATTATGCAAACTGTTTACATAATAGGCTATTCTAAATGATATATTATACGATATAAATTAAAGGTATAAAAGACTAAAAAAGCTTTAAAAAATTCCAGTTTCGCTATGTATTTGGTGAAGCCGGAATTTAATTAATATATTCTGTAGAAATATCAAAGCGATGCGAGTTTTAAACATAATATCAGCTAAAAGTCCACGCATACGAAAATAGTTTCAATAAGTCAAATTCTTTTATTTTAAACATTTAAACAAATTTTAAAGCTTTCTTTTAAGAACCAAAAAAAAAATTCTCATTATTCTTTTGTTGTTTTATCTTAATTAATTCAATTAAGTTTCCATTTTAAAAAAAAACTGTTTTATACGACATAATACTATTCTTAAAAAAAAAAATAAAAAATTCTCCAAGATTTTGGACTTTTTTAATTAATTGATTACTTTTGAATAATTTATTTAAATTTTGAACATCTTTTAACATATTAAAACGGCTTAAATATATGTTTTATAATCAAAAATTAAAAAAACTGTTAAAAAGTTATATCACCGCTCTAGTGACGTAACTCCGTCTTATTAATTCAAGGTTAAACTTAATTGAATTGCGCGTATTTCAAATTTTGTTTAACTTTCACCTTTCTTCACTAGTTTTATGTATCATTTATTTTTAAAAATTTTAAGTAAAAAATTAATATCTTCTAATAAAATTTAACAAGAGATATTAAAAAAAAAAACTAATGTTTATGATAAGCAATTTATACAAGTTATTTTAATAGTTTTGACACATTAAAATCGTTTGCCAGGGGTCTCGGTGGGTTAGTAAGTAAGCATTTAGCTCACTAGCAGAGAGTGTGAGGGTTCCATTCGCGTACAAGTCATGAAATATTTAATTGAAAAAAAATATTGAAAAATAATTTTACTTTACAAATCACCTTGGTGACCAAATTTAATTTTAAATAAACAACTATATAATTAAAACAAAAAAAATTATTTTACTTATAAATTTCCAAAAAGTATTGAAAGTGAGATGCTCAACGGGCCCAAGACCTAGGTGTTATAATGGCTATTCTCCATAACAAACAACACAATCGTTTGTATAACAACAAAGATTATTACAACAGTGCTTCGTATAGTTTTTGAAAAAGCTTTAAAAAACAAATCTTACTCGCAAAATTAATCATTTAACTTGATAATAATTAGCATAGTTTGTTGTTTCAAAACTAGGACAGAGGACAGAGGAGCTAGTATTGAAACACACTATATAATTAAGAACATTTCTAATAATAAAAATATTATTCCAGTAGTTTCTATGCCAAACCTACTTTCCCTTTTCGAGAGGAAAATACTGCGTAAAATTATCGGGCCAATTATTGATCAAGGTCAATTTAGAATGCGACGCAATGCAAAGCTATACAATTTATATAACGACAGCAATTTGGTAAAATTCATGAAGCTACAACGCCTTAGGTGGGTCGGTCACATACAACGTATGTCAGATTCCCGCATTCCAAAGAAGGTATTTAATGGGAAAAAAGATAGAAAAATACCAGTAGGGAAACCGAGAAATCGATGGATTGATGCCGTCGAGTTAGACGCTGTGTCAATGCTCCAAGAGCAAAGCTGTATAACTGCTGCCCAAAATCGAGTGAAATGGGAGAGAAATGATTAACAATCTTTAAATATTCAAAGACATTTAAAATTACAATTTCTGTCTGCTTTCTGTAAAAAGCTTCTAAAACAAATTACCTTAGATATATTAACTTGTTACCCAAAATTATCAATTAAAAATAACAAACTCGCAATTAAACTTAAAACGAAACCTTATATACATAAGTATACAAAATCTTCATTAATATTCCATATCATACCTATATATGAATAAACATATATATAAATAAAATAATTGCATTTTAATATTTATTTTATCATTTATAACATCACTTGGTACTAAAAAAAAAAAAAAAAAAATTACATTTTGATTTATTGATATGTTTGATTATCACATTTCAGATTTATGTCCGTATTAAAAATTTAAAACTTATCGTCAACAACTAAATATAATAATGTTAATTTTTTTTTTTAATCAGTTGGTTTTAAAAGTACGTCAGAAGCTTATGTTTGAAGAATTTTATACTTTTTTTTTTGCATTTAATACCAAATTTAATTAAAATAATTACAATTTATGTACTTTATCTTGAAGTTGTTTTTTTTTTTTGCAATTTCGTTTATAACATCTCTAATCAATTAACTTTTTTTTTTAATGACCTTATGCATAGAAGACGAATGCATAGTAAACACTCAACCATATAATTTTAAACCAAGGTATAAAATTTATTTTTTATTGATTTTAATTAATTATTATAATCATGTAAATAAAATTTTATAAATTTTTTGATAATTTAATTGGAATTTAATTTGTTAAATTACTTTGCAAGCTATATTCTTTTTATAAACTCCAAATTAGTGCAAGCTAATATTAATTTTTTTTTAATTTCTTAACCTTTCTCAATATTTTTTAGGTTTGATTTTTTCAGATATAATTAACAATTAATTGTAACCTTAAATTTTTTTTTTTTAAAATCAAATCATATTCAATTTATAAAAATACCCTATACATAATTCTTCATCAGATATTTAAATATATTTATCGATTTACGGAATTGATTAAATTTTATTTTTAAAAGCCGTATCTAAACTGGTATAAAGTTTAAAATTTACAAATAAAAAAAAAAAAATTTAAAAATTTAAAAAAAAATAAAAAAATTTCAAAAAAAAAATACTCTAATCAAATTGCTATTAATCATTTAATTTACAAAAAAAAAACTGGAAATGTTTAGTTTAAAAAAAAAAATTTAATATGTAAATTTTTATCTATAAAATGTTATAAAAATACTTAAAATGTTAAAAATTGTCATCATATGGTTTAAAACAACGTGGACATCAATTCCAGAAAAATCAAATCGATTAATCGAAAAAAAAACAACAACAACTTTGTTTTAACTTTGACACCAAAATATATATTTTAGTATATAGTAGTAATTTAGTTTTAATTTTAATAAATATATTTTTTTAAAAAATGTTGTATTTTTGACTAAAATCATGTAATTTATTTGATATGAAATTAAAAATCAATCACGTTCATTTCGAAAAATTTGTAAATAAATTTTTAAAATCAAAATGCGGCATATTTATTATATTACATCATTATTAAATTTAATAATTAGGGCTTTTAATGTGACAGTTGTAATTATAAAACGTGTGAAAATTTTTAATTTAGATTCAAAAATATGTTTTGTTTATATTAATGTCACATAAAATTAATAGTCCCGTCTTGTTCAAAAATTCACTTTTTCTTAAAGGTTTTAAGTCCTTCTTCTTTACTTATTCTTATATAAATGAAAGTACAAGTGAAAACCTTAATCCATCATCCGAGAGATCAGTTGCCTTATCGAAATGGCAAAAAGGGGGTTTTTTAAAGTACAAAAAGATTCTAAGCATTAAAGAACTTTCATTTACGTTTTGGTGTTTCCCTCTCAATTATCAAAAACTAAAAATATTAACATATTGGAGTCGTTTTAGGATAATATACCCTAATAATATAATACACTTCGCATATTTCGAATGAAGTGGTATTAATAGAATGACATTACTCAAGAACTACTTCAGAAAGTCTGGATCGTCAGAAAATATCCTAACTTAGTTTTGTCACATTAAAACGCTTGTCCTATAGTTGCACAACATTACAAATTGGCCTGGCATCAAATTATTGTAGCAATCAGAATCATATGACCATAATTCAATTCTCAAACACTCTCGCTGAAGAGGGATTTTAACACTTAGTTCAAATAATTCCAATTTCCTGAAACTTATTCTCATACGTCTAACCAACTTTTTTAAATATGAAATAAATTGCCTGTCCTATTTATATTTTTATACATCAGTTTTACTCCTAACATCTTGCGTAATAATATTCTTCTAATTTATACACGTTTTGCTATAAAATTTTAAAATGTATACATATTTTGTGTAAGCAAATGAAACCCTTCGACATCCATCCATCTCCCTTTTCATTTCACTCAGACTCATTCATCCATCTCAAACCTTTTAAAAATTTATTAAGTGAGATTTAAAAACACGTGAAAGATATAAAGTTATTTATAAATTCATAATAAATTTATATCACATGCTTAGCAACACTTAAATCATAATAAAGAATTAAATATGTTTCAATACTTATCTAAAAAAAAAATAACACGATCTTATAGAATATTGAATATAATTAAGCAAAATGTTTCTATTAAGTTCATCTTCTTTTCTTTTCATATAATTACAATCATATAATCAAATACTAAAAAAAGTCCAAGTTATTTAATTATTTACTAATTAATTTTATACATGTATAATTAATTTGAAACTTAATCAAGGCAGATCTTTAATTGAAAGAACGTATATAACATTGAGCAATAAATATAAAAATTTTGGGACGTACTATGACGAAAAAGGTAAGAGATCGTTGCTTACTTAGTTAAAAAGAAAAGATGATCCGTGCTTACTTAGTTAATATTTGGTAATATGATTAGTTAGTAAGCTATCAGTTAAACAACTTTTAAACAAGAACTCTACTCTATTAAAGAAATTTATTTTCCAATGAATTCCATAACTTGATTAGCTTTTGTTCTAAAGATCTACAGTTCTAGTTATTTTCCTAAAGTATTACAGTTCCAAAGTATTAAAAAGAAGTTTTACAAGTTCTATCAAAAAACCAACTAAATTAAAAAACCCTCTTTTGCAAATCAAAGCCTACCCTGCATTACAACATCATTAAAAGTAAGAAGATACTAATTACAATTTTTAAAAATGTATATATACATATAATTATAAAATTTTAAAAATTCCATATAATTATACTAAGAGAAAAAAAAAAATTTCGAATAATTGCAATTAAAAAATTAAAATTATAATTTGTTTGTAAAAAAAAAAAACAAGTATTTTATAAATAAATCATAATTGAAAGTGTTATTTTAAATTAATTATAAAGAATATTATAATTTAAAAATTAATTAAAAAAAAAAATTCTTAATTTATTTTTATCTATATTTTTCTGTTTATATGTAAATTATTTAATTAATTAATTAAATTATTTAACTCTTTATTAAATATTAATTAATTTGTTTTTTTTTTTTTCGAAAACAAATAATTATCACATTTTCAATTTAATTAATTTGTAAATTTTTTATTATTTTCAATACGATCCCTTATTTTTGTGTTGTTTTTTTTTTGAATTTTTTTATTGAGTTTTAACCTCACAATATATTTAACATAACCTCACAATATACTTAACACTTTTTATTATTTGTTTGTTTTTACTTTAAATTTATTAAAAATCAAAAAAAAAAAACAAAAATCGTGTGTTCCAATTTCTTAATTAATTACACCATTTAATTAGCACATTTTAATAAATATTATTTTTTTTATATATATATATATTAAATACGAATCAATATTCACTATATGAAAGATTCATTATATAAGAGGTGGAATAAAACCTTAAATAATTTAAATAAATAATTGTTTGTTTTTTTTTTTTTTGTATATTTTTAATAATTAGCAAAATTTGTGTTAACATTTTATTTAATTAATAAAAAAAATTTTTTTAAGAAATAAATTAATTAATTCTTAATTTACCCTGTATAATCACCATCTTTAACTGCTGAAATTCTATCGATTATCGCGAAGAATAGCAGTATTGATCCTAATGTATATTTTATATTCATATTTTTTATTTTTTTTTTTAATAAATTTAAAATTATTTTAAAGGAAAATTTTTTTTAATTAGAAAATACTTGTTATAACAATTATGAAAAAACAAATATATATGTATATATATATTTGCAAAATTTTTAATTTGTAATTAAATTCCGCTTTAAAAATTTTTTTAACCCGAAGTTAAAATCATATCGATTAAATTTTTAACCTAATATTTAATAATATTATTTCAACAAAATGATTTTGTAACTGATCGATATTTTTTTATTTCTTCTTTTTTTATTATGCTTTTTGTTTTTTTTTTTTTTTTATTTTTATTTTTATTTTTTAAATCTATCTTTACAATTAAGATATTATTTAAAAAAAAAAAAAAGGGTAAATTAAAACAAAAACAAATAAAAAAAAATCCGCGAATGAAGATGTGAACACGACTGTTCACTTGAATCTAATTTGAATGATTAAAAATATCTGTGGTAAATTTTTTTGTTTTGTTTTAATTTTCCCTCATCTAAAATTTTTCTATCTTTAAATCTAAACTTTAAAATAATAAAAAAAAAAACAAAAATACAAATAAAATTTCTTTATTGTGATTTTTAATATAGTTAATATTAGTTTTTTTTTTAATATTTACATAAATATATATATATATATGTATCTATATTCGCGATATCTGTAAAATAGTTCATATAAACATAAATTTTATACCTACCTGTGATGAGAGAAAAATAAAAAAAATAAAACAAAAACAAAAAAAACTCATCATCAAAATCTCGTAAAAAAAAAACAACAAAAATCATTAATTGCTCGCTTTTCGGTATAATCATTTATATATTAAAGTACATATGTATATACGTATGAATATATACAAAACATTAATACATAATATGGATAATGACAAGGTCATTGATTATCAAAGACTTAAACCCACAAATTAAATATATATCGGACAAAAAAAAAGGGTTGGGTACAAAATCCCAAATACAAAATCTCAAAATCTCAAAATCCCAAAATTCAAAATCCTAAAATCCCAAAATTTAAAAACCCCAAAATTCAAAATCCCTCTAAATCTCTTAACTCTAAAATCTCTACTAACTCAGAATCTCCCATAAACTTACATATAAATATTCTGGAAAAAGCGATAAAACTACTTTTAAATTCAACTCTAAAATTCCTCCTAATTTAGAATCTTGCATAAACACACATATATATATATTGTAAGGTTGGCTTTCTAAAAGGTGTTATATTTAATTTAAAGATACTTAAGTAAATGAAACAATTTAATATAAATCACAAAGATCTTCTTATTCTCACTTCTTCCAATAACCGCAACTTAATGATCATCTTTACATTATTCTTATTTTAGTATCCCCCAATGGCAACAATTAAATTATGTATGCCATTGCGAATTGTCAGATATATTGTATGAACCGTACGGAGTTGCCATATTAAACTACAAGTACAATTGTATAATTGATTACTCCTTACAATATATATACATTCTGTAGAAGGTGCATAACTATGATTTTGTAAGCAGCTCTAAGATCCTACCTTAATTAAAAATCTCACATATACATACACATACATGTATAAATATTCTTAAAAAAGCTATAATCTTGATTTTATAACTAACTAAAAATTGAGATTTTGCAATTTGGGATTTTAAAATTTGGGATTTTGTAATTTAGAATTTTGAAATTTGGGATTTTGAAATTTGGGATTTTTATTTAATGTGGGATTTTGGCATTTGGGATTTTTTTTTTTGGGATTTCGTGGCGCTCCCACAAAAAAAAACAACAATTTTTTAATAAAAAAACAAACATACACATGTACATACATACATAGTTTTGAAGATCAAGAAATAATAATAATAATGAAAAAAACAAAATAGCAAAAGAAGAAAATGAATTTGGTAAAAAAAGCAGAAAAAAAAATATTGGAAATAAGAAAGCGAAAAAAAATATACAGTTTTTAACTATACTTTTTTATAGTTTCTTTTTTTTTTGTGTTTTTGTTTTTTTTTTTTTAGAGGTCTTTAAGTACTTAACAATCTGTTAAATTATTAGTTACATTTAAAGAAATAGATGTACCATCTTTTGTTTAACATATTTTTGGTTTTTTGATACAATATTAAGAATTATTTAGTTAATCAAGTCAACTGTAAGATATTTATGTAATATTCATTTATGTATTAATGTCCACTACATCTGTTAAAGTATTTTTCTCTCTAATCTGCTCCCTAATTCTGTAAATATACAGAATTACACACAGGTAACTTTTCCTTGGGAAATTGTTTACTTGTGTCATTTTGAAACTATTGCAACTTGATTGTTATTTGTTATTTTCTAGAACATTTTTAAAGCTGCACCATAATACAAAGTTTGTCACGTCTCCTATATTTATTCGTTTCAGATTAATGGCAATTGTTTCATTTTGGTACGTTACATTTTAAAAACATTAATAAAAATAGACATGAGAAGTAATTATTTTAAATATTAAAAAATTTAATCGTAATTAATTGACAAGATTTTAATTTAATTTTAATAAATTAAAAAAAATTAAAATTAAAAAATTAAATTTTAAATATTAAATATAAAATTAAAAACAAAATAATCAGTTTATAAAAATTTTAAATATTAAATTTTTTAAATATAAAATTATAAACGAAATAATGAGTTTATAAAAATTTCAAATGTAAATTTCAGAATTAGAAAAAATTTAGAAGAAAATCAAAGTAACCCAATTTTTTCTATATATAAATATGAATTTATATGTAAAAGCAAAATTTTGAATTACAAAGATTTCACATTCAATTAAAATGTAATTTATTATTACAATAAGTTGAAGTAACAAAATTTTTTTCACCCATTTATATTTAAATTATAAATTTACATTTGTGTGTAAAATATGTGTTATGTTGCATTTACTCTGAATACCCTGAAGTTGTCAAAATTTCATACATGTTTTTTGTCAATTTTATAAGAAATGCCAATTGGTTTAAAACACATATATATATATAAATGGCTCTACGAGACTCTAGAGTCTCCGGCCGACTTCAGATAATTTCTCCATTGGTCTCTATCCTGGGCAGCTGTTCTCCATAAGCCCGGCAAACCCAAATTTCGATAGTCCTGTTCTACTCCTTCTTTCCATCTTAGTTTTGGTCTGCCTCTGCTACGTACACCATATCATATGGGTTGGATTCAAAAACCATTCTCACCGGACAATTTTCTTCCCTTCTTACAACATGTCCTAGCCAACGCAGTCTTTATATTTTTATTCTCGTGACTAGGTTTACATTGTCGTAGAGTGCGTACAGTTCTTGGTTATATCTATGTCTCCAATACCCATTTATATTTACAGGTCCAAAGATCTTTCGGAGGATTTTCCTCTCAAATGCATCTAACAAATTTTCAGCGTTTTTCGGCATTGTCCATGACTCTAAGCCATAAAGAAATACTGGAACAATGAGGGTGTTGTACAGCGTTATCTTCGTTTTATAGCTGATATATTTGGATTTCATTTGTTTGGTTAACCCAAAATAGCATCTGTTCGCTAGAAGAATCCTACGTTAAAACATATTAAATTTATACGTTTAATACGTTTATATACATTATGTCAAAACTGACATTTATTTGTCAACTTTTTAAATAATCTATGAAAATAAGTGCTAACTCCTAGGCTAATAAGCCTGGTAATACCATAGGTTCATATTGGAATGAGTGGTAATATTATATTCTTGTCATTAGAATTGATTTTAATGAATTCCACGTACAATTTACGTGGCCTTATAACATGTAGAAACGTCTTAGACTTTAAAAAAATACAAATCTCATTTATATTTCAATGATTTTGTATTTGAGTTTACGCATGGTATTCTTTATCATTATTCAATCAAATTATTTGTTTATATTTAAATATTAATAAAAATATTTTAAATATTAACCTATTTTTTTTTTAAGGATATTTAATTTTAATTATTGCTTAAGCCATTAATTTGAATCCAATTGCTGAATTAAGTCGAAAACCAAATAAAATTTTTTTTAACTTTTACTGGGATTCAAAACCAGGCCTGCTGCAAGAAAGGTACACACTCTAATAAATGTGCTAACCAGCCCAAGAATTATATAATTTAATCTCTTTATTGTAAAATTTTTTGTTTCAACACTTTGATGAAAACACTTTTAATAATAACTAATAATAATTAACTGAAACTCTTATAATTCGAATTTATCATCAACACAATTCAAAAATGTTCTGTTAAATTATGTACCAAATTAGTGTAAAAAAACTTTTTCAAAATTACATATATACTTTAATTATTTAGGCAATATTCAAAATGAACAATTCGATGTTTTGGTCAAAATATAATTATTTTTAAAAAAAAATAAAAATAAAACATTGAACGTTAATTTTAACCTGATTAAAATTATCGGTATTATTTTTTATTTATCGATTTTTTTTTTTTTTTGAATAAACAAATTTGCCGGAAGCAAATCGAATGATAAATTTTATTATAAGGTTTTTATATTTTATTTTTCTTCTCTATTTAAAGAAAATTAATATAAATACAATTTTTATACGTATATATAATATATATTGTTTTAAATAAAATAGTCAAGAATTCAAAGTGAAATAAAGATTAAGATACCTTTTATATAATATTATATAAAATCAAAGTATTTACAAGTTTGTATTTTTTTTTCTTTGATATCAATAAAATTTACTTTATTGACATTGAAAAGTGCTACACATTGAAAATCGGCATTTTATTTTAAATCGATTTTTTTTTTTCATTTTTAACTTTTGATATTTATAAATATTTATTTATTTATTTAAATAATAAAAAAAAACGGTATATACATATTTTTTGCATAATTAAGACAAATTTTGTAGATCATCATAAAGACAAAAATTCAGAATATAATCGAGTTTTGTAACCATAGTTACAACTTAATATATAATTTGTAAGTTTATATCCGCATTAATATAAAAATGAATTAATAGACTAATAAACGAGGAAGATTATAGTTGCCCTTGTCAACTTTTAGATACCCGTGCATACCCACTATGGTGTATAAAATAAACCGTAATTTACTTCCCTTATACATTTAACTCATTAGTACTCCATAATTTTGACGTAAAAAAAAAAAAAAAAATTAACAAAAAAAACAAAACATCACAAAACAAAAATCAAAATTTTCATTCATTGTCCCATTTTTTAAAAAAAAAAAAAAAACAAATTAACAAAAAAAAAAAACATCACAAAAAAAAAAAAAAAAAATTTTCATTCATTGTCCCATAACTTTAGCTTAAAAAAAAATAAAAAAAAAAAAAAAACAAAAAAGAAAAAAAAATTGGCCCACCCTAAAAGTCCGATGGTCCGAGTGATGTCCAACTTTGCCAAGTAACTTGCCCTATTAATTTACCTGCCCAATTTTAATTTTAACCTTGTAGCTTTATTAGATTCACAGTTATTGAATCGAAAACTTTGTATGGCAGCCCCCCGAAAATGGGGCCCCAACATTTTGAAACTTCATATAAGTGCTCGATTCATTATATAACTAACCGTGTGTAATTTTCATCCGCGTAGTATAATTAGTTTTGAAGAAATTCATATTGGTGCAAGGAAGTTGTATGGCAGCCCCCCGAAAATGGGGCCCTAACATTTTGAAACTTCATATAAGTGCCGGAGTCATTATAAAACTAACCGTGTGTAATTTTCATTCCCGTAGTATAAATAGTTTTGAAGAAATTCATATTGGTGCAAAAAAGTTGTATGGCAGCTCCTCGAAGCCTTGGTCCGATTTTAACCAAAAACAATAGGGAACCTAGAAATTGTCTAAAAATGACTTGGTGTGAATTTCAAGACTCTAGCCCTTTTAGTTTTTGAGTTATCGTGCTGACACACGGACGGACGGACAGACAGAGACACACATAGCTAGATCGACTAATTTTTCGATTCTGAGCCGATACGTACCCTTGACACTATATCTAGCTCGTCTAGATCGATGCGTTACAAACGGAGGAGTAATTTTAATATACCCGATGTTCATATATGTATGCACGGGTATAAAAATAATTAATAAATAAAAAAAATAATTTATCAAATCAAATAGGGCTTACATAATTAGTACTTATACAACACACATTAATTTTAAGAATTAGGAATAAATTAGTTTAAATATTAGAAATTTATAAAATTTAATAAATCAATTTTCTTTAAATTCTGATATTATTTGCTGGATTACGTAAAAATGTACCATTGAAATGTAAATTAAAATTAAGTTAAAAACGAGGAAGATTATAGTTGCCCTTGTCAACTTTTAGATACCCGTGCATACCCACTATGGTGTATAAAATAAACCGTAATTTACTTCTCTTATACATTTAACTCATTACCCCATAATTTTGACGTAAAAAAAAAAAAAAAAAGTCACAAAACAAAAAACAAAATTTTCATTCATTGTCCCATAACTTAAGCTTAAAAAAAAAAAAAAAAAAATAAAAAAAAAAAAAACAACAAAGAAAAAAAAAACAAAAAAAAAAAACAAAAAAAAAAATTGGCCCATCCTAAAAGTCCGATGGTCCGAGTGATGTCCAACTTTGCCAAGTAACTTGCCCTATTAATTTACCTGCCCAATTTTAATTTTAACCTTGTAGCTTTATTAGATTCACAGTTATTGAATCGAAAACTTTGTATGGCAGCCCTCCGAAAATGGGGCCCTAACATTTTGAAACTTCATATAAGTGCTCGATTCATTATATAACTAACCGTGTGTAGTTTTCAGCCTCGTAGTATAATTAGTTTTGAAGAAATTCATATTGGTGCAAAGAAGTTGTATGGCAGCCCCCCATAAATGGGGCCCTAACATTTTGAAACTTCATATAAGTGCTCGATTCATTATATAACTAACCGTGTGTAATTTTCATCCGCGTAGTATAATTAGTTTTGAAGAAATTCATATTGGTGCAAGGAAGTTGTATGGCAGCCCCCCGAAAATGGGGCCCTAACATTTTGAAACTTCATATAAGTGCCGGAGTCAATATAAAACTAACCGTGTGTAATTTTCATCCCCGTAGTATAAATAGTTTTGAAGAAATTCATATTGGTGCAAAAAAGTTGTATGGCAGCTCCCCGAAGCCTTGGTCCGATTTTAACCAAAAACAATAGGGAACCTAGAAATTGTCTAAAAATGACTTTGTGTGAATTTCAAGACTCTAGCCCTTTTAGTTTTTGAGTTATCGTGATGACACACGGACGGACGGACAGACACACATAGCTAGATCGACTAATTTTTCGATTCTGAGCCGATACGTACCCTTGACACTATATCTAGCTCGTCTAGATCGATGCGTTACAAACGGAGGAGCAAATCTAATATACCCGATGTTCATATATATATGCACGGGTATAAAAATATATTATAAAATAATTTTTTAGTTAAATAATAAATAAATAAATAATAAAACTTTTTAATTCTTAAATCTTTTTACCTAAAAAATTTAAAATTTAATAAAACAAGCGATGAAAGACCAAATGTTTTAAAAAAAAGTACATTTTCAAATTTATATAGTATTTCATACTGAGTTTAAATAATATTATAATTTAGTTATTTCATCAATTCATTATTAATTATGAATAATAGTGAAATCAATACTTAAAATATAATCCTAATGTCTTCAAAAAAAATTTCAGCTTCAATGTTAACGTTAAATTTGAGAAGTATATACACTGATGACTAAGCTAATGATTTATAAAAATGGGATATTTTTAAATCCTTATAGTCCTTCAATGGGAAAGGTTCCCAAATTTTCACCGTGCAAACTTTCGGTTTTTTTCGGACGAACAGAGTGAAACTATATATGGGCACATTTTTTCATCAATAATTTTTTCTAAAAATCCTTTATTTTTGTCTGTCAAACAAGCACTTAGCTTAAAACTTATTACAGTTCTGTTAAGCTTTAATGTTTTAAGATAATATCAGCGGAAACTTAATATAATGGATATTATATTAGAGAAATATAAAGATATTTTAAACAAAATAGTTATATAAATTTAACTGCGGATAAATATCGTAAAAAAGTCTATATCAGATAAAAATATTAAAACTAAAAATATCTTTTTATTTATCCCATCCTCAGATCTGTTTAAATATTTGAATATTTTATATGATATATACATTATATACTTAGCGTATTTTCTTTAAAAAATGCAAAAACAATTTATGTAAATGTAAAATTCTCAACTAACTATATTCAACTTTAACTAACTATATATAACTCTTCCTAACGGCTTCGGAGTACCATGGTTTGTGTGCCGACTTTCATTGGAAAGGCCCGGGTTCGAATCCCAAGGAAAGCTAAAAAACTTTTCTGACTTTCGACTCGACTCAGCTACCATTTGTCATTGGGTTCTAATTAATAACTTAATCAATAATTCATAATTATATCTTTTTAATAAAAAATACATTAATATAACAATGTATAGATATAGAATACCATATAACTCAAATACAAAATATTGCATTATAAACAAAAAAAAGAATTGTATCTATTGAAAACCTAAGACGTTTTTACATGTTATAAAACCTAGTACTATCTCATGTTTAAATTGTATGTGGAATTCATTAAGATCAATTCTAATAACACGATTATAATATGGCCTCTGTTCCAATGTGTACCTATGGTATAGACAGGCTTATTAGCCTAGCAGTTGAACAGTTAGCGCTTAAAAAAAAAAAAAAAATACCAACTCAAACTTTGATTTTTATAAATTAACAAAGTCTTATAGCTAAAAAATATTATTTTCCAACCTTACAAACCTTCAAAAATTTTAAAGTTTTAAATTTATTTTTAAAATTTTGTGATTATTATAAAATAATTTTTTTTAACATTATTTTTCTAATTAAGTTGTTTCACCTTCTGTTCATCAACTCATGGATTACCTTAAATTAAAAAAAAAAAAAAGAAAAAAATTTATATAGAAAAACACAATTTTTAATTCTACATTATTACTATTATTATTTACATGCAGTTTATCATTTTAGAATATAGTTTGTTTTAAGTATCAAGTTACAACATGCTGCGATTTATTTCCTATTATTTTCTTTCTTCTTCAATCATTGTTTAAACTTTATTTAAACTGATTTGATTACCCTTCCATCTTTGATAGACATATAGTAAACAAGTATCAAACAGGTGTTAAAAATTATTTAAGTAATTTGTTATCACGTTTTCCAGTTATATTAGATAACCATCATTTTTCCTTCAATCAAAACAACAAAAAAAATTTAAAATAACACAAAAAAAAAAAAAAAAATCACGCCAATTATACTGATGACCTACCATACCATTTTAGATATTTTTAAGAAATATGTATATATGAATGAATTATCTATATATTATTATGTATATAATGATATATATGGATTTTTTTTTTATTTGAAAATCTTTTTTGACAGTTAAATATTAATATCTATTTTTAATTTTTATACATCAGCTAAGCAATTGTGTGCATATATCTATATATATATATATATATAAATATGCAAAACTAAGCTTATGTTCTTATAAGTTGGATATCATGTATATATTTATAAAAATATTCATATAACAAGTTAACTTTTGTATGATATTTAGGAGTTTTGCTAATTGATTTAAAATATTCTATTTTTATATACTTTTATATGAACTTGCCTGTGTCTATGGCTTTATTTTTCATTCTGTCAGTTAGTGATATATTTATATTAGAAATCTGATTCTGTTCAGTGGTTAGCAAAGTGGCTTAGGGTGTAAATAGATCTGAGTTCGATCCTCCTCCAATGATAAAAATTTACTAAAGGTAAAAGTAAATTGCTGGATTAAGACTAAAATGAAAAAAAGAAAATGTTCAACATTTTAAGCTTAAAAGTTTTGAAACATTAAAAGAACTGTTTCTTATACCAGCAATTTACTTTTATATTAACACAGTAACAAATTCCCAAGATCTACCTTCAATTTTTATTTACTACATTTTAGGGGCTAGTACTACTTTAATAAAAGTATATATTGAAAAAACTATTTTTTACATACACCTATTTATTTTATGTTTAAACTAGGGAGAAAGTCTATCGTACGACAAGTCTAAGTGTTAAAATCAATTTTGCTTTTCTGAATCAATATGCGAATGAAAATGTTTTATGAATTTAATCGCATTTACAAAAAAAAATATCTAAAAAAAAATCTGATCTGGATTTGAATTGAGCCCTTCAACCTAAAAATTAAAATAATTCGTAGCCAGCACCTCAACCATCCAACTACTTAGTCACTTAACTTTCCTTGCTAAGTTTTAATTGTGACAAAAAGGGCTCGTGAAGTAGCAGCAGTTTCTAGCCTTTTATTATATATGTTACCTAAAGAACATTTGAATTGAAAATTAATAATTTTATTTTGTGTTATGTAAGTAAATATTAGAATAGAAGTACCTACATAAGTACCTTACAATAGTACCTACAGTCTACATAACATTTATTTAATATAACACTAGGGCACGCTAATCAGCAGCAGCAATTTGTCTTTTTTTATATTTATCAGATATAATTGTCGATTGTCAAATACCTTTGTTAAATATAAATTCTGATATTATTTTTCATTGGCTGCTATTTAATGGGTCAGTATTTTTATATATTTTTGGTCAGTATTTTAAATAAATGGTCAGTATTTAAAATAACATGTCAGTAGGTAAAATAAATGATCAGTATGTCGCCGGCTAATATAAAAACGATCAGTATTTTAATTAAAATGTTGGTAGTTAAAATAAATGGTCAGTATTTTAAATAAATTATCAGTAATTAAAATTAAATATCAGTATATAATAAAAAAATTATCAGTTTTTATATTTCATTAATTAAAATATGAATTATGAAAAAAACCCAAAAAAAGGGTATTACGTCTGTAATTTTTGTATTTTTGTCATGAAAAGCCGACTTATTACCTTAAGGTCTTAATTGAAAAACCCAAAAATATCCTTTTACCTTAAGGTTTTAATTGAAAAACCCAAACATTTTTTGTCATTCAGTTTACCTTCTAGATTTTTTATCGTTTTAATGTAAAAAAAATTAAACAACAAGTTAGTCTGATTCAGACAAGATACTTGTAAAGTTAACAATAAATTAATATTATAGAAGTGTATATGAAAATTAAGATTACTGAACTAAAATAACATTAAATAAAACCATTGATTAAGAATTATATATAGATAAACATTTAAAAAATTTATATGCGAGCATATCATAGGTTTAGCTATTTGACTGAAATATGTTAAACCACCCCCAGCAGCTAAACAAGTTCCCATAGGACAGAAACGTGCAAGAGGAAGGCCAAAGTTAGCAACCCGTGCTCTTTTAATTGAATAAGAATAAAAATTTAATATTTTGTTGTTTTTTTTATATATGTATATACATATTACTTAAATAATCTTTTATTATGTAAGAAAAATTTTAAAATAAATAAAAATACTGCTTTGTTTTTTAATTATACTGATTAAAAAAAAATAATTTACTTACCAATAAATAAAACTATTCTGGCCAAATATACAAAATTTTACTGACCGTTAATTATCTATACTGACCAAAATATTATTTTATACTGATAATTTATTTAAAAAAATACTGACCAAATATGTAGAAGTCTTTTTCATTTGGTTATTTGAATTTTTGAGCTAATTATAGAATAGTTTGTACTTATAAAATTTTTTTTTTTTTTTAAATTATAGATATATGTGAATTTTTTAATTTTTAAAATAGCTATTCGAATATATTAACATTTTCAAATAAATAGAAACCTTAAGCAAAAATAATGAAAACCTTTTGCAAATTTATGAAAATTTTGCACAAAAAGTTTCTGCATGTCGTAGACGAAGTACTGGTATTTGTAAAAATAAATATAAATATAAATTAAAAGAAAACTACACATTTTTCTTTATTATTAATCTAGGTAATTTAAAAACTTTATTATTTATCTGCAAAAAAACGTAAATTGGATTAAACGCAAATAAAACGCACTTTGAATGCAATTAACTAAAATGGATATTGTTTTGAAAATTCACTGTAGTTTCAATAAAAACATTTGTTCAACAAATTTCTTCTAATAAATACGGAAATTTATGAATTAAATTTTTTCAACTCGCTTTCTTGTCAGTGTGTTCAGAACAATTGTTGTAATCGATTTTAATCAACGTTCCGAAAAGTGATTGAGACTTGAAATTTTAAACATATATATATAAGAACTATAGATGAATATGGAATATTAATTTACTTTATTGTCTTTTAAAATATTGCTTTCAAAATACTATTTGTATATACATACATATATGAAAAATATGAAATATAATATAAAATATTTTGTGACGTCTTACTTGAAATAAATACAAATGAAAAGGAATAAATAATGATCCTAACCTAAAACTTAATATTTATTTTATAATTTAATTTTTGCCTTTTATTTGAAATGCTTAAATAATTTTATAATATTTGATACTTAGTTTTACGATTCTATTTTAAATTTTTATACCCGTATGACTATATAGTCCAAGGGTATAATAAATTTGCCATTACGTTTGGACGCAGAGAAGAAGGGGGGGTAGATATATACTCAAGTGTATGGATCGGATCAGAATCGAAAAATAAATCGATTTAGCTATGTGTGTCCGTCTGCCTGTCCGTCATCACGATAACTCAAAAAGTAAAGGAGCTAGGATTATGAAATTTTCACAAATTCGTTTTATGCAAACAACGGAATCGCTATTTAAATTCAGCCATTTTGGTCCACGGGTTCGAGTACCTGCCATACAACTTCTAATTTTATATGAGCATTACTCTATACCTATGGAAGCTGAGTGTCTGAAATTTTGCCAAACGCAGTTTAGTATAATGGCCAAAGCTACTGCAAAATTTGGTTGGTCTACTGCAGAGGGTTCGAGTAGCTGCCATACAACTCCTTCTTTTATATGAGCTTTACACTACACCTGATGAAGCTGGGTGTCTGAAATTTTGCAAAAAATAGTTTAGTGTAATGGCCAAAGTTACTGCAAAATTTAGTTGGTCTACTGCTGAGGGTTCGAGTAGCTGCCATACAACTCCTTCTTTTATATGAGGATTACACTACACCAAATGAAGCTGGATGTCTGAAATTTTGCCAAAAATAGTTTAGTGTAATGGCCAAAGTTACTGCAAAATTTGGTTGGTCTACTGCAAAGGGTTCGAGTAGCTGCCATACAACTCCTTCTTTTATATGAGCATTACTCTACACCTAATAAAGCTGAAATTTGCCAAAAGTAATGAACCGGATGATATAATGTATATGTTACGGTCATACGGGTATCCCAGAGTTGACACAGTCTACTCTACTACACTCTTCCTCGTTTTTTAATTAATTATAATATAAATTTTATCATTTATGAGAATGAAAAATAGAAATTATTCGAGATTATATTAAAAATTCTGAGATAGATAGAGTTTAGAGAATGAGAGAGAGAGAGAGAAAATTTAAGAGAAAGAATGGATTTTTATTGTAGTAAAATATCACATGTACGCTCAAATTTTTTTTAATGTATATTAATTTACTTTTTTATGCAAAAAAACGGTTACTATAAGAATTTTTTTTGAATTTTTAGTCATAGTCACAATGAATAAAATGGTTGCTATGATTACAAGTGAAAATTTTCTACACATTCTTTCTTAAGTTGTAACCGTCTTTTGCGTTTTTATACCCGTATGACTATATAGTCCAAGGGTATAATAAATTTGCCATTACGTTTGTGACGCAGAGAAGGAGGGGGGGGTAGATATAGACTCAAGTGTATGGATCGGATCAGAATCGAAAAATAAATCGATTTAGCTATGTATGTCCGTCCGTCCGTCTGTCCGTCTGTCCGTCTGTCCGTCTGTCCGTCTGTCCGTCTGTCCGTCTGTCCGTCTGTCCGTCTGTCCGTCTGTCCGTCTGTCCGTCTGTCCGTCTGTCCGTCTGTCCGTCTGTCCGTCTGTCCGTCTGTCCGTCTGTCCGTCTGTCCGTCTGTCCGTCTGTCCGTCTGTCCGTCCGTCTGTCCGTCTGTCCGTCCGTCTGTCCGTCCGTCATCACGATAACTCAAAAACTAAAGGAGCTAGGATCTTGAAATTTTGACAAATTCGTTTTTTTGCAATAGCCGTCATCGCTATTTAAATCCAGCCATTTGTCCATGGGTTCGGGTAGCTGCCATACAACTTCTTTTTTTATATAAGTATTACTCTGTACCTATTACAGCTGCGTGTCTGAAATTTTGCAAAAAGTAGTTTAGTTTTATGGCCAAAGTTTCTGAAAAATTTGGTTGGTCTACTGCAGTGGGTTCGAGTAGCTGCCATACAACTCCTTTTTTTATATGAGCATTACTCTACACCTAATGAAGCTAGGTGTCTGAAATTTTGCCAAAAACCGTTTACTGAAATGACCAAAGTTACTGCAAAATTTGGTTGGTCTACTGCAAAAGGTTCGAGTAGCTGCCATACAACTTCTTAGTTTATATGAGCATTGCTCTATTCCTATAGAAGATGGGTGTTTGAAATTTTGCCAAAAATAGTTTAATGTAATGGCCAAAGTTACAGCAAAATTTGCTTGGTTTACTGCAGAGGGTTCGAGTAGCTGCCATACAACTCCTTCTATTATATGAGCATTACACTACACCTAATAAAGCTGGTATGTTTGAAATTGTGCCAAAAGTCAGTAATGTTTATAATAATAATGATATAATGTTTATATAACGGTCATACGGGTATCCCAGAGTTGACACAGTCTACTCTACCACACTCTTCCTCGTTTAATCTGTTATGGAAATATAAAAGCATTCATAACAAAACTCAAACTTTATAAAAGTCAATTAATATCAAAAAATTCGGTTTACTTTTCATTATTACATATATTTAATAGTGACAAAAAAAGCAATTTTAAACATGCACAAGAAATTAATCCTATATCCATTTGACATTGTTGTGGAATCAGATCCAACAAATTTCAAGTCATCTTCTGAATTAAAATATATGTTTGAAGCAAATGATAAAGTTCAGCTTTATAAAAAATATGTAATGATAAATTTTCCTAATCTAAGAAAACTAGCGACAAGCGTTACAGCTGCAATGGGGACCACCTATTTTTGCGGAACTTTTTGTTCAAAACTGAAGATTGAAAAATGTAAAAGTCGTAATAGATTAACTGATGAAAATTTAAAAAACCAATTACGATGTGAAACGTCGAAAATACCTGTGGACATAAAAAAATTATCTGAAAAAATTGAAAAACAAGTTTCACATTAAGTAATATATATATGTTTATGTAAAACATAATTTAGTTTGTAAGAATTTTTTATAATAAATAACGCACGGCCCACATTATATTTTTAATTTTTGTTTTGACCCAGTAACCAATTTCGGTTTATTTATTTTAACATCCGCTAAGATCAATTTCAATATGTTTTAAAATTTTAGGAACATATGGAAAGTAGAATAGAATACCCTTGTACCGAATTTCAGATTTATATCTTTATTTATTCCATAAAATTGCCAAACCATTACGCCTATTTATCTACAAACATGTTGGAAACAGAACAGAGCACCTTTGTATTATTTATAAATTCAATTTACATGTAGTCCATTAATTCTCAATATTGAAATGAAAATAAGTATTGGTATCGTCTAATCTTTTTGATAAAAATTACAAGAAAACTTAAAAAACTGTAAACCTTAAAAGGTCAAAATCTGATCAAAGTTCTATTTGGGTTCGATTTGTATAGTGCTGTATTGTGTTACAAGGGAAAGTGGAAATTGGAATGCTCTTTGTCATGATTGATTATTGCAATTTTGAAAATTGAAAATTGTCGTTTTGTTTTTCTAACCAAAAAAAAAATTGTTTCAATTACTTTTTTATTATTGAAACTCTATTTATTATTTACGTGATTATTATTGAAACTCAATTTACAACTTAATATATTAAGCCCAATCCTTCCATTTTAGTATAGTCGTTAACGAAATATAATTAATTAATATAGGTCATCGTTTATTAATTACAATTTCAAGTTTGTTGAGGTTTTCAAACGCTTCTTAGGTTTAGTAACATATCTACTCGAATCATTATTCCAACTAGTTCCGAACTTGTACTAAATTTGAAAGTTCTATACTTATCGGTTTCCGAAATATGCTTGTTTATTCTTGAGTCGTTGGATAGCTTCCAGAATCAAAGCCCGTAGTTCAATTTTGCCTTCCCCTTCTTTTCTCTCGTCATTAGAATCTCACAGAATAACTATCATCATTATTTTTTGAGTTATCGTGCAAACTGTGAAGGGACGGATGGACTGAGGTTAAATCATAGCAGGGGCAGGAGATGACGTCGACCAAGAATACTTATAGAATACAGAATAAATCTGTTAATTTAATTTGGCCATGTTTATAGTGATTTTAATATAAGATTAAATATTAATTAAAAATAATCATTCGACATATTAAAATATATTCTAAGTCGGCGTAGGGCTAAGATTATATCTTTATTTTTTTAAAAACCACCACAGTATTAAATAATTTTTAAATTTTTAACTACATCCATTTTAATTTGTATTTTCGAAGGGCATTATGAATTCAGTAAATATGAATGATTAATTTGTTTATTCATATGAGTTTAAGTAATGGTAATGATATTTTAATTGAATAATTTTTTTCAAATAAAACCAATATTATTTTTTTTTTTTAATTAAATTATTTTATTCAACATTCGCTCACTATTTATTACAATTTTATATTGTTTTATTATAAATATTTCGTTTTATTAGAGTTTTATTTAGATTTTAGAAATGAAATTAAAGGAAAGAAAAATTCCTAAAAATTTTTTTTCAAAAATATTAATATTAATTGATGTTAATTTAATTACTAATATTAGGTAAATCGGTAATATTGCACCTATATTTTGTCTCCCAACAAAAAAAAATAGTTTAAAAAAATATGTTTTCATTAATATTTCTTTCTTTTAATTTCATATTCCTTTTGTCAAAGTTTTTGTTATGAGTTTAATTATTTTTAATATTATATTTCTTTTATTATTAAAATTCGTCATTGACTTGTGGTTTAAAGAGTTTATCACAGCCAAAAATAAGAAAGAAACAAAAGTATAAGTTTAAAGTAAAATAATTTATAAATAAATCATTTAAAACTAAATAATTTGGAAAAATTTCTTCGCTCGCTATTTTAAATTAATTTTACAATAAATTATTTAATTTTAAATAATTTCATTTATAAAAATTTTACTTATTTTTGGTTTTTTTTCTTTTTTTTTTTTTTTGTTTTTAAATAATTTTGAAACAATCAATTACAAATTGTACAAATAGTAGTTAAAAAAACTGTACAAGCTTATAAAATATTGTAATTTTATGTAAATTAAATCTAAACAATTATAAAATATGGAAAAATAAATACAACTATTAAATGTCTTAATCTAGTTAGATCGTTTTTTTTTTTTTGGTTTTAGAATTAAATTTTTCTTTTTTCTTATTTTTTCTTAACGTTTTTAGTTTTATGAACTATTCGGAAGAAGTATTCATCTTTTCTTAGCAATTTTGCTCTTGCATACGATGAAATATCAGCCTCCATATTATGTTCACGCATCCATGAGGATGTGTTCTCGGTACTATAGCCAGAACGTTCGGTACGTGGTTCATCAGGGAGATAGTCTTTACCTTAAAAGTAAAACATTCCATTTTAGTTTAAAGATGATTTTTGATTTCAAATATCTTATATAATAATATGTGCATATAAAATAATTTTAGCAACAATTAGAATCTTTATACGTCAAAAGCATTCTTATAAAATTTTTTTTAAAAGAATGTATTAACTTGCTTTTTTAATAATATTAAATTATTATAGTTCATATGACTTTCATTAACTTACCAGAATACACCACTTTATAAGGTTCGTCAGATTCAAGTGGTTCGCTTAAACCGATTTCATTTCTAGCATAAATTCTTATTAAATATTCATGTCCATCTTGTAAATCTCTAATTTGGAATTTTTGCACATCAACTGGTACGCGACCAACTTCCATCCACATTGTCTTTTTAATATCACGAATAGCTATTGTATAACCAAGTAATGGTGATCCACCATCTGATTCTGGAATACCCCATTCAAATAAGCTTGCATTTGCTGCAATAGCTCTTGCTTCTAATGGACCAGTTGGAGGAGATGGAACAGCTTAATTGATTAAATGTTATTAATATATTATTATATGGTATTTTCCTATATTTTTTTTAATTAAAATAAATAATGTTTACTTACTTGCTTGCGTTTTGAGGGCTAATGGTATTGTTTGAGCTGGTACACCTACGCCAATATCATTTTCAGCTGAAACCCTTATTAAGTACTCAGTTTTATCTTTCAAATTATCAATGGTGTATGATAGACAGTGGCTATCCAGAGTAACAACTTTTTGCCATGTTTTTGATGTTGATGATTTCTTCTCAACTATGTAGCCTTAAAATTGAAAATAATAAATTAAGGAGTAAATACATTAAAATTTAAGGTAATGTTAAAGTAATTTTTAGTAAAAAATATTTTATAAAATTTACCAGTAATTTCTGAACCTCCATTATGAGTTGGTGGTTCCCATTCAATAGTTATGCTTCGATTCGTGATTACCGTTGATCTAAGATTATTTGGTGGTGATGGTGGAGCTTTATTAAAAAATTTAATGGAATGTTAAAAAAATTAATAAAAGTAAAAAATATATAAAAGTAATAGAATTTAATTACTAACAATAATAAAGATTATAAACTTTGTAAAAATAATTGTAGTATATTAGAAAAATAATACTGATTAGAAATCACATGTTATAATCTAATTTTGATAAATAACTAGACAATCAATTTAATATCTGTAGATTCAATTTTGAACTTTTTGAATAACATATTTTTTAATAATTTGTAATCGAGGTTTAATATACATATATATATTACACAAAAATATTATTAAAGATATAGAAAACCGAATTTTTAACATGGTATGTAATTACGTATGAGCCAATGTGTATTTTTTGTCATTGTTAACATATAAAAGATAAGAACAAAGAGATACATAAATATTAAAAAAGATAACGAATATTAGAAAAACATCAAAATGTATTTGAACATGAATCTAAAAGATCACATCAATTTAAAAAATAAATAACTCATCCTGGATTACTTCCTACCTAATTTCTCTTCTGCTGCTGAAAACATTTTTTATTAAAAATAGTTTTATAAATAAATGTTTCAAGAATTTTTTTTTTAATTTCAATAATACGTTTTTATACTCACTTGCACGTTTTTCAAATATTATTTCATCTTCATAGTATTCACTAGTTCCAATTTCATTTTTAGCATATATTCTAAATTTATATGTTTTGTTTATTGTTAGGTTATCAATTAAAATATTGGTTCTATTTTCTTTTGTTGATCCTTTGAGTGTGAAAGAGTTTTTAATCTTCTCAGTCATTTCAACTATGTATTCGATTATTTTGCTACCGCCATCTCGTTCACTTGGTTCCCATGATAGTGTGAGTGATGTGTCATTGGATCCGGAAACAAGTAAAGGTCCTCTTGGAGGTGATGGTTTTTCTTTATCGATAATTATTAATTAGTTTTATAATTTTTAAAAAATTGTTAATATTTCAATAAGAAATCTAGAAAAAAAAATAATAGATTACCTTTTGGTTTTGATACTTTTACTGTTTCACTTTCTGTTGGCTCTGATGTACCTATAGGATTACATGCTAATACTCTAAACATATATTGAGAATTTTCACTTAATTTTTGAACACAGAATGATTTAATATCTTTTTCGAATTCCGACACTTTTATCCAAATATTATTTTGTGTATCACATTTTTCTAGAATGTATTTATTAATTTCTAAACCACCGTCATCTATAGGTGGAGTCCATTGTAAATTGACAGAGTCTTTAAGAATGGTTTTTATGTCTAGAGAGTTTGGTCTAGAAGGCTTATCAATAACTGTTAACGTAATGTCAATTGATGTTGAACCAGCCTTGTTAGTTCCTGTTATTGTGTATATACCTGAGTCTTCACGACTTATTGAACTTATTAAAATTGTTGTCGTTTCAACCGTTTCTTTAATAATGATACGTTCATTTGTTTCAATGACCTTATTATCTTTATTCCAAGAAATATTCGGTTGTGGATAACCTTTTATTTTAATTGGTACTTCATAAGTTTTTCCAGCTTGAATTCTTTTAACTTTATGATCTTCTGATACTTCTAATATTGGTTTTTCTTGAATTGTTACAGTACAAGAAGTTTCTACAGATCCTGCAACATTCTCAGCAATACAAGTATAAGTTCCCTCTGTTATGCTTTCAGTCTTTTCAATCACATATTTAGCTGTTCTATTTTCATATGTAATCGTTTTTTCTTTTGTAATCTCCTTCTTATTTTTATACCATTTTACTGTTGGTTCTGGAACACCTCCAAATACACAGGAAAGAATTAATTCTTTTCCAATTGGAGACACGATGTCAATTAAACCTTGTTTTACAACTGGTTTTTCATTTTCAGGACCTGGTTTACCTAGTTTAACTTTTTCAGATATTGGTGATGGAGGAGACTCCCCAACTTCATTAACAGCTTTTACTCTGAATATGTATTCAATATCTTGTTGTAGTTTTGTGACAATGTATGTGTTTTCTCTGATTTTTTTTATATTGATCCATTTTTCTTCCTTAATATTTTGATATTCAAGAATATATTCGGTGATTTCCGAGTTTCCGTCTTCTCCTGGAGGAGTCCAGAAGAGTGTCAAAGAATCACTAGCAGTTTCCAAAATTTGGGGTTTACCAGGAGCAGTTGGTGGCCGTATTACTTTTAAGGTCAAACTTGTTTCAACTTCTCCTATTGGATTCTTTAATTTAAGCTTGTATTCACCCTCATCCTCAACAACAATTTTACGGATTGTTAAGTTTGCAAATTCTTCGCCAATTTCTGGTTCTGTTCGTTTAGATTTTTTAATAATAGTTGCAGTTACATTAGACCAAATTGCTTCCGGTTTCGGTTCTCCAGTATATTTTACAGTAAAAGTAACATCATGATTTTCTTTCACTTTGTAAACGGGCTCATATGATAAAATAGTTGGTGCATTTTGCGGCTTTTCTATTTTTAACTTAGTTTCAGTTGAAACATTGTCTGTTGAACATTTATATTGTGTTTCATCTTCTGGAGCAGCGTTATGAATTACTAACCGACGGACTGTTCCCTCAACAAATACTTCATATTTTTTATTTGGTTTAATTTTCTTTCCATTCATTGTCCAGCTAACTTCAACATCTGGATTTGATAATTCAACTGTGAATTCAACATCTTTATCTTTAGTTCCAATAGTAACATGTGGTAATTTCACAATAAAATCAACGGCTGGCTCTTCGACTGTTAATTTTCCAATTGATTTTTGTTCACCGACAACACACGAATATTCCCCTGCATCTACTGGTAAGGTGTCGTAAATTTTTAGTTTTTGCTTTTTACCATCAATACTAAGTTGTACATGTTCAGATATTTTTAATTCTTTACCATCTTTAAACCATTTTACAAGAGCGTCTCCCTTTGTAAGTTCAATTTCAAATGTTGACTTATTGCCTTTAGTTACAATCATATCTTCCATGTGTTTAACAATTTGAGGTGGCTTTTCAATTACAGTCAAATAAGAAGAACATTCTTGATCATCCCCTATCTTACATGTATATTCGCCATCTTCGGAAACAGTAGATTTCATTATTTTCAACCTTCTAATTCGTCCATCAATAACAATTTCTACATTCTTATTTTGCTTTGTTATTTCTTCCAAATCTTTATGCCATGTTACTTGGACATTTTCTGATGAAACCTCTACTTCTAATATAGCAACCTCGCCCTCATTTACTTCAACATCTTCAAGCGGTCTAAGGAATTCAGGTTTACGTTCCAAAACTGATACAACAGATTTAGTTTCTTTATTTTTAATAACACATTTATATTCCCCTTTATCTTTTAAAGTTGTAGTTTTAATAAGAAGCTTATGAGTCTTACCCTCTTCTAAAACGACTCTATGATCCATACCAGTCAATTCTTTATTGTTATGATACCATTTCGTTGGAACAATGTGTGATGTTTCACATTCAAGAGTGAGAGTTTGAGATTCTTCTATTGTAATTTTACTCTTTAATTGTTTTGTGAAGGAAACTTCTTCGACTTCAACAACAACTCTAGCGCCATGTGTTATTTTACCTAAAGGATTTGTTGCAACACATTTATAGTCACCAGAGTGTTCTTCTGGATTGGCATTTTTTATTATTAACTCAATATCTTCTCCATCATATATCATTTGAATTTTATCAGATGAATATAACGGTTGATTATTATAAAGCCACGCAATTTCTGGCACTGGATTTCCACTTACTTTCGCTGGTAAACGAATTGTACCTCCAACGGGAATAAGTTGCTCCTCAAAGCGTTCTATAAACAGAGGTGGTTCACCATTTTCACTTGTTGCAGCTAAAAAATTAGAATTTAAAAAAGATTTAAATTTAAAAACAGAAAGGTAATTAGTGTTTGATACTATTATATTATTATAATGCTTAGTAACTAAAATCAATTTTTTAGTAGAGCGATAGTAATAGCAATTAAATCTAAGAATTAGGTGCTATTTTGCATCATATAGGCGACGTTTTTTTCAAAAATTATACAAGCAAATCAACTAGCTGAAGCGGGAAGAGAATGGCTTTTAAAATAATACAAAAACATAGTGAAGTTAATACCTTCAATAGTCAAATTAGATGAAGTTTCAGCTGTTCCTAATTCATTCACCGCTTTAACAATATATTCACCTGTCTGTGTTAGTTTTGGCGAAATAATTGTTAAGGAATGTATTTCTTTATCAGCCTTAATGTCAGCCTTATCCGATTTAAGAACTTTACCATCCTTATACCATGTAACTTTAGGCACCGGATTTCCAAATATTTGTGTAGTTAAAACAACAGATTCACCTTCCTTTATAACCATGTTTCTTAAAGGTTCTAAAATTTGAGGCGCTTCTTTTTGTTTTGTCTTTACCTTCAATATAACTGGCAATGTTGCTTCTCCTTCCCGATTTTTAGCTGTAACTTCATAAGTGCCTTCCTGAGACTTCTTAACATTTTTAATATGTACAATAGTACAATACATATGCATATCGGATTCCGTAACTACTTTAAGATTATCTTCTTTAACCTCTTTCCCATTTAATTTCCAAATTATATCTGGTTCAGGTATGGCTACTAACCGACATTCAAGTATAGCTGTTTGACCTTCGTCCACGCACAATGCTTTTGGTTTTCGCGAAAACGTTGGTGGAATACCTTCTATGATGTCTGCTAATGAAGATTCTCTTGATAGACTTCTTCTTGACAAACAAGTTGCATCAGATCCATGATCCGATAAAGGTGTTTCAACAATTAATTCAGTTGTACTTGAAGCAAAACCTACAGTGTTTTTGGCAACACATGTAAACATTCCAGCATCTTCAGGAAACACTTCACGAATGACCAGAGTTGCGACATTATCTTCATCGTAATACATTTGGAAATCAGATGATGGTTTGATTATTGCAGCTTGGCGGAACCATGTAATTTGTGGTCTTGGAATTCCTTCAACTTTACATTCAAATTGTACAGTATAACCGTCCGGCGTATGTACTGGTTGAAGTTTTTCAATAAAACGAGGTGCTAAAGTTTTCTCATTTGGTGTTGGTCCTTATTTAATTAAAAATTATTTTTATTATTTAAGTTATAATTTAAAATTATTTTTTGGTATTATTAAAATATATTAGTATATTGATCCACATTATAAAACTGCTTAAAGTATAATATATATATTTTTATGATAATAAATTTCTTAAAACAAATTTGTTTCAATTTAAATTTAAATAGTTAAAAAAAATTACTTACTTTCGAAAACGGGTAGTTTATCAATCTTGGCATATAATTTATTTTGAACGAGTTCAATATAATCTTCAGGTTTCATGAGGTATTGAGATGGTACCCAACCTTTTTCTTCTGTTAAATTCTTTTTAACCAGCCACCAATCTGCATTTTGTTTATTAAGTACATACACTTTCTCACCTTCAACTAAGTCTATTGACTCATCATTATCAGCAATGTAAGTACATACAGCTTGCATTATCTCAATTTCATCAGATTCTTAAATTTCGAATTGTTTTTTTTAATAAAATGTTATTAAAAATTGTATACAAAAGGAAGAAATATTCGCTTACCTGTTACATCCATTTCTCTTCTAACGCTGAGTGAAGCTGCTTCTAAAAAATTATAAATGTTATCGATTGAAGTTTTATTGTTTTTTATTTTCATAACACTAAAAAGCTCTTTTTTTTATTTATATTAGTAATGCAGAGAATTTACCTCTCACAAGCGATCTGTTATCATATAAGCAAAATTAAAACATATTCTTAAGCGCAAATTAAAAATAAAGTTTAAGCTATATAAAAAAATAATTTCTGTTGGAATAAAGCAAAATTAAAAAAATTATTGGCTGGTTCTCTAAAAGGTATTTTTTGGCATCAAATATAGCAAATAAAAAATGAAAATCGGATAAAAACCTTCTTCAAGTTTTTTAAGTGATGGTTTTCTCCTACGATGAATTTCCAAAGAATCTTCTTCATCTTCGCCTTTTTTATATGGTTTTTTCAAACCAATAACTAATTCTTCTTCTAGTTCTTCTTGAATTTCGTAGCCAGGAACTTGTTTTTTAGCTTTTAATGGAATATTAAAATCTTTAGGTAAATCTTCTGCTACCATGTACTCTTCAGGTTCTTCAACATCATACATAGTGTTATCACCTTCATCATCGCTGTCTACTATAACTTCTTGAATAAGTGGACCTTTACCATCATCTTCAATTTCTTTAACTATTTTGATAGATGCTTCTTCACTTTCTTCCCCATAAGTTTTCTTGTGAGGTTTTTTGATTTTAACCCTATCAGACATCGAAATCTCTTCCTCAGCATATGTATCTAAAGCGATATTAAAAGCTTCCTCAATGTCTTCTTTAACCTTTTGTGGTTTCTCTTTCCTTGGTTTCAGCAAAACTTCTTCTACTCCTATTATTTCCTCTGGTATTTCCAGTTCTTTCCTAGGTTTCTTCAATTTAACTTCTTGTTCATCCTCCTCTATGTATTGCTTTTCATGTTTTTCGGGCTTGGTAATAATAATTTCTTCAATTTCATCACTCAGTTCGTCATCTGGCATTTCTGCTATTCTTTTTATAACAAGTTCTGCAGCTTCTTCGCCTAAAGCCTTTTGTACAAATTTTCGAGGCTTTTTGATGGTTGCATCTCCCGCCACTCCCTCATTAATTACAGAAGGTCGGCGCATTGAAAGTTTCACTTCGTCAAAGCTCTCATCAAATTCTTCATAAGTTGGTTTTTTCTTTTTACTAATAACAAACTCTTCAACATCTTCTGTTTCTTCAATATCTTCCATTTTTTTGATATGTAATTCTGCACCGTCTTCGTCTATTGCAGTTATAACTTTAGATGGTCTGCGAGTAACAACTTTGGCTGCTCCCTCGACTCCTTCAGTTACTACTGATTGTCTTCTTATAGATATATTGACACCCTCTTCTCCCAATTCTTCAACAGTTGGTGTAGCCTTAGAAGACTTAGGTTTTCTTTGGACTACAACCGTTTCTTCTGTTTCTTCTTCGTCATCAGGCATTTCTATTCTTCGTTTGATCTTTAAGGCTGCTTCTTCTTCACTAACTGGAATAACTTTTGGTTTTCGTTTTTGAACTACAGCTTCTTCAACATCTACATCATCAATTTTAATTGGAGCTTTTTTCAAACCCACAGTAAATTCTGATTCTGGTTCTTCTTCCTGTTTTGGTAATTTTTTCTTTGGTTTCAAAAGAACTTCTACTTGTTCTTCCTCAATTTCTTCAGTTGTCGGTGGCATTTCAATTTCCCGCTTAATAGCCAAAGTTACTTCTTCTTCAGGAATGTCTTTTCTTTTTTGCCTTGGTTTCTTAAATTCAGCTTCAACTGGTTCAGCTTCTTTAGGTTTTTCTAAAGCCAATTTGAGATTTATCTCGGTATCTTCAAGCTTTTCTTCTGGTTTAGCTTTCTTTTTAGGTTTAAGAACAACTTCCACTTCCTCTTCTTCGACTATTTCTGTTGGTGCAGGCATTTCTTCTTCGCGTTTAATATCCAGTTCAACCTCTTCCACTAAAATTTCCTTTGGTTTTTGTTTTGGTTTCTTGAACTCAGCTTCAACTGGCTCTGTTTCCTTAGGTTTCTCGGGAGCTAATTTTATTACAACATCGGTATCATCAATCTGTTCTTTTGGCTTTTCTTCCTTTTTCTTAGGCTTGAGAACAACTTCTACTTCTTCCTCCTCAATTATTTCAGTTGGAGCAGGAATTTCTTCTTCACGTTTGATATCAAGCTTAACCTCTTCTAATGAAGTTTCTCTTGGTTTTTGCTTCGGTTTTTTGAAATCAGCTTCTACTGGCTCAGTTTCTTTAGGTTTTTCAGGAGCCAATTTAATACTAACCTCAATATTTTCAGGCGTTTCTTTTGATTGTTCTTCTACTTTTTTTGGTTTCAATATTAAATCTACTTGTTCTTCTTCGATTTTTTCAACTGGTGCTGGAACTTCTTCAGTTAGCTTTATATCTAATTTTGCTTCTTCTATAGGAGCCGCTTTAGGTTTTTCTTTCGGCTTTTTCATTTTAACCTCAACTGGTTCAGTTTCTTTAGGTTTCTCTGGAACCAAATTCACACTAACTTCAATGTCATCAATTTTTTCCTCAGCTTTTTCTTCTTTCTTTTTCGGTTTTAAAATTACTTCAGCTTGTTCTTCTGAAATTATTTCACTTGGAAGTTCATCTTTTCGAACAATTTCGAAATAAACATCCTCCTCTTCAACTATTTTAGGTTTCTCTATAGACTTTTGTAAAACAACTTGCTCTGATTCCACATCATCTGGTTTTTTTGGAACTATTGTAACACTGAATTCTTCCTGAGTATCTTCTTGTATTTTGGGTTCAGTCTTCTTACTTATAACGAATTCTGCTTCTGGTTCGTCTGTTTGTTGTATTTTAATCGGTTTTTTGTGTTTAACTTTAAAAGCTACTTCATCTTCTTCTGTCTCCTCTTGAACAACTGTTTTCTTTTTGGGTTTTCGCAAAATTGCCACTTCTTCAGTACCAGGTATATCATATTCAGGCTCTTCTTCTACAACTGTAATATCCTTTATTTTGTGCTCTTCAGGAATTGCCTCGGTTTCTTCAAAGCCAACTTTATAAGTTTTTTCTGCTATTTCACTTACTTGTTTGGGAGTTTCTTTTTCTTGCACAAACACTTCTTCGAAAACTGGCTCCTCTTCGGTTTTAACCGGTTTAATAAATTCTCCTTCGGTGTCAGATGTTTCCGGAGATTTTTCAGTAGGTAATTTAAGCTTCTGTTCAACTGGTATTTCTTCAACTTTTTTGGGTTTCTTCTTTTTCGTTAAAACAAGCTCTTCAATAACTTCTTCGTACTCGTGATCTCTTTCAACAAAATCTACAACTTTAACTTGAAGATCCGGATAATCGGGTTCCTCAGTTTCGACTACAGTAATATCGTATGGTTTAATTTCCTCTAAAACTTCAATGGGTTTTTCGATTTCTTGTTCTTCATTAACCTTAATTTGCTCTTTATGTTCTTCTTCTGGTTGTTCCGACTCTATTTTAACTTTGTCTTCTTTGGGTACTTTTTGTTTAATTTTTTCTACTGTTTTTTTCTGTTTCGGCTTCTTCTCTTCAACTGGTTTTTCTTCAATAAATTCTTTAGGTTTTTCTTCAACTATTTCCTCAATAGGAGTTTCTTCTTTAGGTAGCTCTTTTACTGGGATTTGTTCGGATACAACAGTTTCCGCAGTCTTATGCTCTTCATGTTCTTTAACCTTGATTTCATTTTCCTTAAACTCTTCTTGTTCTGGAATTTCTTCAGTTAATGTGATAATGTGCTCTTCTTGCTCTTTAGGTTTAACTTTTTTCTCTTTTGGTGTTTTCTTTTCTTTGATTCCTATTTCTTCTTTTTCAGGTGCAATCTCAGCCTCTTCAATTTTTTCATCAACTACTTCAATTGATTTTTCGCTGGGTTCAAACTCCATTGATTCGACCTTTTCCAAATTCTTCTTTGCTTTTTTACTAGGTTTAAATTTCTTATAATATTTTTCCAATTCCTTTTCAGCCTCTTTCATATTTCTCGAGAGTTCGCCTTGTTGACGAATTGAGCCAATTTCTTTTAACTTTGGTTTTTCAGGTTTGGATACCTCCACATATTCAATTTTACTTTTTAATCTAAATCCAGGAATAGTAACACTACTTATTTCAGGTGCATCACGACGTTTTGAAGCTTTTAACTTAATTTGTTGTGGTACTTGTGCAGCATCAATAATTGTTACTTTTGTCGGTTGTTGTTGTTTTCTTTCAATTTTTATTGGAAGAAGGTTTTCAAAACCGGGTTTAGTGGGTTTTTTCTCTTGTTCATCAAAGTCCAGTTTTTCATACTTTTCAAGTTCTGTTTTTGAAATTTCTTGCTCCAATAATTGTTTAATTATATCATCTTGTGAATGTTTTCTGCCTTTTGTTTTGGGGACTTTCTTTTTCTTGGTTTCTGTTATTTCTTTTGTTATTTCTTCAACAGGTTCCTCTTTCCTTGACTTCAATTTTATAGCAAAAGGTGTTTGTTCCCTCTCATCATCATCTTCAGTAACTTCTTCCTCACTTTCTGCTTTTGATTCAGATTCTTCTTTTAAAACAGTAGGTGCTTCTTCGTCGATTACATTAATAGAATAACTTTCATAATTTTCTACTGTTTGACCTATGATGAAAAATTTAAAATTTGAGTGGTATATATGTTTCTGTATAAAAATATATTAAATTTTACCAATAATAACTTTAAAATTTATTATTTAATAATAATTGCTATATAAAAATCATATATACATTATACATAAAATAAAATCAAATTTAATTATGAATATAACAACTTACTAATTAACACAAACTTCATCTATTTTAACAATTCAAAATGTTAGGGTATATACGTGCTTTTCGGTTAACACTTAGACAAAACATTTTTTTAGGAAAATAATTTTTTGATAGTTTTAATAAACACATAATTTCTTTATTATTTAGATTTAGTTATAAAATTAAAAATTCAGGGGTTGAGTCCATTATATTATGCTGGCCTTTGATTTGGTTTACAAGTTTCAGTTTAAATTTTATGTACGTAATATATTTCACTTTAAATATATAAATTAG
Source organism: Dolichopus griseipennis (assembly GCA_963082915.1). Classification (NCBI taxonomy): domain Eukaryota; kingdom Metazoa; phylum Arthropoda; class Insecta; order Diptera; family Dolichopodidae; genus Dolichopus; species Dolichopus griseipennis. The sequence continues at coordinate 41,841,073 of OY720443.1, read as the reverse complement.
AAAGTTTCTCATTGTTGCCCGAATTAGAGGAAATAACAATACCATCACACCTTTCTGGAAATTCATACTAGGTGCCTTTCTTCAGAACCTGTTAAAATTACAATTTTGACAAAAAAATATTTTAAATATTTTTTTGATTAAATCGTATCGGAACATGATTTCATTTGAGTTTTAACAGAATCCACTAAATTATTAAAACCAATAAACATTTTATCAGGGTAATTGAAAAGCACATGTTTGAATGCTTTAATAAAGCGTAATTAAAATACTTTAGTAATTTTAACACAAAATGTTGAGCCTTAACAACAAAAACACGGACACTTCGTAATAAACTAAAATAATCAAGCCAACTGAATATCGACTTAGCAACTGAGACAATAAAAAGGTAATAACATATTGTTGAAGAATTTATTATTCTATATTCGAAAATTTAAATAAGTTTGTGAACCGCAGCGTGTAAGTGGATAAAATCCACGTTAATTCAATAAACGAAGTAAATAGCTCCACTCTGAAAAACGTAATTTTTGCATTCTCAAAACTTTAGTTCTAATTTTTTTAAAAAAATTAATAAATAATAATAAAATAAATAACTTCAATCGGTTAAAATAATACAGTAAATTATAAAATAAAAACCAAATTAGGTAATTATTTCGAAGCTAAAAAAGGATCTGTCGAATTATTTTGTGATATATGATCAAACCGTTCGGTTTTTTACCTATACATATATTTAGTTATTATATTATATTACAATATTTATTTTATTTTCCAAGGCAATATTTGCCTAAAATATTTAACGTCCGCAATATATAGAAAGCACACATACTTAAAATATAGAAAACTTAAAAGCATGTTAAAGTTAAAGGATTTCAATTATTTTAATTCAATATAAAATTATAAAAAGTATTAATTATTTAAAATAATTCAATGATTAAAATTAAAATTAACTGTTTCGAAACTGATTTTGATGAATAAAAATACTTTAATACTTAAACTTTTTTTTTTGGTTGTAACCAAGTGTTCCGTTAATTTCAATCTATATTTCGTTTGAAAAAATAGATATGTGCAATAATTTTAAACAGTTTAATAGTTATTATGTTTACAAATTATAAAAACGTGTGTAGTCTTGTACTAAAATTTTTATTTATTAGTTTAGTGTCACTTTGATTTTATATAAATGAAATGTACTTATGTAAACGTTTGAAAAATTTGTATATTGATTTTTATATGCATTTATTTTTATATGTATTTATCAAATTAAATATTTTTTCCTGTTTTATGTTTAATGTAAAAAGTTTAAAACTTACTTTGAATGTGTTTTTTGTGTGGTTTTGTTTTTTCTTCTGTTGGAACAACTTTTTGCTCAGTGTCAGGTGCTTTTGTGTCTTGTGGTTGTGTTGTATCTTCTGTTATTTGTTCAGGTATAATATTATCAACATGTTCCAATACTTGTGGGACAGTGTCTTTAATATGTTTCTTTTCTTTTGGTTTCTTTTTTTCAGGTTTTGTTTTTTCTTGAACCTCTATTGGTAATTTTTCTTCAATTACGGTAGCGCTATCTATTTTAATAACTTCATCAGGAAGATTAGCTGTTTCTATTATTTTCGGCTCTATTTCTTCAATTACTTTAGTTTCTTGTGTATCTTCAAGTGATTCATTCTCAAATGAAACAGGTTTCTCTTTAATTGATTTTTTCTTTTCTTCTTTCTTTTTTGTCTTTTGTTTTGGTTCTTTTTCTGGTATTTTCATATCCTCTTCTGGTGTTTTCTCTACTGTATAAATAGGCACGGCACTTATTTCTTTAGTTTCTTCTGGTAATGAAACTTCTTCGGTAATTTCTAAAGGTTGCTCAACAGTGTCTCTTGGTTTCTTTGGCTTCTTAGACTCTTTCTTTGTAACTGATTCAAAAGGAGTTTGAGGCAATTGTTCTTCTTCTTTTTGAGAGAAGCTAAACTCATCTACCTCTTCTGGAGTATCCTCCTCGTGAACCACAGTAACTGCCATTTCTTCTACAGGCGAAATTTTCTTTTTCGGTTTCTTTTCTTTTACTTTTTCTTCAATTTTTTCTTTTGGAACAATTTCGTTTGATTCTAATTTTTCGTTTACAGGGAGTTTAGAATCTACTGAAAGAGGTTTCTTTTCAGTTGGCATCTTTTCAAAATCTAGTTTGTCATATTTTTCTAATTCTGTTTTTGGAATTTCAAATTCAATTAATGATTTGAGGTAGTCATCTAGATCATCCTTTTTAACTTTTTTGGTTTTTAATTTACGTGGTTTTTCGATTTGTGTTTTTTCTTCCTCTCTTGGAGTTTCATAGCTTGTTACAGTAATTTCAGCTGGTTTATCGTCTTCTTTTACTTCAACGACTTCAATAATTTCTTCAGTAGGACCTTGTGTTTTCTTAATTTTTCTCTTGGTTATTACTTGTTTCTTTTCTTCTCCCAAATCATCAATTATTGTCTTTGTTTCAACTTCAGTTGTTTCTTGTATTTGAACTGGCTCTATCACTTTAAGAGGTAATTCTTCTAAAGGTTCTTCATTTACAATTCCAGCTATAAAATTTGTAATTTCTTCCTTAGGTATTTGCTTGGATATTTTCTTTTTTGGCTTCGGTTTTTCGAGGGGAGCTTCTTCTCCTTTAACTTCTGGAACCTCATAAGATATGATGGAAATATCTGCGAATGGCTGATCATCCCGCTGAACTTCAACAATTTCAACAATTTCCTCTTCAGGGCCTTTCTTCTTTTTGATTTTACGTTTTGTAACAACTTCTTGAATAACTTCTCCATTTTCATTTACAATTTCTTTTTCTTCAACTTGTTTTTCAATTTCTTCCATTTCAACTGAATATTCAGGCTGTTCCTCAACAAACGGAATCTTGTCTTCAACAATCTTTTCTTTAAGTTTCTTTGGTTTTTTCACAGGTTTAGTTTCCTCAAATTCTGTCATGGAGAATTTCATTTCTTCTGGTTGTTCTTCTTCTTCTACAACTTCCACTGACTCTTGAGGTATAATGGACTTCTTCTTCTTTTTTGGTTTTTTATCCTTTGGAACTTCCTCTGATTCTTCAAAGGAAATTGGAAGATCTTCAACTACAGTTTCCTGGATTACCTCTTGTTTCTTAGATGGTTTCTTTTTCTTAGGTACTTTGTCAACATCAACCTTTTCATACTCTTCTAGTTCTGTTGTAGGTATTTCAAATTCAATTAAGGATTTAACGTAATCATCTAATTCATCCTTCGGTACTTTCTTTTCTTTAGTTTTACGTGGTTTTTCAGGTTTAGAAACATCTTCAATAGTTGGAGCTTCGTAAGTAGTCACAGTAATTTCAGCTGGTTTACCTTCTTCTTCGATTTCTACAATTTCGATCACGTCTTCTTTTGGTCCTTGAGTTTTCTTTATCTTCTTTTTAGTTATGACCTGTTTCTTCACTTCTCCTGTTTCGTCAACTACCGTTTTCATTTCGACTTCAGTAGTTTCTTGAATTTGAACTGGCTCTGTCACTTCCACAGGAAGCTCTTCTGGAATTTCTTCAGTAACGATTCCAGCAATAAACTCTGTTATTTCTTCTTTTGGAATTTGCTTAGAAATCTTTTTCTTTGGTTTTGGTTTTTCAATAGGAACATCTTCCTCCGTTACATCAGGAGCTTCGTATGAGGTAATTGAAACATCCGCAAATGGTTGGTCATCACGTTGCACTTCAAGAATTTCAACAATTTCCTCTTCAGGACCTTTCTTCTTTTTGATTTTACGTTTTGTAACAACTTCTTGAATAACTTCTCCATTTTCATTTACAATTTCTTTTTCTTCAACTTGTTTTTCAATTTCTTCTATTTCAACTGAATATTCAGGCTGTTCCTCAACAAACGCAACCTTGTCTTCTACAACCTTTTCTTTAAGTTTCTTTGGTTTCTTTACAGGTTTAGTTTCCTCAAATTCTGTGATGGAGAATTTCATTTCTTCTGGTTGTTCTTCTTCTTCTACAACTTCCACTGACTCTTGTGGAATAATGGACTTCTTCTTTTTTGGTTTTTTATCCTTTGGAACTTCCTCTGATTCTTTAAAGGAAACTGGAAGATCTTCAACTACAGTTTCCTGGATTACCTCTTGCTTTTTAGATGGTTTCTTTTTCTTAGGTACTTTGTCAACATCAACCTTTTCATACTCTTCTAGTTCTGTTGTAGGTATTTCAAATTCAATTAAGGATTTAATGTAATCATCTAATTCATCCTTCGGTACTTTCTTTTCTTTAGGTTTACGTGGTTTTTCAGGCTTAGAAACATCTTCAATAGTTGGAGCTTCGTAAGTAGTTACAGTAATTTCAGCTGGTTTACCTTCTTCTTCAATTTCTACAATTTCGATCACGTCTTCTTTTGGTCCTTGAGTTTTCTTTATCTTCTTTTTGGTTATAACTTGTTTCTTTACTTCTCCAGTTTCATCAACCACCGTTTTTGTTTCGACTTCAGTAGTTTCTTGTATTTGAACTGGCTCTGTCACTTCCACAGGAAGCTCTTCTGTAATTTCTTCAGTAACGATTCCAGCAATAAACTCTGTTATATCTTCTTTTGGAATTTGCTTAGAAATCCTTTTCTTTGGTTTTGGTTTTTCTATAGGAGCATCTTCCTCCGTTACCTCAGGAGCTTCGTATGAAGTAATTGAAACATCTGCAAATGGTTGGTCATCACGTTGCACTTCAACAATTTCAACAATTTCCTCTTCAGGGCCTTTCTTCTTTTTGATTTTACGTTTTGTAACAACTTCTTGAATAACTTCTCCGTTTTCATTTACAATTTCTTTTTCTTCAACTTGTTTTTCAATTTCTTCTATTTCAACTGAATATTCAGGCTGTTCCTCAACAAACGCAACCTTGTCTTCAACAACCTTTTCTTTAAGTTTCTTTGGTTTCTTTACAGGTTTAGTTTCCTCAAACTCTGTGATGGAGAATTTCATTTCTTCTGGTTGTTCTTCTTCTTCTACAACTTCCACTGACTCTTGTGGAATAATGGACTTCTTCTTCTTTTTTGGTTTTTTATCCTTTGGAACTTCCTCTGATTCTTCAAAGGAAATTGGAAGATCTTCAACTACAGTTTCCTGGATTACCTCTTGTTTTTTAGATGGTTTCTTTTTCTTAGGTACTTTGTCAACATCAACCTTTTCATACTCTTCTAGTTCTGTTGTAGGTATTTCAAATTCAATTAAGGATTTAATGTAATCATCTAATTCATCCTTCGGTACTTTCTTTTCTTTAGGTTTACGTGGTTTTTCAGGCTTAGAAACATCTTCAATAGTTGGAGCTTCGTAAGTAGTTACAGTAATTTCAGCTGGTTTACCTTCTTCTTCAATTTCAACAATTTCGATCACGTCTTCTTTTGGTCCTTGAGTTTTCTTTATCTTCTTTTTGGTTATAACTTGTTTCTTTACTTCTCCAGTTTCATCAACCACCGTTTTTGTTTCGACTTCAGTAGTTTCTTGTATTTGAATTGGCTCTGTCACTTCCACAGGAAGCTCTTCTGTAATTTCTTCAGTAACGATTCCAGCAATAAACTCTGTTATTTCTTCTTTTGGAATTTGCTTAGAAATCTTTTTCTTTGGTTTTGGTTTTTCTATAGGAGCATCTTCCTCCGTTACCTCAGGAGCTTCGTATGAAGTAATTGAAACATCTGCAAATGGTTGGTCATCACGTTGCACTTCAACAATTTCAACAATTTCCTCTTCAGGACCTTTCTTCTTTTTGATTTTACGTTTTGTAACAACTTCTTGAATAACTTCTCCGTTTTCATTTACAATTTCTTTTTCTTCAACTTGTTTTTCAATTTCTTCTATTTCAACTGAATATTCAGGCTGTTCCTCAACAAACGCAACCTTGTCTTCTACAACCTTTTCTTTAAGTTTCTTTGGTTTCTTTACAGGTTTAGTTTCCTCAAATTCTGTGATGGAGAATTTCATTTCTTCTGGTTGTTCTTCTTCTTCTACAACTTCCACTGACTCTTGTGGAATAATGGACTTCTTCTTTTTTGGTTTTTTATCCTTTGGAACCTCCTCTGATTCTTTAAAGGAAATTGGAAGATCTTCAACTACAGTTTCCTGGATTACCTCTTGTTTTTTAGATGGTTTCTTTTTCTTAGGTACTTTGTCAACATCAACCTTTTCATACTCTTCTAGTTCTGTTGTAGGTATTTCAAATTCAATTAAGGATTTAATGTAATCATCTAATTCATCCTTCGGTACTTTCTTTTCTTTAGGTTTACGTGGTTTTTCAGGCTTAGAAACATCTTCAATAGTTGGAGCTTCGTAAGTAGTTACAGTAATTTCAGCTGGTTTACCTTCTTCTTCAATTTCTACAATTTCGATCACGTCTTCTTTTGGTCCTTGAGTTTTCTTTATCTTCTTTTTGGTTATAACCTGTTTCTTTACTTCTCCTGTTTCATCAACTACCGTTTTCGTTTCGACTTCAGTAGTTTCCTGTATTTGAACTGGTTCCGTCATTTCCACAGAAAGCTCTTCTGGAATTTCTTCAGTAACAATTCCAGCAATAAATTCTGTTATTTCTTCTTTTGGAATTTGCTTAGAAATCTTTTTCTTTGGTTTTGGTTTTTCTATAGGAGCATCTTCCTCCGTTACATCAGGAGCTTCGTATGAAGTAATTGAAACTTCTGCGAATGGTTGGTCATCACGTTGCACTTCAACAACTTCCACAATTTCATATTCAGGACCTTTCTTCTTTTTGATTTTACGTTTTGTAACAACTTCTTGAATAACTTCTCCCTTTTCATTTACAATTTCTTTTTCTTCAACTTGTTTTTCAATTTCTTCTATTTCAACTGAATATTCAGGCTGTTCCTCAACAAACGAAATCTTGTCTTCAACAATCTTTTCTTTAAGTTTCTTTGGTTTCTTCACAGGTTTAGTTTCCTCAAATTCTGTCACGGAGAATTTCATTTCTTCTGGTTGTTCTTCTTCTTCTACAACTTCCACTGACTCTTGTGGAATTATGGACTTCTTCTTTTTTTTTGGTTTTTTCTCTTTCGGAAGTTCTTCTGATTCTACAAGAGAAATTGGAAGATCGTCAGCAGCGATTTCTTCTATAACTTCTTGTTTCTTTGATGGTTTCTTTTTCTTTGGCACCTTGTCAACATCAATCTTTTCATATTCTTCTAATTCTGTTGTAGGTATTTCAAATTCAATTAAAGATTTAATGTAATCATCTAAATCTTCCTTCTGAACCTTCTTTTCTTTCCTTTCTTTAGGTTTACGTGGTTTTTCAGGTTTAGAAACATCTTCAATAGTTGGAGCTTCGAAAGTAGTTACAGTAATTTCAGCTGGTTTACCTTCTTCTTGAATTTCTACAATTTCGATCACGTCTTCTTTTGGTCCTTGAGTTTTCTTGATCTTCTTTTTGGTTATAACTTGTTTCTTTACTTCTCCTGTTTCATCAACTACCGTTTTTGTTTCGACTTCAGTAGTTTCTTGTATTTGAACTGGTTCCGTCACTTCCACAGAAAGCTCTTCTGGAATTTCTTCAGTAACAATTCCAGCAATAAATTCTGTTATTTCTTCTTTTGGAATTTGCTTAGAAATCTTTTTCTTTGGTTTTGGTTTTTCTATAGGACCATCTTCCTCCGTTACATCAGGAGCTTCGTATGAAGTAATTGAAACTTCTGCGAATGGTTGGTCATCACGTTGCACTTCAACAACTTCAACAATTTCATATTCTGGGCCTTTCTTCTTCTTGATTTTACGTTTTGTAACAACTTCTTGAATAATTTCTCCATTTTCATTTATAATTTCTTTTTCTTCAACTTGTTTTTCAATTTCTTCCATTTCAACTGAATATTCAGGCTGTTCCTCAACAAACGCAATCTTGTCTTCAACAATCTTTTCTTTAAGTTTCTTTGGTTTCTTCAAAGGTTTAGTTTCCTCAAATTCTGTCATGGAGAATTTCATTTCTTCTGGTTGTTGCTCTTCTTCTACAACTTCCACTGACTCTTGTGGAATAATGGACTTCTTTTTCTTTTTTGGTTTTTTCTCCTTCGGAACTTCTTCTGATTCTACAAGAGAAATTGGAAGGTCGTCAGCAGCGATTTCTTCTATAACTTCTTGTTTCTTTGATGGTTTCTTTTTCTTTGGCACTTTGTCAACATCAATCTTTTCATATTCTTCTAATTCAGTTGTAGGTATTTCAAATTCAATTAAAGATTTAATGTAATCATCTAAATCTTCCTTCTGAACCTTCTTTTCTTTCTTTTCTTTAGGTTTACGGGGTTTTTCAGGTTTAGAAACATCTTCAATAGTTGGAGCTTCATAAGTAGTTACAGTAATTTCTGCTGGTTTACCCTCTTCTTCTATTTCTACAATTTCAATCACGTCTTCTTTTGGTCCTTGAGTTTTCTTGATCTTCTTTTTAGTTATAACCTGTTTCTTTACTTCTCCTGTTTCATCAACTACCGTTTTCGTTTCCACCTCAGTAGTTTCTTGTATTTGAACTGGCTCTGTCACTTCCACAGGAAGCTCTTCTGGAATTTCTTCAGTAACGATTCCAGCAATAAACTCTGTTATATCTTCTTTTGGAATTTGCTTAGAAATCTTTTTCTTTGGTTTTGGTTTTTCTATAGGAGCATCTTCCTCCGTTACATCAGGAGCTTCGTATGAAGTAATTGAAACTTCTGCGAATGGTTGGTCATCACGTTGCACTTCAACAACTTCAACAATTTCATATTCAGGACCTTTCTTCTTTTTGATTTTACGTTTTGTAACAACTTCTTGAATAACTTCTCCCTTTTCATTTACAATTTCTTTTTCTTCAACTTGTTTTTCAATTTCTTCTATTTCAACTGAATATTCAGGCTGTTCCTCAACAAACGCAATCTTGTCTTCAACAATCTTTTCTTTAAGTTTCTTTGGTTTTTTCACAGGTTTAGTTTCCTCAAATTCTGTCATGGAGAATTTCATTTCTTCTGGTTGTTCTTCTTCTTCTACAATTTCCACTGACTCTAGGGGAATAATGGACTTCTTCTTCTTCTTTGGCTTTTTCTCTTTCGGAAGTTCTTCTGTTTCTACTAGAGAAATTGTAAGGTCACCAGGAGCGATTTCTTCTATAGCTTCTTGTTTTTTTGCTGGTTTCTTTTTCTTAGGCACTTTGTCAACATCAATCTTTTCATATTCTTCTAATTCTGTTGTAGGTATTTCAAATTCAATTAAGGATTTTATGTAATCGTCTAAGTCTTTCTTCTTTACTTTCTTTTCTTTAGGTTTACGTTGTTTTTCAGGCTTAGAAACATCTTCGATAGTTGGAGCTTCATAAGTAGTTACAGTAATTTCAGCTGGTTTACCTTCTTCTTCAATTTCTACAATTTCAATTATATCTTCTTTTGGTCCTTGAGTTTTCTTGATCTTCTTTTTGGTTATAACTTGTTTCTTTACTTCCCCTGTTTCATCAACTACCGTTTTCGTTTCGACTTCAGTAGTTTCTTGTATTTGAACTGGTTCTGTCACTTCCACAGGAAGCCCTTCTAGAATTTCTTCAGTAACGATTCCAGCAATAAACTCGGTTATATCTTCTTTTGGAATTTGCTTAGAAATCTTTTTCTTTGGTTTTGGTTTTTCAATAGGAGTATCTTCCTCCCTTGTATCAGGAGCTTCGTATGAAGTAATTGAAACATCTGCAAATGGCTGATCATCACGTTGCACTTCAACCACTTCCACAATTTCATATTCTGGGCCTTTCTTCTTTTTGATTTTACGTTTTGTAACAACTTCTTGAATAACTTCTCCCTTTTCATTTACAATTTCTTTTTCTTCAACTTGTTTTTCAATTTCTTCTATTTCAATTGAATATTCAGGCTGTTCCTCAACAAACGAAATCTTGTCTTCTACAATTTTTTCTTTAAGTTTCTTTGGTTTCTTCACAGGTTTAGTTTCCTCAAACTCTGTCATGGAGAATTTCATTTCTTCTGGTTGTTCTTCTTCTTCTACAATTTCCACTGACTCTTGGGGAATAATGGACTTCTTCTTCTTCTTTGGCTTCTTCTCTTTCGGAAGTTCTTCTGTTTCTACTAGAGAAATTGTAAGGTCACCAGGAGCGATTTCTTCTATAGCTTCTTGTTTTTTTGCTGGTTTCTTTTTCTTAGGCATTTTGTCAACATCAATCTTTTCATATTCTTCTAATTCTGTTATAGGTATTTCAAATTCAATTAAGGATTTTATGTAATCGTCTAAGTCTTTCTTCTTTACTTTCTTTTCTTTAGGTTTACGTTGTTTTTCAGGCTTAGAAACGTCTTCGATAGTTGGAGCTTCATAAGTAGTTACAGTAATTTCAGCTGGTTTACCTTCTTCTTCAATTTCTACAATTTCAATTATATCTTCTTTTGGTCCTTGAGTTTTCTTGATCTTCTTTTTGGTTATAACTTGTTTCTTTACTTCCCCTGTTTCATCAACTACCGTTTTCGTTTCGACTTCAGTAGTTTCTTGTATTTGAACTGGTTCTGTCACTTCCACAGGAAGCCCTTCTAGAATTTCTTCAGTAACGATTCCAGCAATAAACTCGGTTATATCTTCTTTTGGAATTTGCTTAGAAATCTTTTTCTTTGGTTTTGGTTTTTCAATAGGAGTATCTTCCTCCCTTGTATCAGGAGCTTCGTATGAAGTAATTGAAACATCTGCAAATGGCTGATCATCACGTTGCACTTCAACCACTTCCACAATTTCATATTCTGGGCCTTTCTTCTTTTTGATTTTACGTTTTGTAACAACTTCTTGAATAACTTCTCCCTTTTCATTTACAATTTCTTTTTCTTCAACTTGTTTTTCAATTTCTTCTATTTCAATTGAATATTCAGGCTGTTCCTCAACAAACGAAATCTTGTCTTCAACAATTTTTTCTTTAAGTTTCTTTGGTTTCTTCACAGGTTTAGTTTCCTCAAACTCTGTCATGGAGAATTTCATTTCTTCTGGTTGTTCTTCTTCTTCTACAACTTCCACTGACTCTTGAGGAATAGTAGGCTTCTTCTTTTTTGGCTTTTTCTCTTTCGGAAGGTCTTCTGATTCTACTAAAGAAATTGTAAGGTCACCAGGAGCGATTTCTTCTATAGCTTCTTGTTTTTTTGCTGGTTTCTTTTTCTTAGGCACTTTGTCAACATCAATCTTTTCATATTCTTCTAATTCTGTTGTAGGTATTTCAAATTCAATTAAAGATTTAATGTAATCATCTAAGTCATTCTTCTTTACTTTCTTTTCTTTAGACTTGCGTGGTTTTTCAGGTTTAGAGACTCCTTCAATAGTAGGAGCTTCATAAGTAGTTACAGTAATTTCAGCTGGTTTACCTTCCTCTTCAACTTCAACAATTTCTATTATATCTTCTTTTGGACCTCTTGTTTTCTTAATTTTTTTCTTGGTTATTTTTTGTATCTTTATTTGCCCTGTTTCATCAACTATTGTCTTTGTTTCAACTTCAGTGTTTTCCTGTATTTGAACTGGTTCTGTCACTTCGACAGAAATTTCTTCTGGTATCCCTTCAGTGATTTCTTCAGTTACGAATTCAATTTCACCTGTTTCTTTTGGTTTTTTGGACTTTTTGTGAATTTTCTTTTCTAAGGTTTCAGTAATTGTATATTCGAAGTTTTCTGGCTGTTCTTCAACTATTTCGATAAGTTCTTCTTTAGTATCTTGTTGTAAAGGTTTCTTTTTCTTAATAGTTTTCTTTTCTTTAGGTTTTTCTTCACTTTCCGGAAGTGATATACTGAATTCTTTATCAATTTTTTCTTTGGAATCAATTTCTTTAGGTCTCTTTATCTCTAGCTGTTGTGGTTCAGTTTCTTCTTGTTGTTCAGGTTTGTGGAAAGGCTTAAGTTCAACAATTTCGTTTGGCTCATCTTGTTGAGGTATTTTTCCTTTTCCAAGAATTATCTTATGTTCCACTTCTTTTTCTTCTACGATATTTTTATCTGGTCTTTTATATTTTGGTTTTATTTCAAGTGGTTCCAAAATTTCTTTATCATATACTTCATGTTCAACTTTTTCTAACTCACTATTTTCAATTTCTTTCGGTTTAAAAGGTTTGGGTTTCTTCTTAAGAAGTTTAAGAGCTTCTTCAACATTACGCGACAGCTCTCCCCTACCACGAATGGTATTTAATGATTTAAATTCCCATGGTATTTCAACGGGTTCAAATGGAATAAAACGAATTCGACTTTTAAGTTTAAAACTTTTAAATCCTACTTCCTCATTAACTTTTTTACCTTTTCTTACCTTACCAACTTGTTTCAATGTAGGGAACTCTTCTGCTGAACAAATTTCCACCTTTGTTGGTTTTTTTATTTCAACTCTTTCAATTTTAATTGGAACTAAATCTGTTATTTTCGTAAGCTGTGCTTTACTTAGTTTTGCCTTTTTAGGAGTTTCAACATCAATTCTTTCATATTTCTGCAGATTAGTTTTTGGTATTTCTTGTTCAATTAACATTTGAATATACTTGTCAAAATCTGTTTTCTTTGGTTTTTTAATTACTTTCTTTTTCTTTGGTTTTGTATCAACCTTTGGTTCTTGATCTGGTAATTGTTCGGATTCAATAACTGTGTAATCATATTGTTGTGGTTTTTCTTCTGGTAATGTTTTTGTTTTTTGTGTTTGTGTTTTATCTCGTGGTTTTTCATCTATATCTGAGATTGTGTAGCTACCTGTTTTTTTTTATACATAAACAATTTTAATTAGCTAATTTCTTAAGAAAAAAGTTTTTGTGCTTAATAATATTTTTATGTAAATCTAACATTTTTGAACCCATAAAAATATTATAATACATTTTCTATATTCTTATTTCATTTTCAGAAAAAAAGCGAAAAAAAATAACTAAACCAAAATATGTTTTCTTATCTAACTTTGAAGTTTTTGGGAAGAATTTCATAATTTCAGTTTTTACTTTTGTAAGTATAAATTTAATATATTTTATTAACTAAAAATATAATTTGGTTTTAATTATTTATTAAACGATTTTTTAATTATTTAATATTAATAAGTGAACTAAGAATTCCGTTAGCTCATTGTTTAAATTAACGTCAAACTTTAGCTATTTAACTGCATATTATTAAATTTTTTCATATATTTTTTTATTTTTAAAAAACACTTTTTTACATTTAACAATAAAAATACTAACATGAATCGAATTTCGCTTTTTAAAATAAATTTTAATTAATGAAATAAAATTTAAAATTTTTCTACGTAGTAAATGGTTTAAACGTAATATAACTTATTTGAAAAACTAACAAAATAAATGAGTAATTAAAAGCAATGTAAAAATTAAATGCGATTACTGCCGAAGACTCTAATTTCTTGTTGTTTTATATTTTAAACTACTTAAACATAAAAAAAATTAGACAAAGCTAAAAAATCATTACAATTTATAGCTTCACCTTCTGATATTTCCGGCTTGTCTTCTACATCATCTTCACTTAAACTTTCCTCAATTTTAATGTCGCCTTTTGTGATAATCTTTTTACTCTTTTTCTTAATTTTTTTATTACCATCTTCTGTTTGTTCAGTTTCGAAAGTTGTTATAATTTCAACATCTCCAATGTCTTCTGATGTTTCTGTGACTAAGAATTATGTGATTTTATTTAGAAAATATATATATTGAAAAAGATATTTTGTGTAAGTGGTCTGTATAAATTTAAAAATGTTGTGTGAAAAGCATGTGTAAAATTTTGTCTTACCAGGGTGTGTTTTTGTTTTTTGTTTTTTATGTGTATGTTTTTTGTGTTTTGGTACATCAACATTTTCAAGAGAACTAACGTCGATTATACTTTGAATATTTTCATCACTTAGTACTCGCAAAACCGAAACAGGTTCATCATCATGAATTTCAGTTGTCAAAGATATTGTAGTGACCGGTTCTTTTCCCTCTTCTTCTATTGTAACAATTTCAGTAACTTCATCTAAATTATTTTCTTTTGGTTTTTTAAATATTTTTTTCCTTGTTTTAATTTCTTTGATTTTACCGGTATCGTCAACTAACGTTAAAGTGCTTATTTCTTCAGGTAATTCTTCAACAGGTACAGAATCTTCTATAATATTATCCGATGGAAGAATTGTCTTTTCTTCAACAGTAACTGTTGTAACAGGAGCTTTTTCATACTCCTCAACGGTCTGAATTTTAGTAATTTCTTGCTTATCTCCAACCGTTTTTTTAATAAGTCTGGTTTTCACAACAGTTTTCCTAGGAACTCCGTCATCGGATTCTGTGAAAAATATTTGCATTTGTTCTGGAAGTTCTTCAACCATTACTTTGGGTGCAATGGGGACTCTTTTCTTTAATTTATCTAGGGATACTTTTATTTCATCCACTGGTCTGTCACTTAATGGTTTCCCCACTTTTTTATTTTTCTCTTTTCTCTTAAACTGAACCTCTGGACTTTCTTGGGAAGGAACATTCTCAATTTCTACAGTAGTTACAGGAGCTTTACCTTCCTCTTCGACAATTTGAATTTTAGTAATTTCAGCATTACCTTCCTTGACTTTCCTTATTACTCGTGTCTTAACTTTGGTTTTCTTTGGTTTTCCATCTTCGGTTACGGTTTCGAACACTTCGACTTTTTCTGGAAGTTCTTCAATTTGCTCTGGTTTTTCTTCAAAAGGAATCTCTTCTGTTTCAACTGTCGTTACAGGTTTTTTGCCCTCTTCTTCAACAACCCGAATTTTGGTAATCTCTTCTTTATCTTTTTTGATTTTCCTAATAACGCGAGTCTTAACTTTAGTTTTCTTTGGTTTTCCATCTTCAGAAACTGTTTCGAATACTTCTATTTGTTCAGGAAGTTCTTCAATTTCTTCTGGCTTTTCTTGGAAAGGAATTTCTTCAGTTTCAACTGTGGTTACAGGTGTTTTTCCTTCTTCTTCAACAACCCGAATTTTGGTAATTTCTTCTTTACCTTTCTTGATTTTCTTAATAACGCGAGTCTTAACTTTAGTTTTCTTTGGTTTTCCATCTTCAGAAACTGTTTCGAAAACTTCTATTTGTTCAGGAAGTTCTTCAATTTCTTCTGGCTTTTCTTGTAAAGGAATTTCTTCAGTTTCAACTGTGGTTACAGGTGTTTTTCCTTCTTCTTCAACAACCCGAATTTTGGTAATTTCTTCTTTACCTTTCTTGATTTTCTTAATAACGCGAGTCTTAACTTTAGTTTTCTTTGGTTTTCCATCTTCAGAAACTGTTTCGAAAACTTCTATTTGTTCTGGAAGTTCTTCAATTTCTTCTGGCTTTTCTTGGAAAGGAATTTCTTCAGTTTCAACTGTGGTTACAGGTGTTTTTCCTTCTTCTTCAACAACCCGAATTTTGGTAATTTCTTCTTTACCTTTCTTGATTTTCTTAATAACGCGAGTCTTAACTTTAGTTTTCTTTGGTTTTCCATCTTCAGAAACTGTTTCGAAAACTTCTATTTGTTCAGGAAGTTCTTCAATTTCTTCTGGCTTTTCTTGGAAAGGAATTTCTTCAGTTTCAACTGTGGTTACAGGTGTTTTTCCTTCTTCTTCAACAACCCGAATTTTGGTAATTTCTTCTTTACCTTTCTTGATTTTCTTAATAACGCGAGTCTTAACTTTAGTTTTCTTTGGTTTTCCATCTTCAGAAACTGTTTCGAAAACTTCTATTTGTTCTGGAAGTTCTTCAATTTCCTCTGGTTTTTCTTCGAGAGGAACTTCTTCTGTTAAAACTGTCGTTACAGGTGTTTTTCCTTCTTCTTCAACAACCCGAATTTTGGTAATTTCTTCTTTACCTTTCTTGATTTTCTTAATAACGCGAGTCTTAACTTTAGTTTTCTTTGGTTTTCCATCTTCAGAAACTGTTTCGAAAACTTCTATTTGTTCAGGAAGTTCTTCAATTTCTTCTGGCTTTTCTTGGAAAGGAATTTCTTCAGTTTCAACTGTGGTTATAGGTGCTTTTCCTTCTTCTTCAACAACCCGAATTTTGGTAATTTCTTCTTTACCTTTCTTGATTTTCTTAATAACGCGAGTCTTAACTTTGGTTTTCTTTGGTTTTCCATCTTCGGTTACAGTTTCGAAAACTTCTATTTGTTCTGGAAGTTCCTCAACTTCTTCTGGCTTTTCTTGGAAAGGAATTTCTTCAGTTTCAACTGTGGTTATAGGTGCTTTTCCTTCTTCTTCAATAACCTTAATCTTGGTAATCTCTTCTTTACCTTTCTTGATTTTCTTTATTACTCGTGTCTTAACTTTTGTTTTCTTTGGCTTTCCATCTTCGGTTATGGTTTCAAACACTTCCACTTGTTCTGGAAGTTCTTCAATTTCATCTGGTTTTTCTTCGATAAGAACTTCCTCTGTTTCAACGGTAGTTATAGGTGCTTTTCCTTCTTCTTCAACTACCTGTATCTTTGTAATTTCTTCTTTACCTTTTTTGATTTTCTTAATAACGCGAGTCTTAACTTTAGTTTTCTTTGGTTTTCCATCTTCGGAAACTGTTTCGAAAACTTCTATTTGTTCTGGAAGTTCCTCAATTTCCTCTGGCTTTTCTTGGAAAGGAACTTCTTCAGTTTCAACTGTGGTTACAGGTGTTTTTCCTTCTTCTTCAACAACTCGAATCTTGGTAATTTCTTCTTTATCTTTCTTGATTTTCTTTATTACTCGTGTCTTAACTTTGGTTTTCTTTGGTTTTCCATCTTCGGTTATGGTTTCAAACACTTCCACTTGTTCTGGAAGTTCTTCAATTTCCTCTGGTTTTTCTTCGAGAGGAACTTCTTCTGTTTCAACTGTGGTTACAGGGATTTTTCCTTCTTCTTCAACAACTCGAATCTTGGTAATTTCTTCTTTACCTTTTTTGATTTTCTTAATAACGCGTGTCTTAACTTTAGTTTTCTTTGGCTTTCCATCTTCGGAAACTGTTTCGAAAACTTCTATTTGTTCTGGAAGTTCCTCAATTTCCTCTGGTTTTTCTTCGAGAGGAACTTCTTCTGTTTCAACTGTGGTTATAGGTGCCTTTCCTTCTTCTTCAACAACCTTAATCTTAGTAATTTCTTCTTTACCTTTCTTGATTTTCTTAATAACGCGAGTCTTAACTTTAGTTTTCTTTGGTTTCCCATCTTCAGAAACTGTTTCGAAAACTTCTATTTGCTCTGGAAGCACTTCAATTTCTTCTGGCTTTTCTTGGAAAGGAATTTCTTCAGTTTCAACCGTGGTTACAGGTTTTTTTCCTTCTTCTTCAACAACTCGAATCTTGGTAATTTCTTCTTTATCTTTCTTGATTTTCTTTATTACTCGTGTCTTAACTTTGGTTTTCTTTGGTTTTCCATCTTCGGTTATAGTTTCAAACACTTCCACTTGTACTGAAAGTTCTTCAATTTCCTCTGGTTTTTCTTCGAGAGGAACTTCTTCTGTTTCAACTGTGGTTACAGGGATTTTTCCTTCTTCTTCAACAACTCGAATCTTGGTAATTTCTTCTTTACCTTTTTTGATTTTCTTAATAACGCGTGTCTTAACTTTAGTTTTCTTTGGTTTTCCATCTTCGGAGACTGTTTCGAAAACTTCTATTTGTTCTGGAAGTTCCTCAATTTCCTCTGGTTTTTCTTCGAGAGGAACTTCTTCTGTTTCAACTGTGGTTACAGGGATTTTTCCTTCCTCTTCAACAACTCGAATCTTGGTAATTTCTTCTTTACCTTTTTTAATTTTCTTAATAACGCGTGTCTTAACTTTAGTTTTCTTTGGTTTTCCATCTTCGGAAACTGTTTCGAAAACTTCTATTTGTTCTGGAAGTTCCTCAATTTCCTCTGGTTTTTCTTCGAGAGGAACTTCTTCTGTTTCAACTGTGGTTACAGGTGCTTTTCCTTCTTCTTCAATTACCTGAATCTTTGTAATTTCTTCTTTACCTTTTTTGATTTTCTTAATAACGCGAGTCTTAACTTTAGTTTTCTTTGGTTTTCCATCTTCGGAAACTGTTTCGAAAACTTCTATTTGTTCTGGAAGTTCCACAATTTCCTCTGGTTTTTCTTCGAGAGGAACTTCTTCTGTTTCAACTGTGGTTACAGGTGTTTTTCCTTCTTCTTCAACAACTCGAATCTTGGTAATTTCTTCTTTACCTTTTTTGATTTTCTTAATAACACGTGTCTTAACTTTAGTTTTCTTTGGTTTTCCATCTTCGGAAACTGTTTCGAAAACTTCGACTTTTTCTGGAAGTTGCTCAATTTCCTCTGGTTTTTCTTCGAGAGGAACTTCTTCTGTTTCAACTGTGGTTACAGGTGCTTTTCCTTCTTCTTCAACAACCCGAATTTTGGTAATTTCTTCTTTACCTCTTTTGATTTTCTTAATAACGCGAGTCTTAACTTTAGTTTTCTTTGGTTTTCCATCTTCAGAAACTGTTTCGAAAACTTCTATTTGTTCTGGAAGTTCCTCAATTTCCACTGGTTTTTCTTCGAGAGGAACTTTTTCTGTTTCAACTGTGGTTACAGGTGTTTTTCCTTCTTCTTCAACAACCCGAATTTTGGTAATTTCTTCTTTACCTCTTTTGATTTTCTTAATAACGCGAGTCTTAACTTTAGTTTTCTTTGGTTTTCCATCTTCGGAAACTGTTTCGAAAACTTCTATTTGTTCTGGAAGTTCCTCAATTTCCTCTGGTTTTTCTTCGAGAGGAACTTCTTCGGTTTCAACTGTGGTTACAGGTGCTTTTCCTTCTTCTTCAACTACCTGAATCTTTGTAATTTCTTCTTTATCTTTTTTGATTTTCTTAATAACGCGAGTCTTAACTTTAGTTTTCTTTGGTTTTCCATCTTCGGAAACTGTTTCGAAAACTTCTATTTGTTCTGGAAGTTCTTCAATTTCTTCTGGCTTTTCTTGGAAAGGAATTTCTTCAGTTTCAACTGTAGTAACAGGTGTTTTTCCTTCTTCTTCAACAACTCGAATCTTGGTAATTTCTTCTTTACCTTTTTTGATTTTCTTAATAACACGTGTCTTAACTTTAGTTTTCTTTGGTTTTCCATCTTCGGAAACTGTTTCGAAAACTTCTATTTGTTCTGGAAGTTCCTCAATTTCCTCTGGTTTTTCTTCGAAAGGAACTTCTTCTGTTTCAACTGTGGTTACTGGTGTTTTTCCTTCTTCTTCAACAACTCGAATCTTGGTAATTTCTTCTTTACCTTTTTTGATTTTCTTAATAACACGTGTCTTAACTTTAGTTTTCTTTGGTTTTCCATCTTCGGAAACTGTTTCGAAAACTTCTATTTGTTCTGGAAGTTCCTCAATTTCCTCTGGTTTTTCTTGGAAAGGAATTTCTTCAGTTTCAACTGTGGTAACAGGTGTTTTTCCTTCTTCTTCAACTACCTGAATCTTTGTAATTTCTTCTTTACCTTTTTTGATTTTCTTAATAACGCGAGTCTTAACTTTAGTTTTCTTTGGTTTTCCATCTTCAGAAACTGTTTCGAAAACTTCTATTTGTTCTGGAAGTTCTTCAATTTCTTCTGGCTTTTCTTGGAAAGGAATTTCTTCAGTTTCAACTGTGGTTACAGGTGTTTTTCCTTCTTCTTCAACAACTCGAATCTTGGTAATTTCTTCTTTACCTTTTTTGATTTTCTTAATAACGCGTGTCTTAACTTTAGTTTTCTTTGGTTTTCCATCTTCGGAAACCGATTCGAAAACTTCTATTTGTTCTGGAAGTTCCTCAATTTCCTCTGGTTTTTCTGCTAGAGAAACTTCTTCAGTTTCAACTGTGGTTACAGGTGCTTTTCCTTCTTCTTCAACTACCTGAATCTTTGTAATTTCTTCTTTACCTTTTTTGATTTTCTTAATAACGCGAGTCTTAACTTTAGTCTTTTTTGGTTTTCCATCTTCGGAAACTGTTTCGAAAACTTCTATTTGTTCTGGAAGTTCCTCAATTTCCTCTGGTTTTTCTTCGAGAGGAACTTCTTCTGTTTTAACTGTGGTTACAGGTGCTTTTCCTTCTTCTTCAACTACCTGAATCTTTGTAATTTCTTCTTTACCTCTTTTGATTTTCTTAATAACGCGAGTCTTAACTTTAGTTTTCTTTGGTTTTCCATCTTCGGAAACTGTTTCGAAAACTTCTATTTGTTCTGGAAGTTCCTCAATTTCTTCTGGCTTTTCTTGGAAAGGAATTTCTTCAGTTTCAACTGTGGTTATAGGTGCCTTTCCTTCTTCTTCAACAACCTTAATCTTAGTAATTTCTTCTTTACCTTTCTTGATTTTCTTAATAACGCGAGTCTTAACTTTAGTTTTCTTTGGTTTTCCATCCTCGGTTATGGTTTCGAACACTTCCACGTGTTCTGGAAGTTCCTCAATTTCCTCTGGTTTTTCTGCTAGAGGAACTTCTTCTGTTTCAACTGTGGTTATAGGTGCCTTTCCTTCTTCTTCAACAACCTTAATCTTAGTAATTTCTTCTTTACCTTTTTTGATTTTCTTAATAACGCGAGTCTTAACTTTAGTTTTCTTTGGTTTTCCATCTTCAGAAACTGTTTCGAAAACTTCTATTTGTTCTGGAAGTTCTTCAATTTCTTCTGGCTTTTCTTGGAAAGGAATTTCTTCAGTTTCAACTGTGGTTATAGGTGCTTTTCCTTCTTCTTCAACAACCTTAATCTTGGTAATCTCTTCTTTACCTTTCTTGATTTTCTTTATTACTCGTGTCTTAACTTTGGTTTTCTTTGGCTTTCCATCTTCGGTTATGGTTTCGAAAACTTCCATTGATTCAGGAAGTTCTTCTACAAACTCTGGTTTTTCCTCAATAGGAGTTTCTTCAGTTTCTACAGTTGTTATCGGGGCTTTTCCTTCTTCTTCAACAACCTGAATCTTTGTTACTTCTTCCTTTCCTTTCTTAATCTTCTTAATAACGCGAGTTTTCACTTTTGTCCTCCGCGGTTTGCCATCTTCTGTTATAGTTTCAAAAACTTCAGTTGTTTCTGGAAGCTCTTCTACAAACTCAGGTCTTTCTTCAACAGGAATTTCTACAGTTTCTACAGTAGTTACCGGGGCTTTTCCTTCTTCTTCAACAACCTGAATCTTTGTAACTTCCTCCTTTCCTTTTTTAATCTTTTTAATAACGCGAGTCTTTACTTTTGTCTTCTTGGGTTTACCATCTTCTGTTATAGTTTCAAAAACTTCAGTTATTTCTGGAAGCTCTTCTACAAACTCAGGTCTTTCTTCAACAGGAATTTCTTCAGTTTCTACAGTAGTTACCGGGGCTTTTCCTTCTTCTTCAACAACCTGAATCTTTGTTACTTCTTCCTTTCCTTTCTTAATTTTTTTAATAACGCGAGTCTTTATTTTTGTCTTCTTGGGTTTGCCATCTTCTGTTATAGTTTCAAAAACTTCAGTTGTTTCTGGAAGCTCTTCTACAAACTCAGGTCTTTCTTCAACAGGAATTTCTTCAGTTTCTACAGTAGTTACCGGGGCTTTTCCTTCTTCTTCAACAACCTGAATCTTTGTTACTTCTTCCTTTCCTTTCTTAATTTTTTTAATAACGCGAGTCTTTACTTTTGTCTTCTTGGGTTTGCCATCTTCTGTTATAGTTTCAAAAACTTCAGTTGTTTCTGGAAGCTCTTCTACAAACTCAGGTCTTTCTTCAACAGGAATTTCTTCAGTTTCTACAGTAGTTACCGGGGCTTTTCCTTCTTCTTCAACAACCTGAATCTTTGTAACTTCCTCCTTTCCTTTTTTAATCTTTTTAATAACGCGAGTCTTTACTTTTGTCTTCTTGGGTTTACCATCTTCTGTTATAGTTTCAAAAACTTCAGTTATTTCTGGAAGCTCTTCTACAAACTCTGGTTTTTCCTCAATAGGAGTTTCTTCAGTTTCTACAGTTGTTATCGGGGCTTTTCCTTCTTCTTCAACAACCTGAATCTTTGTTACTTCTTCCTTTCCTTTCTTAATCTTCTTAATAACGCGAGTTTTCACTTTTGTCCTCCGCGGTTTGCCATCTTCTGTTATAGTTTCAAAAACTTCAGTTGTTTCTGGAAGCTCTTCTACAAACTCAGGTCTTTCTTCAACAGGAATTTCTACAGTTTCTACAGTAGTTACCGGGGCTTTTCCTTCTTCTTCAACAACCTGAATCTTTGTAACTTCCTCCTTTCCTTTTTTAATCTTTTTAATAACGCGAGTCTTTACTTTTGTCTTCTTGGGTTTACCATCTTCTGTTATAGTTTCAAAAACTTCAGTTATTTCTGGAAGCTCTTCTACAAACTCTGGTTTTTCCTCAATAGGAGTTTCTTCAGTTTCTACAGTTGTTATCGGGGCTTTTCCTTCTTCTTCGACAACCTTAATCGTTGTAACTTCTTCCTTTCCTTTCTTAATCTTTTTAATAACACGAGTTTTGACCTTTGTTTTCTTAGGTTTTCCTTCTTCGGTAATAGTTTCAAAAACTTCAATTTTTTCTGGAAGTTCTTCAACCAACTCCTTTGGTTCTTGAGATGGAATTTCTTCAGTTTCTATTGTAGTTACTGGAGCTTTTCCATCTTCTTCAATTACTTGAATCTTTGTAATTTCTTCCTTTCCTTTTTTAATCTTCTTAATAACGCGAGTCTTTACTTTTGTTTTTTTAGGTTTACCATCTTGAGAAATGGTTTCAAATACTTCAGTTGTTTCAGGAAGTTCTTCTACCAACTCTGGTTGCTCTTCAATAGGAATTTCTTCAGTTTCAATGGTTGTTACGGGAGCTTTTCCTTCTTCTTCAAGAGTCTGAATCTTTGTAATTTCTTCCTTCCCTTTTTTAATCTTTTTAATAACACGAGTTTTGACCTTTGTTTTTTTAGGTTTTCCCTCTTCAGTGATTGTTTCAAAAACTTCAGTTGTTTCAGGAAGTTCTTCTACCAACTCTGGTTGCTCTTCAACAGGAATTTCTTCAGTTTCAATGGTTGTTATGGGAGCTTGCCCATCCTCTTCAATGGTCTGAATCTTTGTAACTTCCTCCTTTCCTTTTTTAATCTTCTTAATAACGCGAGTTTTTACTTTTGTCTTTTTCGGTTTACCATCTTCGGTTATAGTTTCAAAAACTTCAATTGTTTCAGGAAGCATTTCTACTATTTCTCGTTTATCTTCAATAGGAATTTCTTCAGTTTCTACAGTTGTTACTGGAGCTTTCCCTTCTTCTTCAACAACTTGAATCTTTGTAACTTCTTCCTTTCCTTTCTTAATCTTTTTAATAATACGAGTTTTAACCTTTGTTTTCTTAGGTTTACCCTCTTCGGTAATTGTTTCGAAAATTTCGATTTTTTCTGGAAGTTCTTCAACCAACTCCTTTGGTTCTTGAGATGGAGTTTCTTTAGTTTCTATTGTAGTAACTGGAGCTTTTCCGTCTTCTTCAATTACTTGAATTTTAGTAATTTCTTCCTTTCCTTTCTTGATCTTTTTAATAACACGAGTTTTAACCTTTGTCTTTTTAGGTTTACCTTCTTCGGTAACAGTTTCAAAAACTTCAAGGGTTTCAGGAAGTTCCTGTACCAACTCAGGTTGCTCTTCAATAGGAATTTCTTCAGTTTCTATGGTTGTAACAGGAGCTTTTCCTTCTTCTTCAAGAGTCTGAATCTTTGTAATTTCTTCCTTTCCCTTCTTAATCTTTTTAATAACACGAGTTTTAACTTTTGTTTTCTTAGGTTTACCTTCTTCGGTAATTGTTTCGAAAATTTCGATTTTTTCTGGAAGTTCTTCAACCAACTCCTTTGGTTCTTGAGAGGGAGTTTCTTCAGTTTCTATTGTAGTTACTGGAGCTTTTCCGTCTTCTTCAATTACTTGAATTTTAGTAATTTCTTCCTTTCCTTTCTTGATCTTTTTAATAACACGAGTTTTAACCTTTGTTTTTTTAGGTTTACCTTCTTCGGTAACAGTTTCAAAAACTTCAAGGGTTTCAGGAAGTTCCTCTATCAACTCAGGTTGCTCTTCAATAGGAATTTCTTCAGTTTCTATGGTTGTAACAGGAGCTTTTCCTTCTTCTTCAAGAGTCTGAATCTTTGTAATTTCTTCCTTTCCTTTCTTGATCTTTTTAATAACACGAGTTTTAACCTTTGTTTTTTTAGGTTTACCTTCTTCGGTAACAGTTTCAAAAACTTCAAGTGTTTCAGGAAGTTCTTCTACTAACTCTGGTTGTTCTTCAATAGTAATTTCTTCAGTTTCTATAGTAGTAACAGGAGCTTGCCCTTCCTCTTCAAGGGTCTGAATCTTTGTAACTTCCTCCTTTCCTTTTTTAATCTTCTTAATAACGCGAGTTTTTACTTTTGTCTTTTTCGGTTTACCATCTTCGGTTATAGTTTCAAAAACTTCAATTGTTTCAGGAAGCATTTCTACTATTTCTCGTTTATCTTCAATAGGAATTTCTTCAGTTTCTACAGTTGTTACTGGAGCTTTCCCTTCTTCTTCAACAACTTGAATTTTAGTAATTTCTTCCTTTCCTTTCTTAATCTTTTTAATAACACGAGTTTTGACCTTTGTTTTCTTAGGTTTACCCTCTTCGGTAATTGTTTCGAAAATTTCGATTTTTTCTGGAAGTTCTTCAACCAACTCCTCTGGTTCTTGAGAGGAAGTTTCTTCAGTTTCTATTGTAGTTACTGGAGCTTTTCCATCTTCTTCAATTACTTTAATTTTAGTAATTTCTTCCTTTCCTTTCTTGATCTTTTTAATAACACGAGTTTTAACCTTTGTCTTTTTAGGTTTACCGTCTTCAGTAACAGTTTCAAAAACTTCAAGTGTTTCAGGAAGTTCTTCTACTAACTCTGGTTGTTCTTCAATAGGAATTTCTTCAGTTTCTATGGTTGTGACAGGAGCTTTTCCTTCTTCTTCAAGAGTCTGAATCTTTGTAACTTCCTCCCTTCCTTTTTTAATCTTCTTAATAACGCGAGTTTTTACTTTTGTCTTTTTCGGTTTACCATCTTCCGTTATAGTTTCAAAAACTTCAATTGTTTCAGGAAGCATTTCTACTATTTCTCGTTTATCTTCAATAGGAATTTCTTCAGTTTCTACAGTTGTTACTGGAGCTTTCCCTTCTTCTTCAACAACTTGAATCTTTGTAACTTCTTCCTTTCCTTTCTTAATCTTTTTAATAACACGTGTTTTGACCTTTGTTTTTTTAGGTTTACCCTCTTCGGTAATTGTTTCGAAAATTTCGATTTTTTCTGGAAGTTCTTCAACCAATTCTTTTGGTTCTTGAGAGGGAGTTTCTTCAGTTTCTATTGTAGTTACTGGAGCTTTTCCATCTTCTTCAATTACTTTAATTTTAGTAATTTCTTCCTTTCCTTTCTTGATCTTTTTAATAACACGAGTTTTAACCTTTGTCTTTTTAGGTTTACCGTCTTCAGTAACAGTTTCAAAAACTTCAAGTGTTTCAGGAAGTTCTTCTACTAACTCTGGTTGTTCTTCAATAGGAATTTCTTCAGTTTCTATAGTAGTAACAGGAGCTTTTCCCTCTTCTTCAAGAGTCTGAATCTTTGTAATTTCTTCCTTTCCTTTCTTAATTTTTTTAATAACACGAGTTTTAACTTTTGTTTTTTTAGGTTTACCCTCTTCGGTAACTGTTTCGAAAACTTCAATTTTTTCTGGAAGTTCTTCAACCAATTCTTTTGGTTCTTGAGGAGGAGTTTCTTTAGTTTCTATTGTAGTTACTGGAGCTTTTCCATCTTCTTCAATTACTTGAATTTTAGTAATTTCTTCCTTTCCTTTCTTAATCTTTTTAATAACACGAGTTTTAACCTTTGTCTTTTTAGGTTTACCTTCTTCGGTAACAGTTTCAAAAACTTCAAGTGTTTCAGGAAGTTCCTCTACCAACTCAGGTTGCTCTTCAATAGGAATTTCTTCAGTTTCTATAGTAGTAACAGGAGCTTTTCCTTCTTCTTCAAGAGTCTGAATCTTTGTAATTTCTTCCTTTCCTTTCTTTATCTTTTTAATAACACGAGTTTTAACTTTTGTCTTTTTAGGTTTACCTTCTTCGGTTAGAGTTTCAAAAACTTCAATTGTTTCAGGAAGTTCTTCTACTAATTCTGGTTGTTCTTTAATAGGAATTTCTTCAGTTTCTATAGTAGTAACAGGAGCTTTTCCTTCTTCTTCAACAACTTGAATCTTTGTAATTTCTTCTTTTCCTTTCTTTATCTTTTTAATAACACGAGTTTTAACTTTAGTCTTTTTAGGTTTACCTTCTTCGGTAACAATTTCAAAAACTTCAGTTGTTTCAGGAAGTTCTTCTACCACCTCTGATTGCTCTTCAATTGGAATTTCCTCAGTTTCTATGGTTGTAACAGGAGCTTTTCCTTCTTCTTCAATAGTCCGAATCTTTGTAATTTCTTCCTTTCCTTTCTTAATTTTTTTAATAACACGAGTTTTGACCTTTGTTTTTTTAGGTTTACCCTCTTCGGTAATTGTTTCGAAAACTTCAATTTTTTCTGGAAGTTCTTCAACCAATTCTTTTGGTTCTTGGGAGGGAGTTTCTTCAGTTTCTATTGTAGTTACTGGAGCTTTTCCTTCTTCTTCAATTACTTGAATTTTAGTAATTTCTTCCTTTCCCTTCTTAATCTTTTTAATAACACGAGTTTTAACCTTTGTCTTTTTAGGTTTACCTTCTTCAGTAACAGTTTCAAAAACTTCAAGTGTTTCAGGAAGTTCCTCTACTAACTCAGGTTGATCTTCAATAGAATGTTCTTCAGTTTCTATGGTTGTAACAGGAGCTTTTCCTTCTTCTTCAAGAGTCTGAATCTTTGTAATTTCTTCTTTTCCTTTCTTAATTTTTTTAATAACACGAGTTTTAACTTTTGTTTTTTTAGGTTTACCCTCTTCGGTAATTGTTTCGAAAACTTCAATTTTTTCTGGAAGTTCTTCAACCAATTCTTTTGGTTCTTGAGAGGGAATTTCTTCTGTTTCTATTGTGGTTACTGGAGCTTTTCCATCTTCTTCAGTTACTTGAATTTTAGTAATTTCTTCCTTTCCTTTCTTGATCTTTTTAATAACACGAGTTTTAACTTTTGTCTTTTTAGGTTTACCTTCTTCGGTAACAGTTTCAAAAACTTCAAGGGTTTCAGGAAGTTCCTCTACCAACTCTGGTTGCTCTTCAATAGAAATTTCTTCAGTTTCTATGGTTGTTACGGGAGCTTTTCCTTCTTCTTCAAGAGTCCGAATCTTTGTAATTTCTTCCTTTCCTTTCTTAATTTTTTTAATAACACGAGTTTTGACCTTTGTTTTTTTAGGTTTACCCTCTTCAGTAATTGTTTCGAAAACTTCAATTTTTTCTGGAAGTTCTTCAACCAATTCTTTTGGTTCTTGAGAGGGAATTTCTTCTGTTTCTATTGTGGTTACTGGAGCTTTTCCATCTTCTTCAATTACTTGAATTTTAGTAATTTCTTCCTTTCCTTTTTTAATCTTTTTAATAACACGAGTTTTAACTTTTGTCTTTTTAGGTTTACCTTCTTCGGTAACAGTTTCAAAAACTTCAAGTGTTTCAGGAAGTTCTTCTACTAACTCTGGTTGTTCTTCAATAGGAATTTCTTCAGTTTCTATAGTTGTAACAGGAGCTTTTCCTTCTTCTTCAACAACTTGAATCTTTGTAATTTCTTCCTTTCCTTTCTTAATTTTTTTAATAACACGAGTTTTAACTTTTGTTTTTTTAGGTTTACCCTCTTCGGTAATTGTTTCGAAAACTTCAATTTTTTCTGGAAGTTCTTCAACCAATTCGTTTGGTTCTTGGGAGGGAGTTTCTTCAGTTTCTATTGTAGTTACTGGAGCTTTTCCTTCTTCTTCAATTACTTGAATTTTAGTAATTTCTTCCTTTCCTTTCTTAATCTTTTTAATAACACGAGTTTTAACCTTTGTCTTTTTAGGTTTACCTTCTTCGGTAACAGTTTCAAAAACTTCAAGTGTTTCAGGAAGTTCCTCTACCAACTCAGGTTGCTCTTCAATAGAAATTTCTTCAGTTTCTATAGTAGTAACAGGAGCTTTTCCTTCTTCTTCAAGAGTCTGAATCTTTGTAATTTCTTCCTTTCCTTTCTTTATCTTTTTAATAACACGAGTTTTAACTTTTGTCTCTTTTGGTTTACCTTCTTCGGTAACAGTTTCAAAAACTTCAATAGTTTCAGGAAGTTCTTCTACCAACTCAGGTTGCTCTTCAATAGGAATTTCTTCAGTTTCTATGGTTGTAACAGGAGCTTTTCCTTCTTCTTCAAGAGTCTGAATCTTTGTAATTTCTTCCTTTCCTTTCTTAATTTTTTTAATAACACGAGTTTTAACTTTTGTTTTTTTAAGTTTACCTTCATCGGTAATTGTTTCGAAAACTTCAATTTTTTCTGGAAGTTCTTCAACCAATTCTTTTGGTTCTTGAGAAGGAGTTTCTTCAGTTTCTATTGTAGTTACTGGAGCTTTTCCATCTTCTTCAATTACTTTAATTTTAGTAATTTCTTCCTTTCCTTTCTTGATCTTTTTAATAACACGAGTTTTTACTGTTTTCTTTTTAGGTTTTCCTTCTTCAGTACTAGTTTCAAAAACTTCAATTGTTTCAGGAAGCATTTCTACCACTTCTGGTTTTTGGTCAATGGGAATTTGTTCAGTTTCTATGGTTGTAACCGGAGCGTTCCCTTCTTCTTCAACTACTTGAATCTTGGTTACTTCTTCCTTTCCTTTCTTAATCTTTTTTATAACACGAGTCTTCACCTTTTTCTTTATGAGTTTTCCCTCTTTTGTTAGAGTTTCAAAGACTTCGGTTGTTTCAGGAAGTTCTTCCACGAGTTCTGGCTTTTCTTCAGTAGAGACTATCTCAGTTTCTAAAGTAGTTACTGGTTCCTTCCCTTCTTCTTCTACTACCTGAATTTTTGTAATTTCTTCTTTTCCTTTTTGAATTTTTTTAATAATGCGAGTTTTTACTTTTGTTTTCTTTAGCTTGCCCTCTGGTGTAATAGTTTCAATAATTTTAATTTCTTCGGGAATTTCTTCAACCTTTTGAATTGGTTCTTCTTCTGGTTGTTTTTGTTCGCTTTTGCGAGGTACCTTTTCGTGTTTGATTGTTGTTTGTGTTGTTTCTGAGTGTTTTGTGTATTGTTTCTGTGTGATCGTTGGAGATTCATCTGTTTAAGGAAAACGATGTTAGCTTCAAGTGTATTGTTGTATGATAAAGTTTTTTGTTTTTATTTAATTTTTCTTTCAATATGTGAAAATTTTTTAGTTTTTTAAATATTTACGTTTTCGTGTTTTTGTTTTTTTTTTTTTTTTGTATTTTATATCCTTGCCAACCAATAAAATAATATTTGTATAAATCTGATAACAAGTTTTGATAATTGCGACATGAACTATGACACATTTTAATGTATATTTTGAAATTTTAATTGTATTGTGTTATTTGATTTTCATAATTTATAAAGTAAATTGAATGTTTAATTTTAGCTTATGTTTTATTGTGCTTTGTTTTTATTATGTATAATTTAATAGTAAATAGTGTCTTTGAACAAAAAAATATTTATACGCCATGAATGTTTTTTTTAATTAGAAAACTTTTTTTTTGTATAACTTGCTTTTTAAATTTTGGTGTTTAAGAATTTATTTAATTGAATGAAATTTCTTAATGTTTGTTTTATATTCATGTATGAATGTCATCATTATATGATTTTATTAAAATTTAGTTTTGATTTTATTTTTTTTTGTAAATAAATTATTAATTTTAAGATATGTTTTAATATTGCCTATCCATTTTAAATTTTGAATATTTTTATTAAGAGCATCTTTTGTTATGTACACATTTTAAATTGTTTTTTTGTTTCTCTTTTGTTTGAAGTCTGATAAATTAAACGGTTTTTATAAAAGCTCTGTATTTTTATTTTAATACAATTAATTTAATTTACTAAGTATACTATTAATTACATTTTGATATATTAATAAAATTTTAAAGCATAGATGAAAAACTATCAATTAAAATTTTTAAAATGTAACTAAAATAATTTAAATATACTGAAAATCTTTAATTTCTTTGCAAAAAAAAAAAAATATTTTAACTAACTTTAAATCAATGCTGGTAAAAATTTTATAAAAAAGCCTTAATTATAATTAATGAAAAAAGATTTATAAGAGAGAGAAAAATTACATGAATTAAATTTTTCTTGATCCATTTTCGAATTTTTTAGAAATTAACTAATAAAAATCTGACAGATCACTTTTTATTGTACCTATTGAATTGTTTTGAAATTGAAGACATATTCAATAATTTGAAGAA
This sequence comes from Dolichopus griseipennis, assembly GCA_963082915.1. Taxonomy (NCBI): domain Eukaryota; kingdom Metazoa; phylum Arthropoda; class Insecta; order Diptera; family Dolichopodidae; genus Dolichopus; species Dolichopus griseipennis. The sequence goes on along the minus strand of OY720443.1, from coordinate 41,810,931 downwards.
TTACATACCTATTGGTATTTATCTGTATTATGTTTGGTCTGTTTTGCGTTAGAACATTTTGTGATCATTAATTTCATTTTTAACTCATGTTTGTATCTTTCCTTGTATGTAGTTCAATATTTATATGCATTTATGAATATTTTAGTTTTTTTTTTAAAGTTTACTTATATATGTGTCTGATTGAAATTATTTTATTTTTTAAATTAATTAAATAATATTTTATTTTATTTTTTCAAATAATAATTCTGGAAAATCAAAAATTTGGCTATTTTTATTCATCTTGCTATATGTACGCAACGTACAATCCTTATAGTCTAATTGTTTTTTTACAATTTAAATTTACAATATTGCTTTAAAATAAATTAAAAAAAAATTTGCTATAAAAATAATCCAATAAAAAACCTAATAATACATACATATATTCTTTTTAATTAATATTATAGTATATATATATATTATATGTACTTGTATGTTATATACCTAATTAAGCGTTCTATAATTACATTTTAGTAGTAACAATTATATAATAAAAATAAATTTAATTTAATTGCAAATTAATTTCATGTAATATTATACCTACATGTTAATATAATATTTCTTCAAGGGCTTTTTATATTTTTAATTTAACGATTACCTTACCTTCTTTAGTTTTAGTTCCTTTTCATATTTTTATTATTTAAAACTTAAAAGAATTCTTAAAGTTTTTATTTTAGTCATGTTAATTATTTATTTTTCAAGTTAATTTTATGTATTTATATATATATATTTATAAAATTATATATATATATATAAATATATATATTATAAAATGTATGCGTCTACTTAAATATTTAAAAGCTTATATGAAAACAGAAAACTCTAGCGAGAAGCAAAAAAAAAACTCCCAAAATATAGGACGGTAATTATTTTTTCAAAATGTTTACACCTTCTGTCAAAATTAGTGTTTGTTCTTCTTCAAAAGTTTCTTCTAAAAATTATAAATACATTTTTTTTGATTTAAAAATATAAAAAAAAAAAATAACAAAAATATTATACTACACATGGTCACATATACATATTTACTTACCAATTCTTATATGTGCAATAGCTTCTGTTTTGGTTGTAACAAATGAAGTTTCTGTTGTTCTCTATATTACAGAGTTTTAATATTGTATATATATATATTATATATATATATGTATATATATATATGTATAAATAGAATATAAAAATTAAATTAATTTAGCTTAAATAATATTTAAAACATAAATCGTTTGAAATTAGAAATAAATGTATATATATAATATATACATATTATTTTTTTTTAAACCGAATAAGACAACAACAAAACTAACAAACCTCCTTTGAAGTAATTTTCCAATCATGAATTAAAAAATCTTCTTTTAAGAATTTTTTCATAAGTTCCTCTATGGATATTTTGCAAGTTTCAATTAGTCGTGTAAAAGCTTTGAAACCAACTGTAGAAGCTAAAATTGTTTCATCAACATTAGTCTCTTCACTTAATATTTGAGAAATTAAATTTTCTTGTCCTTCTCGTTCAAGCAATTGTACTAAAGCAGATTGAGATTCTGGTTTTCTTAATGCTTGAAATATATTTTGTTCATACATATATGTTATTTGACTTAATTCTAAGCCGTGACTTAATAAAAGACTAATAGATGCTAGGTCTCTTAACGGAGCTTCACCAACTTTTAAAGTATCAGTATGAATAAAACTAAGCATTTGATTAACTTCTTCAAGGTATAATATTTTTGTAATATCTTCTTGTGTAATAGATTTATAATGTACTTTTTCCTTTATTGTATTGACAATTTCACTAATTTCAATTTTTGTTGTTTCTTTAACTACTGTTGTAGATGATTCTTCTACAATAATTTTACTTTCAACAAAAGCTGATTCTTTCTTTTCTGATGTGCCTGTTTTAGTAATAATTATTGATTCATTTACTTCAGTATCATCCATTTCATATTCATCTGTTATCTTTCTGTCTTTAGTTATGTTTGATTTAACAGTTACTTTTGGTGTTTTGAGTACTTTTTTTAATACTTTTTTCTTTATTTTGCCTTTTTTCCCAATTGATTTGTCAACTGTTGCAGCTGAAGACTCATCTAGTTTAGCTCGACTTAAGTTCATACCGATTTCATTGACTAGCTTACATATATAAACTCCATAATCTTCTCTAGTAATATCGATTATTTCGCAAGAAGATATGTTTCCTTCTGTTATAATATTATAATGATCAGAATCATGAAGCAAAACACTACCATGATACCATTCAACATCTAAACATTGTTGAAGTTTGAAATATTAAATAAATTTTAATTACGAAAAAAAAAAAAAATACATTATTTTATCAAAATATTAAAAACTTTTATACTTATAAATCATTTTTTTTTGTAATATATTTTTTAGACTATTAAAAGTTTTTTAATACGAAGATAAAATAATCAGCACCAAATTCTAATATTTTTTTAAATTTAATTTTAGAGATACCTGGAACTGGATTTCCTGACATTTGACATTCAAACCTAGCACTCTCTCCAATAGCACCTCTGGCATCTTTTATTTCATTGATAAACGAGGGCGTACATTTGGCAGCTGAAAAGCGGCATTAATATATATACATAAAAAGCGATTTTAAGCGAAATTTTATAATAATTTGCCTTAAATTTTTTATACGATCATAGCTTTTGTTAATATAATATCAAATATTATAAATTTTTTTATTTTGTATTAGTATGTATATGTATATGTAAATAATTTTTAAAAATATTAATATTAATTTTCAACACATTATAATATATTGTATCTATATATGTAATTTACATCTAAATTTCAGTTTTTTTAAATAATTTAGTGTATTGTTTGTCCTCTGAGACAACAATTTAAATAATATCTAACAAAAAAATTATTTCTATTTAAGCGATTAATTTAATTTGTACTTGTTTTAACTTACATAACTTTATAATTCTTAGCTTACAAAATTTAGTAATAAAAATATCGACTATTAAATTCCGGTAATTTAGTCAATTGTTATAAAAACTGTGTATTTTCACTATCCAGTATCCGCACAACTAATACAAAAATTTTTTACACAGTGAATCCTTCAATTATGTATGTAATTATCACGATTATCGTGTTAATAATGTTTAATTAATACTGTAAATGGAACAATTCAGTATATATAATTTGTTTATTAAAGATTATACTCGTAGATACATATAAATTAATAAATTTTATTTTTTATATAAACAAATAAAAAAACGGAAAAATAAGAATTTTGTAAATAATTAAACAAAAATATTTACGTGAAAGTAATACACAATTTTGCAAGTTACTTATAAAGTTCTGATAATTTTTATTAGGTATTAAATTTAAAAGTGAATTAAATATTAATTAAACTAATATTATAATTATGTAAATTTAATGTATATTTTTTAAAAGCTGCAGCCATATATATATTATTTAATAAATAAATTTTTATTATCATATGAGATTTTTATTTAAAATATTTTTTTAATTTAACAAACACACTTTTATAATGATTACCAAAATACATGAATATATACTTTTTTTTTGGAGGATGGCGTATAAATTTTATAGTGTAAAAAATTAAATGACTCGAAGTAAAAATCAACATTTTTCTTTGACTTTGTTTTTTTTTTAATAGAACCGTAGTAAAAAACTTCTCAAATAACTGTTTAATTTTTTTGTTGATATTTATATGAATTACAATTATTTATTTGTATGCAAAGATATAATTGAAATGCAACATCTAGTTTTGTGTACATTTTTTCCAAATATTTATCCTATTGCAGGAAAATATAAAATCGACAATTTAACTTGAAGACACTTACCTTTAAGAGCCTCTTGCATTTGTTCCATATGAATAACCCATTCAGGTTTTCTATAGTCTTTAGTTCCGAAAATTTCTTTAAAATAGCAAAAATATATTTTTTTTTAAAATAAGGTAAAATTTAAAAAATTAAATTATAATATTAACATTATATATATTGTATTATGTGTTTGTACTATATGTATATATATATAAATACTAAAGTAACTGCTTAAATATATTTTAAACATGAAAATGAAATGTTAAAGTAAGTTCTATGATGAACGATATTTTTTTTTTTTTAAAAGCTGAAAAATAAAACTTTAAAATAAATTTTATATTTATTTTAATTATAATTAATAAATTATAATAAAAAAAAAAAAAAAAATTCTATCAGTCTTTTTATAAATTATACATACACAGTATGTATTCATACGGTTATGTACATTATATACATATCCACATATATAACATAAAATTTATGCGTAAAGTACCTTCATCAGCGGTCATCACTTCTGTTGATGATTTAATTACTCCTAATGGATTAAATGCTTCGAAAGTGATTACACTATTAATGTAATTTCTAATGTCATTTATAATCAACGTTGAAACGCCTGTTTTTGTAACACATTTTGTACACTCAGCACGTTCTTTAATTTCTTCGTTATTATGGAACCATTTAACAATGGGTGTCGGTTTACCAACAACATGTACTTCGAATGTCGTTGGTTCATCTGGTCGTACGACAGTTTTCTTCGGTAATTTTTTAACTAATTTTGGTCGTTCCTCATCCAATGACAATGTCTAATAAATAAAATATTTTAAATATTTTTATATAATTTGGGGAAAAAAAAATCAAGTACACTTAAACATATATTTTTAAAAAATACCTTATCTAAAAGATCTTCTTCAGACATAGTAATACCGGTAATTTCAGAATCGGGGATGTATTCAAATGCTGTAAATAATTAAGTTACAAATGAAAATAAAAAAATTAGAAATGGAAAGATCAGGGAAATACTGTTTGATGTCATACAAAATTAACTATAAATATTATTATTGAAACTCAGACCTGTAATATTTACTGTTGCTGTGGATTCAGCTTTGCCAACTTTATTTTCAGCTAAACAAACATATTCGCCAGCATCTTCTGGGAATACTTCTGTTATTGTTAATATGCAGTAGCCTTCATCATCTTGAGAAATTGTAGTTTCTTTTGTTTCTTTAACAGGTTCGCCATTGTGATACCATCCTACTTTAGGTGTGGGCATTCCATTAACTCTACATACTAATTGCACTAATTCACCATCCATTGTATGAATTGGTTCTAATGTTTTAGTAAACCTAGGTGAAATATATTCAGCAACTTCTTCCATTACAGTTTCTTCCAATAAATTAACTGTGGCTGTAGACATTACTGATCCACAGACATTTTCAGCCCGACACGTATAAAGTCCAGCTTGTTGTGGATGGAAAGCTTGTATAATTAATATTGATTTATTCTCTTTGGAAATTATTTTTGTTTCTGGTGTATGACGAATAGGTTCGTTTTCAAAGAACCATTGGAATGAAGCTGATGGCTGTGCATCTACAATAGCTTCAATTAATGCAACTTCATTTTCAGCTACAAATTTCGGTTGTAATGGTTTAACAAATCTGGGTGGCATTACACCTTCTTCTCCTTGCTCTGGTAAGTCAGAAATAACGACAGTAGCTGCTGATTTTGCTTGTCCAACATCATTTTTAACGCAAACTTCGTATTTACCAGCTCTTTTGCGAGTCATATTTTCAATAATTAATTCACTCAATCCTTGTGAATCATTGTTCACAATTTTAACATCTTGATTTTCAATAATAGCTTTTCCGTTTCGAGTCCATAGAACTGTAGGTATTGGAAAGCCTTTATAATTAGCCTGATAAACCAAAGTAGACCCTGTACGAAGTTTCTGGGCTTCAATTGAAGTAACTGTAGGAGCAACAAATACCTCTTTCTTTTCTAATTTTTTGTCAATACATTTTAGAATATTGGCATTTCCAATTGCTCTTCCATATTTATTTTCCACTTGAATAGAATATATTAATGCTTCGTTAGGAGTTGGATTATAAAGTTCAAGAACTACTTCTCCTGATTCTTCATCATAAATCAAATTTAATGAATCATTAGGTTTAACTTCTTCAGTTCCTTTATACCACACAACTTTTGGTTTTGGTAAACCATTTACTTTACATGTAACTGTTGCTTTGTTTTCTTCCTCACTAAATTCAATTTTTAATGGTCTTACAAATAACGGTGCCATTCCACGTTCTTTTTCTACAAAATATATTTTATATTAATTAATATTTATCTTTTGAAATTAAATTATTTATTATGAATTAACATTATTATAACAAGGATACGTACCAAGAAGGACAGTTGATCTAGTATGAGCTACACCAGCTTGATTTCTTGCTTCACATGTGTATACACCAATATCTTGTTCGTTTAAATCCAATATTTGTAAAGTTACTGTATTCTCAGTTAAATGAATAACATGCTTTTGGGATGAATTCAGTTCAGTTTCATTTAAGTACCATTTAACAATTGGATGTGGTTGACCTTCAAATGATGTTTCAAGTACTATAGTTGCACCAGGTAAACATTTCCGAGCCTCCAATTTTTTAATAAATTTAGGGGGAATGAGATTTGCTTTCTTCTTCTTCGGAACTTTCTTAACTTCAATCTTTTTACTTTCAATATTAATTGATTCCTCTTCAATTACTTCTGGTACAATTTCTTGAACTTCATCATCTACAACTGTTTCATCAGGCATGTCCTTAATTCGTTTTTGTGTTATAAGTTCCAATTCAGGCAAGGGTTGACTGTCATCAATTAACATCGTACGTTTCTCTTTTTTTACGATATTCGAAGTAACTTTCATCGTCATATCTTTTTTAAATTCTTCAGTTGTAATTTCAGGTTCTTGCATTTTTTTGACAGGTTTTTCCCTTTTTTTCAAGCTGATTGTTTTTTGAGAAATTTCTTTAGTTGGTTCATCAATCATTTGTTCTTCTTCTAGGTTTTCGTATTCTTGATCTGGAACTAATTCAGACTCCTCTGGTTGTCCCTTTTTAATTGGTTTTAACTTCCTTTTGGGCTTCTTTTTTATTATTTCTTCTTCTTCAATTATTTGAATTTCGACTTCGCGTTCGACTTCTTCGGCTTCTTCGGGCTCACTTACGACATCTTCTTCCTTAACATCTGCAGTTGGTTTTGGTTTAATCTTTTTTACCTTTTTGGAAACTTTTTCAACAGTTTGTTCAGGTATTTCTTCCTGCGGGGTTTCTTCAATTTCTTCTTGTTCATCAGGTTGCTGAGTATCACGTGGTACGTTTTTCAATTTGTGAGTAATGAATTCCGGTACTTCTTCAACTTTACCACGTTTAGGTTTTTCAGGTTTCTTTTTCGAAGGTTTAGGTGTATCTGGTTTTATTTGGTCTGTTTCATCTAATTTATGTTCTACCTCCTGAATTTGTGCTGAAGGAGATTCTTCAACTTTTTCAGGCTTTTTCAAAGCTGCTTTTTTCTGTCCTCTTTGCCAAAGTTTTGGCTGCTCTTCTGGTTTAGTTTCTTCTTCGGTTGGAGTTAACGTAACTGTATCTTCAATAATTTCAGGTTCTTCTCTAGTTGGTTTTGATGGCTTTTTCTTTCCTCTTTCCCACATTTTTGGTTTTTCTTGAGGTTGTGATACTTGTGCGACTTCTTCTTCAGTTGGAACAATAGAACTACAATCTTCAATATGTTGAAGATCTTTTGGCTTAGGTTTTTTACCTCTTTGCCATATTTTAGGTTCTTCTTGAGGTACTTCGGGTACTTCTTCTTGGGTTGGAGCAATGAAACTTGAATCTTCAATATGTTGAGTTTCTTGTGGCTTTGGTTTTCTACCTCTTTGCCACAATTTAGGTTCTTCTTGTGGTTGTGAAACTTGGGGTACTTCATCTTTAGTAGGCACTTCATCTTTAGAAGGAGCTATGAAGTTAGAATCTTCAATATGTTGGGGTACTTGTTGTTTAGGCTTCTTGACTCTCTCCCTCATTTTAGGTTGTTCTTGTGGTTGACCCTCTTGCGGTACATCAGTTGGTGTTATGATACTAGACTCTTCAACGTGTTGAAGCTCTTGTGGCTTAGGTTTTTTGCCTCTTTGCCACATTTTAGGTTCTTCTTGTGGAACGTTGGGTACTTCTTCTTCAGTTTGAGCTATGAAAGTTGAATCTTCAATATGTTGAGTTTCTTGTGGCTTTGGTTTTCTACCTCTTTGCCACAATTTAGGTTCCTCTTGTGGCTGTGATACTTGGGGTACTTCATCTTTAGTAGGCACTATGAAGTTAGAATCTTCAATATGTTGGGGTACTTGTTGTTTAGGCTTCCTGCCTCTCTCCCACATTTTAGGTTGTTCTTGTGGTTGACCATCTTGAGGTAGATCTTTTTGAGTTGGAGTTATGAAACTAGACTCTTCAGTGTGTTGAAGTTCTTGCGGCTTAGGTTTTTTTCCTCTTTGCCACATTTTAGGTTCTTCTTGTGGAACGTTGGGTACTTCTTCTTCAGTTGGAGCTATGAAACTAGAATCTTCTATATGTCGAGGTACTTCTGCAGGACTAATGAAATCAGAATCCTCGGTATGTTGTCGGATTTGTTGTTGCTGTTGCCTTGTTTGCTTCAATTGTGATCTTTGTTGTATTATTTGTTGTTGAGCTTTTAAGTCCAACAGAGAAGAATCCTCTGTTGTCTGGAATACTAAGTTTGCAGAAACTGATTGTTGACCTTCTACAACTTCTTCAGTTTTCATCACCTTTTTCATAAATTGCGGAACTTGTCTCTCAGAAGGTTTAGGCTTTGGTTTTCCTCTTTGCCACATCAAGGGCTGCTCTTCTGGCAATTGTTGAGCATTTAATGTAATATTTTCATCAACTTGTAATAATGTTGTATCTTCCAAATGTTGCATCTCTGCTGGTTTTCCAAAGGCAGGTTTCATTCCTCTGGGCCAAGCAACAGGTTCTTCATGTCTTTGCTTAGTAATTAATTTTTCATCAAGTTGAGTTACAAACACATTGTCCTCTAAATGTTGATGTTGTTCCAAAGCAGTTTGAAGATTTTTACCTCTATCCCATAGAGCGGCTTGTTGTTGCCTTAAAATTCTTTGAATTTCCAAGCTTTCATGTTCTTCGGCACTCAATATAGTAGAATCTTCAATATTTGACATCAATTGTTTATACAGTTCCGGATTCTGCTCTAATATTTTCTGATATTGTTCATAGTTAAGGACTTGATGGCCTCTTAACAATTTTTCACTTTCAATAGCAGTTTCTTGCAAATTAGACTGTTTATGAATTTGATTATACATTGTTTGAATAGATGTAGCTTTTAATTCTACATCTTCCACATTGAAGTGATCTATTTCCTTTTGAGTTCTTTGAACCGCTTTTAAATGTTTCCTCATTTCCACCCATGGAATTTCACTTACTTTTGTCTTTTGTATTTGCATTAATTGATCTATTTGATTTGTTATTTCCATAATTGCAACATTCTCAACATGTTTCAATTGTTCAAATTCTCTTGCTCTTGTATCGTGACTAATATCTGTTAATAACTCATCTTCATTTAATTGTTCATTGTAAAGTATTTGTTTATGTAATTCTACTTCATCTAATTGAAGTGATTCAATTTTTTTTGATACGGTGGCAACTTGTTTTAGTTTTTCTTTCATTACTTTCCATGGAATAACATCAGCAGCATCTGTTTTACTTTCAATAATTTTATCTAATTCAGCACCAAGACCAAGTAATCCTCGTTGTCTTTCTAATTTCATTGATTTTAAGCAAACTTTAGCTAATTCATATTTGGGAATTTCTTTCTTTTCAATTTGCGCTGGTTTCAACTTGATTGGTTCTTCAGTCCAAGATTTAACAGGCTGAGGTTTTGTACCCGGTAAGAAAGGTTGTTTAAAAGTAGCCCGACCTTGCAATGGTCTGCAACTTTTACGCCAGGAAATAGGATTATTTTGAGGTGCACTCTTGCTTCGCATTTTTTTCTTTTTGCCCTGTGGTCTATCAGATGACGGAACACGTAATAACTGTTGACCAGATGAAGGATAACCTGGCATTCCTGGGTATCCTGATGCAGGATAATCATCCCTACCATCAGATGAAGATTCATCTTCAAGAGAATCACTTTTACGTAATTCATATGCCGAAATACGTCTCTCTATAAACGTAAATTAAAAAAAAAAAAAATTTAAATTTTAAATCAAGTGATTAATAAAATGATTACAAAAACAAAAAAAAAAATTACCTAATTTTTGAGTAAATAATGTAATTTTGTTTTAAATTTATTTTATTAATTAAACATACATAGCTATTAAAAATCTAATATATTAGTAACTACATCAATTAGTTTATATAAAAAGCTTTTTAAATTTCAATTATAGTTATATTAAACTATTCAATTGCAGTAGAAATTAAAAAAAAAAATTTCTTATTGTCAAAAAAAAATGTTTAAATATCAAAATAAAATAAAAAATTTTTACAGCCAGTACGATATTTTTTCATAAGAGATAATTCATATCTTTTAATAAAAAAAATTATATTCAGAAATGAAATGGTTCACAAATAAATCAAATATAAAAGCCCTAAATCAAAAACTTTTTTTTATGGATAAAATCATGTTTCTGCTGTTAAATATAGAACTTGTTTTGTTTTCTTTTTTTTTTTTTTTTGGTAAAGTGTTTCATTTTCTAAACAGAATTTTAAAAAATAAATCTTTCGTTTTTTTTTTTTTGTGGTCATAATTTTAAATAAAAAATCAAAAAAATTTCAAAAATATTTTATTTCAATCATTTAAATTCATTTCTGAATAAAGATAAAAACTCAAATAAAAAAAAAATTTTTGAAGTTTCTGAACGCATTAAAATACCATTTGTAACAACGTGTTATACTTGCTGCATAGTACTGCACCTAAAATTTTAAGAAAAAATTTTCCAAAACAAAATAAGAACTCAAAAATTAACAAAAAGCTTTTCATTTCGGAGAGGGAGCATTTATATATATATATATATACATATATGTATATATTTTTGAAAATTAACGAGAATGATTTGATTTGGTCCAGTTAGTTGTTAACATGATTTCACGCGGCTTGTTTCTGCTCAACTAAAATTGAAAATTTTAAAAATTTTAAATAAATTTTATGCTTTTATCTCTACACAAAATTTTTTAAGATACAATTTAAAATTATTTTCCTTTTTTTAATTTATATTTTTTTTTTAATTTTTTTCCTTTATTTTTTTTTTTTTTTTTTTTGTACAACTGTATACAATTATATACAAATATACAATACAATTTATACATAAATGAAAATACAAAAATATATTTATAAAAAAAAAAAATGTCTCACCTGATGTTATCCCGTAAAATCAACGCCTACTATAAATTAAGGTTTGAGGTATATATTAAAACTAATGGTAAATAACATTATTTTTTTAATTTATTAATTTTTGAGTTTTTTGTTTTTAAGTTTTGTTTTTTTTTTTCAATTTATAAAAGAAAATACACAACAGACATGATATATACAATATATTTTAAAAATATAATTTAATGAATCACAATTTTTTAGACAGATGCCAATTGCATGGTGAAACATAATTTTATAGAATGTTCTAGAAGGTTTATTGAATCATAATCACAGACGTTGTGATTAATTATTAATATTTATAATCTATGAAATAATTTATGCAATTTTATTATTTTTTAATTTTTTTTTTATATTATATTTAGTAAAAAAAAGTTTGATTAAATGTCAACTTATTATTTTTCTATTTCAATATGAATTGCAAAATGTACATTAAAATATGTTTTAATTTTTTTTTACTTACATTGTATCATTTCTGTTAACTGTATATTTCTCGTTAAATTATTTTTTTTATTTATCTTAGTTATATAAATAATTATTTTTAAATTTTATTTCTTTTAAATATTAAATTAATTAAATTTTACTTATAAAAAACAACAGTGTTTTGTTTTATTGAAAAAGCTTTTATATTTGAAAGCTGCATTATTCCAAGTTTTTTGCAAAACTAATTTGACATTTTTTTAAAATAGTTACCAAATATATATTAAGTAGTTAAAGATACTTTATAATAGTATAAATTATTTTTTAAATAATTTCAATGAAAATACAATATTATTAAATATATAAAATAATTTTAACAAAATGGGTAAAATATTCAAAAATCAATATACTGGTACTGAGGTACTGGTACTTAAAAAAAACAATGCAGTTTAAAATAGAAAAATATTGAATTATAAATAAAATTGATAAAATTTTAAAAGAATAGCATAAAACATATGCTAGTTAAATTCTGGCATCAATCCAATAAAGTAGAACTAATCGTTTTTTATTTATTTTTAACTAATATACAATAAGTTAACTATAAATTATCTCTGGTTTTATTTTTATTTTAAACGGTTTTTTTGTTTTTTATATTGTAAAAAATTTTGTTGAATTAATAATTAATGCATGTTGTTAAACTCAATTTTATTTTATAATTACATATTAAATTTTTTAATTATTTTATTTATATAATAATAAATAACATTTTTTATAAACACTTATCTGTTACACAAAATATTCACTTTTTATAAAAAAAGACTTTTTTAACAATATTCGAATATTAAATTAAAATCCGTATCATCTTCTTGTTTAAAATCTCTACAAACGAAAAGAAATGTGAATAAAAAAGATATTTTATTATTTACAAAACAAGTCATTAGTCAAAAAGGAAACTTGTTCAATTCAAAGACTTTGGAAATAAAATTTTTTCGCTTAACAATTCCCACCATTTTTCTTTTCAATTAATTTTTAGTATCTCTTAGCTACTAAATTTTTACTCATTAATATAATATCTAGATGAAGCGTATATTTTTTTTTCATTTTTTAATATTTATACATAATTGTTCTTTTTTGCAAAATATCTACAATATTTGAATGAAAAAATTTAATAATTCCTGTAAAATAACTAAAAAATTCAAAAAAAATATATAAAGCACGTGCAATATGAAACGGAAAATTTTGAAATTCTATAAATGATTTAATGTTCAAATGATTTTGAAAACTATTTTTTTTTTTTGTAAATGAAAATTAAATGATTTGATTTTTTTAAGTCACACACTAAATATTAATGGTATTTTATATTTAATTAAATTAATACTTTTGAATTTAATTTGAAATGATTATGTAAAAGAAATGTTATAAATTTTGCATAAATAAATTAACATTTTACTATTTAATTTTAATAATAAATATTTTGAAAATTCAAATAATTTTGATAATTGTTGTGTGTATGAATATTAAAAGCATTTAAAACAACTTTAGTATACATATTAATATGTACTAATGAAATATTAAAAAAAAAAAAAATTTGGAAATTATTATTTTGAACTATCAAAATTTAAATATTGTAAATTTTAAAGAGATATTTTAAATTAAAAAAAAAAATATATTATATAATAATAATATATTAATCATAAAAAAAAATCTAATTTATTTGGTTTAATTCTATTAACACTGAAACAAATTTTATAAATATATCGTTTTTTGAAAGCGATTATATTATTTTTTTCAATATTAATTTTTTTATAAAAATCATCGTTGTTTTGAAAATATAATATTTTTAGAATTGCGATAAATTTAAAATTATAATTTGTGAATGATTTTAAGTTTATATCTTTTGGAATTTTTGGTCAAATATTTTATTAAATAAATTTATGATGATTTTATAGCTGCTTTATTTTAAATTTTTTAAAAGATATTTTTAATTATATTAATTTAAAATTTTGTATTTTACTATATATTAATATTTTTTAATAGCTAGAAACAATAACATTTAATATTAAATTGAAAAAAAAAAAAAATCAAATAAAACAATACATTTTGGTGTTTTCTTTATTAAGTTTAAAAAATTAAACCAATCGTTTTATTTCTTCAGTGTTCTTTTGTAAATATTAAAATTTAAAATATACAATAATGAACAACACAAATGAAAAATAAAATACAACACAACATTAACAAAAAAAAAAAAAAATAATAAATATATTAATAAAAATATTAAAAAAAAAAAACATTTAATTAACTATAACAATTAAAGATATAATAATTTATATATTTTTTTAAAAAAATATTCACGCTCTATTTATTCTTTTATAAAAAATTCAAAAAATCTTTTCATTAAACGATTGAATTTAATCGACTTGTAAATTTAGTAAATTTGTCAAATTGTTTTTTACCAAAATCTAAATAATAAAATATAATATAATAAATTATAATTTTTTTTTAAAGCGTGAATATTTTTTTTTTTTTTTTTTTTTTTTAATATTAAAAGTTAAAAAGTCGCATGAGCATTTATTTTAATAAAGCGATTCTACCAATTCAATAATAATTATTCACTCTTTAAAATCAATGTGTTTTTTTTTGATACGTGATAAAAAAAATAAAATTAAATTATAAAAAAAAATTTATAATTTAATTAATTTAATTTTTAAGAAAATTAGTAAAATAACGAATAGTAAAAAAGCAATCAAATCAAAATAAACTCTCATGCAACACAGAAAAAATTTTTGATAAAAGGTTTTTTCAAAAACAAATTTCTTTTACATCTTCAGTAACTTTTTTTTTTGCAATAATCTTTATTACCTATATTGTTTTTTATATATAAGTATATATATTATATAATTATTAATAAAAGGATAATTATATAAGTTAACAAAAAAAATAATTAAACATTTGTGCAAAATAATTTTCTTCCCTATATAAGAAAGAGACGTGTGAAAGAGTTGACATGTATTTTATATGGCAGTTTTACATTGAATTTAATATTATGTTGTTTTTTAGTTTTGTTTCTTTTTTTTTTTTTTTTTTTTTTAATTCAAAACGTCCTTAAATATGTTTTTATTTTTAAATAATTTTTATATTTTACTTAAAATTTACTATTGTTCATGTGTTCTTCAATTAATAGTATGCATTATTTTATAATTTCATTTCGAATATTAAGTAGCTACTAAAAGATTTGTTTTATATATAAAAACTGTTAAGTGTTGGTCAAGGTTTAATCTGATAATTAAAACATGACTAAACTAATTATTTAATTATTTAATTCGTTCCATGAAAATTAGAAATAATTTTTATTTTATTAAAAATATATATTTTGTATATTTTTAATACACGTGTTTTTTAGAATTTCTATAACGAAAAAGTAATTTAATAATTTTAAGCAGCAATTTATTATATACTTTTAATTGAACTTGCCTGTGTCTATGGCTTTTTTTTTTGAAAGAAAAACTATATATACATATATGAATTTTAAATATTTTTGAAATCATTGTCAATGTCAATTTTTGTATTTTTAATAATATTTTTGAAGTCATTTTCAATGTCAATGTCATTATTTCAATTATTTAAAACTTCTATCTGTCCTTTAAATATTTGCTAAAATTATATATGTATATTTTTTAAATTCTTTTATAAATTATTTTTAAATAATTTTTTATTAAGACTACAAGATTAAGTATCAAAATAACAAAATTTAAAATACGTATTTGTTAATTTTCTATAGTAAATTGAACATAAAGTTTTAATCATAAAAAAAAAGAAAAAATTAATTGAAAATAAAACAAATCCAAAATAATTACTCAAATATACCAAAATCTTAAAAGAAAAACATACCAAAACATAAATGTCCTGCAAAATAAATTTATTTTTCTTTTTAAAAAAAATGAATAAAGTTATGTTTGATGACAAAGTCATTGTCAAACTAAGTATTTTATTTATGTTTCTGCTTTTTTTTTTTGATTTCAATGAAATTATGATATTAAATAATGTGCTAATCAAGTACAATATAATAAAATTCATTTTATTTATTTATTTGTATTTTCTTTTTTTTTTTTTCAAATATTAATTATTGTTTATTAATATTAATTTTAATTATTAATAAAAAAAAAAAAAATATTTTATAAAACTTTTTACTAAATACTTTAATTAGCTCAATAGCATTTTCAAATTATAATTATTTACTACACATTAACCAAGAATAAATAAAAAAAAATATAAAACTGATGGCAATATACCGCGATTATGTGAGGTTAAAGCAGCGTTCTTATTCTAACTTTTTTTTTTACTATTTTAATTTACTTTTATTTTTTTTTTTTCAAATTCAACAAAATAATTTTTAATTTTTACTAAATTAATGTTTTTTTTAAAAAAAAATAAAAAAAAAAAAAAAAGAGGGAGATATTTTTATTAGAAAAATAAAAATTATTTGCACAAACGTTATTATTACCTTTTACTTATAATTTTAATGTATTTAAAATAAATTACAAATATTTACTCAAAATTATGTGTGTATTTTTAAAAGTCTTATAATTGACCATAATTTAGTCCTTACTTTTAACAGTCAATTTAGCTGATAATTCAACTTGTCCAGTTGCTGATGTTACTTTAACTGTGAATATGCCAGAATCTTCTTCATAAGTTGTTCCAATTAGCAAAACGGCACTTTGTCCATCAAATACCATCTATAAAATAAAATTTAAAAAAAATATTGAATTATTATTTTTGAAATTTCAATATCAAATCATTAAATATAAAAATATAATGCATTATAATAATCTTAATTAAGCCAGTTTTAATATATTGTTAGATCAAAAACCATTTCAAACCTATTAGTTTTTTTTTTAAATGTTTTATTAAGGAAAAACCCTTATTATAAAATTATTATAATTTTATTTTTTTTGTTAAATAAGTAAGTTATTTTTAATTAAAAATTTTATGTATATATTTACATAATGTTCATTATTCAATATAATTTCACACATGACGAAAATTTTTTGTTTTCTTGTATTATAAGATGATTTTTTTTTTATTATATAAAAAACAACAGCTATGCACATCATTTTAAAAACTAATTTTATAAAATCCTACCTGGAAATCTGGTGTTTCTGGTATTAAAGCGCCTTCTCTATACCATTGTACACTTGTAGCCTTAATTTTACCACTAATAGTGGTTTTAAATTGAGCTGGCATACCTTCAAGGACAGATACATCTTTTAAAGCTGTAATGCTCGGTGGTCCTTCTTGAGATTCATCAACGGAAACTTTCAAATTAGCTTGTGTTTGAACGGAACCCAATTTGTTTGAAAGTACACATTTATATATTCCTTCATCTTCGGGGAAAGCTTCAGATATTCTTAAATTGTAGTATTCACCTTCACGAACCATTTGGAAATATCTTGATTGTTTAATAATATTATTTCCACGGAACCATTGAGCTGTTGGATTAGGTTTACCAACACATCTACATTTGAAAATCGTTGGATGTCCTTCAACAGCAATTTGTGGTTTTAATGGTTCGACTAAAACTGGAGCTTTCTCTGCACCAGGAGTTGTAGATTTTGTTTGTGGTTTTGATTGCGCCTGTACATAACATTCAGCATCGCAACGCGCTTCACCGGCATGATTAACAGCTAC
Source organism: Dolichopus griseipennis (assembly GCA_963082915.1). Taxonomy (NCBI): domain Eukaryota; kingdom Metazoa; phylum Arthropoda; class Insecta; order Diptera; family Dolichopodidae; genus Dolichopus; species Dolichopus griseipennis. The sequence goes on along the minus strand of OY720443.1, from coordinate 41,793,547 downwards.
ACATTCATATTTACCAGCATCTTCTACATGAGTTTCAATTATCAATAAAGTATAAAGACTATCTTCTTCCAACATTTTATATTTAATATTTGGTTGAATTTTTTGTCCATTCTTTAACCAGTAAACATCTAATGGCCGTGTTCCTACAACTTTAGCATCAAAACGAGCTAATTGACCAGTTGGTACTGTTGTATTTTGAATAGTTTGATGGAAGCTTGGTGGTGATGCTCCACCTCTACCCATACGACGTCTCTCTTCAACAACGAGATTAGCACTACATTTAGCAGTTCCACCACGATTTTCAGCAATACAAGCAAATACGGCAGAATCTTCTACAAAAACTTGACGAATTTGTAAAATAGATTTACCTCTAAATGTAGTTATTTGGAAATCAGGTGAATTTCTAATTAAGAAATTTTCTCGATACCATTTAATAATTGGTTCTGGACTGCCGTCGTATTCAACTTCAAATCTAGCTGGTTCACTTTCAAAAACACGGCAAGGTTGAATTTTCTTTGTAAAGAATGGTGGTTTTGCTGGCATAACTTGACCTTCTACAACACGTTCGGTTGTACTACCTTTATGTTCAACTTCAGTTGTTTCAGTTGAAGTAATATTTCTTGTTATTTCAACATCACCATGAACTTCTTTTTGAACTTGTTTTTGTTTTTGAGTATGAACTTCACGACCATGAACTAAAGATTCGGAAGGTTCAATGCGTTGTTTCTGTACGAAATGTTGTTGTTGTGTTGTTCGTTGCGTTCGTTGTTCTTCGGTTTCTTGTCTATATTAATTAAAAATATTTTTATGTTAATTATTGATTAAATTTTTTTTTAAAAAAAAAAAACTTACAGTAATTGCTCTTCATAAGTTGTAGCGATTCCTTTCGCTAATGAGCTATCGACAACCATACGTTTGCCGGGTACAATAATTTGATGTGAATCATCTCGCATCTTTGTCTCTTTTAATAATTGTTCTAATTCCAATTCAGATAATTTATTGTAATATTCTTCACTCTTTTTAGCCTGGACCAATCTTTGCCATTCGGTTTCTTCATGTTCTTTTGGCATTTTTGGTTTAAATTCAATTCCACGGAATTGAGCGCTACTTTGTTTCGACATTTGTTGTTTCCTTTCTTCCATTATCTTCGTTAATTCAGTTGTTTCTAAAATCCTTTCTTGTTCATCGTACCAAGCTGATAAAATTAAAAAAAAACTTCAATTATATAATGCACAAAAGGATGGTTTTATAAATATTAATAATCTATAATTAAAAACAAATGCAATTACAAAACAAACAATTTAATTTAAAAAAGAAGACACATCTATTTCCTAATTAAATTTTAATAAATAAACAAATGTTACAGTTATTTTTTTTTATGAATGAAGTTATAATAATACTACATGATTTAATAGTCTTAAAAAAGTAATTTTTTTTCCAAAACCAGCATAGAACATTTAAACCATTCATTTTAAAGCAAATTTTATCAGTAAATCTTTATAAAATGGTTATTTATTACCATTTTTTATAGGTGTCAAAGCAGTTTGCCATATTACAATAAATAATGGGTTTAATTTTTTTTTTAATATTAAAAGGCATAGGTACAAATTAATTGAAGAATATTAAAAAAATGCGGACTATTGAAAATCAATTTTAAGAACCAACAAAAATTTAAAACTTTTTATGTTTTTGGAATACAACAACTTGTCAGAGATCATATAAATCCAGTGATATATTAATTAGTGCGACATTTTAAATACCAAAGCCAAAATTTGAGTGCTTTTCTTTTAAAATGAAAATAAATTCGGAAATATTATGATGGATAAAAAAATATTTTTAAAATCTTAAAAAAATTTACAAGCATTGCTTAAATAACATTTTTTTCAAAGGGTACTTCTAATTTAAATAATTAAAATAGAACTTTTTTTTTAACAATTGGACATTTAAAAATTTAAAAGACAACAAATTACATTTATACAGAATGGTTAGAAAAATAATCAAGTTTTAGATTTAACTATTGTACATCAATAGCATATTTTAATTATTAAATTTCAAAATTAATAAATTTTTTTTGTTTCGAAAAATTAATAAAAGACATTTAAAAAAATTTGGAAAAATAAAACAAATTTCAAACCTCTTTTTCAAAATTTACCATTTTACAATACATAATTTTTCACCTTTATTTTTACATAATTTACTCGCAAATATTGTACAAGCAGCAAAAGCATTTATTGTTTCTGTTATTTCTTATCCTCTAAATCCACTTCTCTTTGACAGGTTACAAAAGTGCTCAAGCGATTCATTTTTAAGGAGTTGTGCATCAGTGATATGGGTTTGTGTTATTTTAATGAAGGATGTATTTAATTTGGGTAATTATTAAATATTATAAATATTGTTAAATATTCTAAATATTTTGCAAATTGAAGTTAAAACTTTAATTTGATATTTATTTTTTTTAATAATAAATTATAAATTCACGAATAAATACGAAATTTATTTTTTTATTGGACAGAACGCCACTTATTTTTATTTAATAAGTTAGAATTTATTCATTTGCATTTTGTGAAGGAATTATAATTGTATTTTATTATTACCCAAATTTTGATTTTTTTTTTGGTTATTATTTGTGTTTAAAATATATTTACAGTTCTTTTTTTTTAGTATAGTTTTTTTTTTTAATATAAACTATGTTAAGTTTTTATATTTCATAGTTTGAAATGAATGCAATGTTATGTAGTAGTAGTAGTTTTGAAAGCATTTTATTTTTTAGTTTTGTGAGTTGTTTTGGTTTATAGTTCTGTATTTTAATATAAATAATAATAAAAAGTTAACTTACGGCGTGGTGCGTTTTTGAGGACATTACGATAATCATCTGAACGGGGAACAACTTTAAGCTCAGTGCTAGCTAATGCTTCACCAGCAGGACTGCGTGCAACAACTTCAATTTTACCTGTGTCGTATTGTCTCGTTTTTGGTATGTCCAAATGGTACATACCATCATTTGTCAATTTATAACGCATACCCTAAAATTGATCATTAGAAAAACAATAAAAAATTTGTATTTGAAAAGCAATTCTAAATTTCTTACATGAACAACAGTATGACCATTTATTAACCACATAACACGAGGACGAGGATGACCAGTAACACGACAACAAAATCGTGCACATTCTCCTTCTTGAACAACTTGTGGTTCTGGTTTACTAACAAATGATGGTGGAGTTACTGGCTTCTTATCATCTCCCACGGTTTCGGGAACACTTCAAATTTAATTGTAAAAAGTTAATTATAAAGTAAATAAGAGAATAAAGTTGTTTAAAACTTACACTTGCCATGCAGCTTCCATTTCTCGAATTTTTTCGATACTCTTCATATGTTTTGGTAATTGTGAATCGTAAATTATACCAGGTTTTCCGGCTGTTCTGATTATCGCACGAGTTTCATCAAAACCGTACAGATTTGTAGCACGACAAACATATTCACCATTATCTTCTGGATAAATCCATCCAAAGTTCAAAGCGACATAGCCAAAATCGTATATTGGTTGAAGACGAGTTTCTAATAACAGATAAATATTTTTCATATTAACTTATAAATTTCCTGAAATTATTTAGAAACACTTACTGTATGTTAATGGTTTGCCATTTAAGAACCATTCAACTTTCATATTAGGATCACCAACTGGAGATAGCTGGCATTCGAATTTTGTAGTTTGCATTTCCACAAGAGTTGTTTGACTTTGAATTTGAGTAACGAATCGGGGTGGTTGTTGTTTTTCGGGATCAAATAGATCATCTTCGGTCAAATGAACGGCTGATGTATATTTCTTAATAGTTGCCTCCATTTGAGTTAAGGTTTCAGTTCTCTTCATACCGCGAGGTACTTGATTTTGCAAAATAATTGATGGTAATTCTGTAATTTAATAAAAAATTAGATAACAAATTTGATATTAATAAATAAATTAAATACTTTTGCACATAATGTTAGCTTTAGTTCTATCTTCTCCTTGTAAGTTTACTGCTCTGCATGTATATTCACCAGAATCTTCAGAATACACATAAAGAATATCCAATGAAACATAACCCATATCATAAACATTACGATATCTATGCCCTAAAGGTAATGGTTTTCCATTTCTATACCACTCAATACGTAAATTAGGATCTTCTTTAGGCTCAACACGACATTCGAAACGCATAGCTTCGGCTTCCTCAACTTGTACTGATGCTATTTCAGTAATAAATTTAGGTGGACCGAAATCAGTTTTATCTGGTGCTGGGGCTGCTGCAACAGGACCACGTTCTAAATCTTTTAACTTCTCTGCTGTCATTCCATGTGGTAACTGAGATTCGGATATAATACCATGTTTAGCTTTACATGTTACTTTAGCTGTTGTAGTAGCTGAGCCCCATTTATTAGTTGCTCTACACACATATTCTCCTGTATCTCTTGCATATATGTAATCCATATCTAAAGCAACAAATCCAAAATCATTTAGCATATGTACTCTTGATCCGGTTGGCAAGGACCTTCCATTATGGAACCACTCAATCCTCATACTAGGATCGTTAATTGGTTCAACTTTGCAATCAAAATGAATTGGACCACCTTCTTGAACATCTAAGATATCTTTTATTTGGTCAACAAAAATAGGTGGTTGTGGTTTTTCTTCAGCGTCAATAATTTCTTCACGTTTATGCATGCTTTCTTCTAATTTTTGAATACTTTCCGTTCCTGAACGGTAACTTGAAGGAAGTTGTGGATCTACAATTACGCCTTGTCTTCCTTTCACTTGTAATTTACAGGTAACTGTAGCTTCGCCGTGCTTATTAGTGGCTTTACAAGTATACAAACCAGAATCACGTTGATAACATCCGGCAATTTCCAAAATAACAAAACCAAAGTCGTTAATAGTCTTAATGCGTGATCCTGACCATAAAGCTTTGCCATTATGGAACCATTCAACACGCATACTTGGATCATTTATAGGTTGAAGACGACATTCGAAATGAGCCAATGAGTTTTCTGACAACAACAAATCGGACGGTGTAGTGATAAATTCTGGTGGTTTTCCTGAATCATCATCAAGAACTATTTGACTATCTCTTACTACACCAAGACCTTCCAGTTGCGCAATTCTGTCAATAGTACCCTCCATACCTTTTGGTAATTGTGATTCGAAAATAATACTCCTTTTTCCTTCAATTTTCATTGTAGCTGTTGTTACTGCTTCACCGTAGTCATTTGTAGCTCTACATGAATATTCACCAGAATCCTCTGGATAAACTGGAGAAATTTCCAAAATAACAAAACCGAAATCTGAAAATGTGCGGAATCTTGTTCCAGCTCTTAAAGGTTTTCCATTCCAGAACCATTCCACTTTCAATTTGGGATCATCTGTTGGAATAAGGCGAGCTTCAAAATGACAACTCTCTCCTTCACGAATATTATCTATATTTGATAACGGTTTAGTAAATGTGGGTGCTTTTCCTATTGTTTCTACGACACTTTGGTCTACTTGACGTAACATTGATTCTTCAAGAGTTTGAATTCGCTCCAAACCACCTTCCATACCCTAAAATTTAATTAAAAAAGAACTTTAAAAATTATATTTTTTTTATGTCAACGAAATTTACCCGTGGGAGTTGTGAATCTAGGATAAGACTAGCTTTGGAAGAACATTTTAGAGTAGCTTTGGTAAGGGCTTCACCATATTTATTTACAGCTCTGCATTCATAAAGACCAGAATTTTCTTCATAACAATAAAGAATATCAAGTATAACGATTCCAAAGTCATGGAATGTTCTATATTTATGGCCTTGGGGTAATTTTTTGCCGTTATAATACCATTCAACTTTAAGATCTGGATCGGTAACTGGTGTCAAACGAGCTTCGAAATGAGCACTTTGACCTTCTGTTAACTTTGTAATATCTTCTAATTCCGTAATAAATCTTGGCGCTTCAGCAACTGGGGTTCCAGGTGTAGGGCGTTGGTCAAATGGCATACTTTCAAGTTCCATAATTCGTGGTAAGGAATCAGGTTGTAAGGTGTCATAGAATACTCCATATCTACCTTGGCACACCAATGTAGCTCTAGTAAAGTCTTCACCATATTTGTTATAAGCACGACATACGTATTCACCACTGTCATGGTTCTGTACATATGCAATATCCAATAAAACATATCCAAAATCTGAAACTGGTTTAATGCGATTTGAGTGGCGAAGTGGTTTACCATTATGGAACCATTCAACTTTCAACTCAGGATCGTTGATTGGAATAAGTGTGCATTCAAAGTGAGCTGATTGACCATCCTTAAGTCCTTCAATACTTTGTATATGAGTAGTGAATTTAGGTTTTTGTCCTTTGTATTTGTCAATACAACCCAAAGTAACACTTTGTTCAGTACGACCCCATTTGTTCTTAGCAACACAAGTATAAGTTCCAGTATCTTCGATCTTAGTTCCCAAAATTTCAAGAGCAACCAAACCAAATGCATAAATAGTACGTACTCTTGAACTAGCCTCAAGATATTTTCCATTAAAGAACCATTCAATAACCATTGTATCATCTCCTGTAGGAACCAAGTTTGCTTCAAAATGCACAATTTCGCCTTCACTAATATCTTGTAAGGAAACAAATTCCGTTGTAAATCTTGGTGCTTGACCATCTTCTGCTTTTACTGGTTTTTCATCTCCTCGTCGCAAAGATTCTTCCAAATCTTGAATTTGTTCAAGACCTTCAGTTCCTTTAGGATGTTGAGTTTTATCAATAATTGATTCTTTTCCTATACAATGTACTTCAGCAGTAGTAAATGCTTCTCCAGACCTATTATATGCCTTGCAAGTGTAAATGCCACGATCACGTTCATACACTTCTATCAAATCTAGATTAACAAAACCAAAGTCTTTAGACATCTTAAATCGTGAACCATGTGATAGAAGTTTTCCATTGAAGTACCATTCAATTTTTAGATTTGGATCTTCTTTTGGTTCAACATGACCTTCTAAATGCAGTGGTTGTGCTTCAGAAAGATGGAATTCTGGTTGAATTGGAACGGTCCAAACGGGAGGTCCGTAAATTTCCTCAGGTTTGTATCCTTTGAATTTACTTTTATCAGCTAAAGCTTGTTCTGCTTCTTGTACAGCTTCTAAACCAGCTTCTCCTTGTGGATGTTGAGTATCGAAAATCATTGTCTTGCCGCTAGTACATTTCAATGTACCTGATGTTGAAGCATTTCCATGGTTATTCGTTGCTTTACATGTGTATACACCTGAATTTTCTTCGTATGAGTATATTAAATCCAAAGCGCAATATCCAAAATCATAAAATGATTGGAATTTAGCAGCTGCTTCAATAGGTTTACCATTAAAGAACCATTCAATTTTCATGGTTGGATCTTTTGCTGGTTCTACATTACATTCGAATCTGACTTTCTCACCTTCTTTGCACTCTATGTTATTCAAATGAGAGATAAAAACGGGAGATTCATAAACGATTTCTGGCATGTCTTTCCTTGGTTCTTTCGGTGTTTCTAGAGCATCGATTTGTTTAAGGGATTCTGGATGTAAAGTATCTCCCATAAGCCAGTGACGATCATCAATTTTAAGTGAACAGGTAGATACTGCTTCTCCTAAAAGATTTCTGGCCTTACAAGTATAAATGGCGGAATCATCGGATCTTAAACCATTAATAGATAAAGTAACTAAACCAAAATCAAAAGTACTACGAATACGTGCACCGGTTGTTAATGAAATTCCGTTTTTAAACCATTCAACCTTCAAATTAGGATCGGTTCTTGGTTCAACTTGAGCTTCTAAATAAACATGTTTTCCTTCAACTAAATTATCATAGCTCTCTAAGTGTTTAGTAAATACAGGTGGTTGTTGTACACCAGGCTCAACAAACATTTCTGGTACTCTATTCATTGCAGCTTCTTTTTGTTGAATTTTTTCCCATGACTCAGGGAGTAAAGGTTCACAAATAATTGTTGATTTAGATTTAACTTTGAATGAAGTAGATGAAACTGCCTCTCCTGATAAATTATATGCTCTGCATGTGTAAACTCCGGCATCTTCAACAACACATGATGCTATATCTAGTGTAACAAAGCCGAAATCTTGTGTAGTTCTAAGTCTTGAGCCCATTTTAAGCTCAACACCGTTTACATACCATTCAAATTTAAGATTTGGATCACCTACTGGTACAACACGTGCTTCAAAGTGCGCATGTTGCCCTTCAAAAAGTTCTGAAGGTCCAGTAAGCAATTGAGTGAATACTGGTTTATCGAATTGTGGTTCAGCCTCAACTGGTCTTCCATCTCGTGGCCTTTCCAATTGCATAATCTTTTTCATTCCCTCGGGATGTTGGGTATCCATGAGAATTCCAGCTTCTGTAAGTATTGACATTGAAGCAGTTGTAACTGCTTCACCTAGTGGATTAATAGCACGACACATATATACACCTTGATCTTCAGTGCGAACTTTAGATATATCTAAAGAAACATAGCCGAAATCATGTTGTTTTGTAATCCTAGAACTGTCTTCGATTAATGTTTCATTCCTGTACCATTCAACCTTCAAATTTGGATCTCCTACAGGTATCAAACGGCACTCGAAGTGAGCGTTTTGATGTTCTTGAATTCGATCAATGTTTTGAAGTGGTTGAGTGAATACTGGCCGTTGTCGGGTATATGCATCCTCGACTTCCTGTCTCTTTGAAGGTTGGTATTGTTCTAGTTGTCTGATTTTCTCCAATCCTTCAGGATGTTGTGTTTCAGCTATTATTGTTCCTCTTGAATTAACTTTAAGACTTATAGAAGATACAGCTTGGCCATAGGCATTAACAGCACGAACTGAATATTCGCCTGCGTCTTCTGCTACACAATGTGTAATATCTAAAGCAACATAGCCAAAGTCAAATGTAATATGAAACCGTGATGCAGATGGGAGAGGTTTTCCATTGTGATAAAATTCAATTCTTAAATTAGGATCATGGACTGGTGTCACTTGAGCTTCAAAGTGTGCACTTTGTCCCTCATTAATTTCAGTTGTTCCACGCAATTGAGTAGTGAACGCTGGAGGTCCTGTTGGCAACTCTTCTGAAACTTGACGAGCAACTGGGTGTCTTGATTCTAATTTTTGAATCTTTTCCAGAGCATCAGGATGATTTGTATCTAAAATCATACTTCTTCTATTTAGTACTCTAACATTGCACGTATTCATCGCTTCGCCGAGCAAATTGGTTGCTTTGCACATATAAGTTCCAGTATCTTCTCCATAAACATAAAGAATATCTAGTGCAACATAACCAAAGTCGTGAGTAGTTCTAAATCTATGCCCAGCACGAATTGCCTTTCCATTAATAAACCATTCAATTTTTAAATTTTGATCATTAATTGGTTCCACTCTACATTCTAAATGTGCGTGATCTCCTTCTTTTAGGTGTTCTAAGCTGGTTAAAGGTGTTAAGAATATTGGTTTTTGACCTTTATCTTCAACTTCTGCTTTTTTAGGTGGTTCATATGTTTCTAATTGTCTAATCTTATTCAAGCGTTGCTCATCTAGAGTTTCGAATTGTATACCCGCATTTGCTATAATCAATATTTTTCAAATGTTAATTTAGTTTAACAAGGTTTTAAAAAATTTATTTCTTACCTGTGACGTTTACAGCACAAGTTGTTACGGCTTCACCAACAGCATTTCTTGCCTTACACATGTAAGTACCAGAATCTTCAGCATAAGCATATAAAATGTCTAAAGCAACAAATCCAAAATCATAGGTCTGTTTAAATCTATGTCCCACTTGAATAGGACGACCATTACAATACCATTCCACTTTCATTGTGGGGTCATTCACTGGTATTAAAGTTGCTTCCAAGTGAATCAAACCACCTTCAGGACCACTTGCATTACGCAAAGGCTTACCAAAATGAGGCTTTTCTGCAACATATTGTTCCTCTTCTCTTCTTGCTGAATACCGAGATGAATCTTCTAACGTATGTAATTTTTGCAAAGCTCCTTCATGTTGAGTGTCCAATATTATCGATTCTTTAGTTTGAACATTAAGGTTAATAGATGAAACGGCTTGACCAAGTTTATTGGTGACTTTACATGTGTATATACCACTGTCTTCTGCATACACAGTCAAAATATCTAATGCAGCAAAGCCAAAATCGTACGTTGTTCTAAATCTGTGACCCATGGTTAAAGGTTTATCGTTATGGAACCATTCCACTTTAAGATTTGGATCTGGATATGGTTCAATTCTACATTCATAATGGGCGCTCTTGCCTTCTAGTAAATGAGATGGTCCGGTAAGCTGAGTAACAAATTGTGGTGCTCTAGTTATTACATACTCCTCTTCTTCTTTTCTACGCAAATGTGAGTGGTCTTCTAATTGATGAATCTTCATTAATGCGGCTTCATTTTGAGTTTCAAGTTGAAGAGCTTGTTTAGATTGAACTACTAAAGCAGCTGAAGTTACAGCTTGTCCTAAACTATTAATTGCTCTGCAAGTGTATGTTCCAGAATCTTCTGGATTAACATATTTCATATTTAGAGCAACATAACCGAAGTCATGCATGGTGGTTAAACGGTTAGATGCTTCTATTGGCATACCATTGCGTAACCATTCTACTTTAAGATTTGGATCGCCAACAGGAATTAGACGAGCTTCAAAGTGAACTGCTTGATTTTCGGCAACTTTAACATCACGAAGAGGCATTGTGAAAACAGGAGATTGGGTAATTGTTTCTTCTGTTGCACTTTCCCTATTAGTTCGAGTACTACTTTCAAGATGATGTAATCTGTGTAAAGCACCTTCGTGTTGAGACTCCATGTAAATTGCTTTTTTAGTATGCACAGCAGCAACAGCTGAAGTTATGGCTTCACCACATCCATTAATAGCACGACATGTATAAGTACCGGAATCTTCTGGCAAACATGCCATAATATCTAAAGCTACAAAACCAAAGTTGTTGGTTTCTGTAAATCGAGAACCTGACTTTAATGGTGCATTATTATGATACCACTCTACTCTCATACTAGGATCGGAAACTGGGATCAAACGACATTCAAAATGAGCTCTCTGACCTTCTTTGATTTCAATATTCTTTAATGAAGTAGTGAAAATGGGTGCTTGTCGTGTACTTTCTTCGCACTCTTCGGTACGCCTATAACGTGACTTATCTTCTAAGTGTTGAATTTTGTTCATACCAGCTTCATTTTGTGTTACTGTGACAATTTGAGTACTGCTTACACAGGTTAATTCACAATGAGTCTCATCAGCTCCAACTAAGTTAACAGCCCTACATGTATATGTTCCCGAATCCTCTGATATCAAATCAAATATATCAAGGGCGACGTAACCAAAATCATGAATTGGTCTAAAACGATGGCCTACAATGATTGGATGGCCGTCTTTGAACCACTCAACTTTTAAATTAGGATCTGTTACAGGTTCAATTTTACACTCAAAATGAGCGTGCTGACCTTCTCGCAATTTGCCAAGACTTTTTGGTTGTGTAACAAATCTTGGTTTGACATTAACGAATTCGTCAACAAATTCGTTGCGTTTATAACGTGATGTGTCTTCCAAATATTGAATTTTCTCTAACCCTGATTTATTCTGGGTATCGAGTAATAAATCGCTTTTAGCAATTATTCTTACAGAACAAGACGTAACAGCTTCACCAAGCTGATTACGTGCTTGACATGTGTAAACACCAGAATCAGCGGCATATACGCCAAGAAGATCTAAAGCAACATAATCAAATTCATAAGCTGGACGGAAACGATGTCCCGTTCTAATTGGGTTTCCATTAACAAACCATTCAATATGCATTGATGGGTCACCAACTGGTTGTAATCGGCATTCCAAATGAATATTTGGACCTTCAATAGTTTCAATATTATGTAAAGGTCTGGTAAATTGTGGAGCGCTCATTACTGTTAAATCTTCAGCTGCTACACGTTGACGTTTTGAGGCTTCGAGCATTTCAATTTGCTCTAAAGCATACTCGTTTTGGGATTCGGTTACCACATCCGATCTACTAATAACTCGAACACAAGCTGATGTATGAGCTGATCCTAAATGATTAGTAGCTCTTACTGTATATTCTCCAGAATCCAATGAAGTTGCTTGAACTATGTCTAATGCTACAAAACCAAAATCATTATAAGTCTTAAATCGTGATCCAATTATTATTGGTCTTCCATTATGGAACCATTCCACTCTCATAGTAGGATCACCCATAGGCTCCAATCTGCATTCCAAGTGAACATTTTTACCCTCATGAATAGGTTGAGGATCCGAAAGTGGTTGAACAAAAATAGGTTTCGATTTTGATATTTCTTGAATATCGTATTGAGGTTCGATGAATGAGCTAGTTTCCATTCTTTGTGTTTTTTCATAAAGCCCTTTGTGCATACTTGTTGTGTCTACACTAGAACGTGCTAAAATAGTTTTAAATATTAATTAAATTCTGTTTAACTTTAATAAAACGATTTTAAATACTTACTTTCAACAACCATTGTAGCGGAGATATGAGCTTCGCCGAGTTTATTTCGTGCAACAACCGTGTAAGTACCAGCATCCTCGGCTCGAATTTGTGAAATGTCTAAAGCAACGTAACCGAAGTTGCAATATGTTTGAATCCTGTTTGCTGGCATAATAGGTTGGTTATTGTGGTACCATTCAATTTGAATATCAGAATCATTTTGAGGCTCAACGCGTGCTTCAAAATGAGCACGTTGGCCTTCACAAATTCTAGTAGTTCCTTTTAATGGTCCTAGGAACTTTGGTTGTGTGGTAGAAATTCTTTCTGTTTCAGAAACTGACTTAGAAAGACTGTGTCTAGATGAATCTTCTAAACTTCTAATTTGTTCGTAAGCTTGCGAATGTTGAGTATCATATACAATGTCATCCTTTGAAATTACATGTAAATTCGCTGTGGTAATAGCTTCACCTTTAGCGTTGATAGCACGACAAGAATAAGCTCCTCTATCATGAACAGTTAACTGTCTGATAGTAAGAGCGACATAGCCAAAGTTAAAGAAAGTTGTGCTTCTAGAGCTTGCTTCTAATGGCATACCATCCTTGAACCATTCAATCCTCATTGTTGCATCTCCAATAGGTTCTAAGCGTGCCTCAAAGTGAGCATGGCCACCTTCTTGTGTATTAACTTGATCTTTAATTGGTACTTTAAATACCGGTGGCTGGGTGCATTGGGGTGGCTCTTCTACAAACTTCTGTTGTTTACTTCTTCGTTGAGCTTCTAATTGTTCAACATTTTCAATGTATTGAACTTGTTCAGGTATACCTAAATCTCCAGTTACTGTACTTCTTGAAAATATTTTAATTATGCCTGTAGAAATAGCTTCGCCTAATCTATTAACAGCTCGAACGGTATACGAACCAGCGTCTTCAGCCCGTAGGTGCATAATATTAAGGGAGACATAACCGAAGTTGAAGACCGCAGTGATTCGAGAACTTGCTGTTATTGGGCGACCATCTTTATACCATTCTACACGCATCGTAGGATCGCTTACTGGAGTTAGCTGAGCTTCAAAGTGAGCATTACGTCCTTCTTCTACTTCCCCCAAATCTCTAAGGGGTTTAATAAAAGCTGGTCTCTGATTACATGATTCTTCTATGCTCTCTTGACGTTGGTATTTGGAATAGTCTTCCAAGTGTTGAATCTGCTCCAAACTTTGAGGATGTTGCGTATATCTTTCAATTCCAGCTCTTTCAGTTATAGTTAATATAGCTCTTGATTCAGCTACACCAGCAACATTGCGTACTCGACAAATATACTCACCACTATCTTGTGTAATTAAACTAATTATATCAAGTGATATGAAGCCAAATTTAAAAACTGCAGTTGAACGTGAACCTAAAAATACAATTTGTATTTAGCAATCATATTTAACATATTTCATTGTATTATAAATTTTATTTAGATTAAAAGTATATAACTAACTTGCAGACAAAGGCATTCCATTAAAAAACCATTCAACTATCATGTTAGGATCTCCAACTGGTTCAATTCTCGCTTCTAAATGCGCTTTTCCACCTTCGGTTGATTTTATATCATGCAGTGGAACTATGAACTGTGGTGGTGGATATACTCTATCTTCTTCGCCATGCCTTGTATGTGGCTTAGGTCGGTCAACATGTCGAAGATATATAACTTCCGGCCCAGGTGTCAATCTATCATTATAAAAATAATTACTAGTGTTTATACAATTTCTTTTAATTACTTGTACTTATGCAAATTTAATAAAAAACACTCAATTTTCAAAGAACTTTTATAATAAATTTAAACTTACTCAGGCTCAATAACTTTGGTTGGTCTCGGTAGATGTAAGCGTTTTTGCTCATAACTAGGTTGTTCCGGTATCTCAACATACAAACGTGCACGAGTGGCTGTTGAACCAGCCATATTTTGTGCACTACACTGGTACCACCCAGAATCTTGTGCAGTAGCTCTAGGAATTTCTAGACAAGTGTCTCCGCCATCAACACTAATGTGACGATTTGGAGTGGCGTTAATAACAATACCATCCTTTTGCCAACTCAATCTCGGAATTGGAGTTCCAATTGCACGAGCACTTAAAACTGCAGGCTCACCTTCTCGAATAGTCAATGTATTAAATCTTTGAACAAATTTTGGTGCAATTACTTGTTCTTTTTCCAAAACATTTAATTGGGCTTGAATTATAGCTTCACCGGCTTTATTACGTGCCAAGCACTTAACTACACCAGCATCGAAACGGCTTGTTGCAGTAATCATCAATGAATGATTTCCTGATTCGTTAACTAGAATCTTATGTGTATTATCATCATACACCTGCCGATCATTTATAAACCAAAATACATCTGGATAAGGTTTACCAGTCACCCTACAATCAAACCTTGCCATTTTCCCTTCGGTTGTTTCAGAATTTGTCAATACTTTAACAAAAGTTGGCTGCAAAGCTTTTCCAGATTCAGCTTGTTCGGCCATATAATCAACTGGTCGTGGATCGGTACTGCCTTCATGAGCTGGTTCTATGGCTAGTACTGCTGATGCAACAACACAACCTTGTGTATTTTCAGCTAATAATGTGTAGTAACCGGCGTCAGAATAATTTGTATTTTTAATGCGTAATGTAGCCATATTATTAGTATATGAAACATCATATTTGCTTGAATTCATTAAGCGTTGACCATTCTTAAACCATGTTAAACGAGATTTTGGATTAGATGAAACTCTGGCAGTAAAAACTGCATCGGAACTTTCAACCAATTTTGAATTCCTTGGTTTTTGAGCAATTTGTGGTGCTTGAGCAGGACCCATTGTCCTGTCTACTTCTGTACTTATTCTTGAATCGGATTCTGAATGGGATCGTTGGGTGATAGATTGTCTAAAAGATATTTCACGTAATAAACGATATTCAAATGTGTCGACTCGAAATTCCTCTTCAACGGTAGTAAAAGCACTCCCGTTAGTAAATCTATATTGATCAAGATGTCTTTGCTCTAATTGAGGAATAGCAGCTCCTTCTGGTTGAATATACACACTGCAAATAGCTTCTCCATATTGATTTCTAGCTGTACATGTATACTCTCCTTCATCACCAGGCCCAATTTGATTAATAACTAAACAAACTTCACCAGTAATTTCATTATAATTCATTTGATATTTTCTAGATTCTAAAAGAGGTGCTCCTTTGCGGGTCCAAGTTACAACTGGTTTTGGATTTCCACGTAATTTTCCCTGGAAAACGGCGTTTCCTCCTTGTGCAAAACGAGCATTTTTGAAAATTTGTTCAAAAATTGGTGGTAACACATCACCTTGTTGATGTTGAAGTTGCTGAATATGTTGTGGTGTAACCATTTGATAACCTTGGCCTCCAACAACTAATAATAAAAAAATTAAGAAAAAATCAAACTTAGTAGGTAATATGAATTGCATGTTTAAATCAAATATAATTAAAACTAAGTAAACAAACAAAACATTTATGTATTAATTTTAAGTTAGGTAATCCAAAAAAAATTTATTGCAGAAAAGTTTTATTCACAATTCACGAAATTCATAAATAAAGCTTATAATATTATACTATAAGACTATTTTTAAAATTAATATTCTTTCCTTCTAAAATAAAGATTCATTGGGGACCTCAGTGGTATAGTGGTTAAGAACATGGCTAATCAATAAAAATTTTTTTTCAAGAAGAAGAGTTTTTTCAAATATAACAAAGATTTTTAGTTATGTCAAAATAACATCTAAAAAGGAAAAACAATATAAAAACGAGGAAGTGTGTAGAGTAGACTGGCCAACTCTAGTATACCCTCATAAAAGTATTATCATCCAGTTAATTACTTTTGACAAATTGTTATATATACAACTTTCAAACTCTGAGTTATATATAAGAGGCAATAATATAAAGTTGTATGGCAACTCCTTTTAAGGAAATTTCAGATTATATATGTTAGGGTATTATCATATTAAAAAAAAGAAGTTTAGAACTTTAGCCATAAAACTAAACTTCTGGAAAAATTTCAGATATACTTTATTTATTATTTATTCACATATAAAAAAGTTGTCTGGCAACTACTCGAATACACTTCATTACACAAACTAAATTTTGCGGAAACTTTGGCCTTAAAACTAATTCAGACATCTATAGCTTTATTAAATATAGGGTAATGGTCACATTAAAATATTAGTGGTATGGCAACTTATTAGCGATGACGGCTCTTGCATAAAACCAGATTTTGAAAATTTCAGAATCCCAGCTGCTTTAATTTTTGAGTTATCGTGCGGACAAGCGGACGAACGTACATACATAGCCAAATCAATTTATTTTTTGATTCTGGTCCAATCTATACATTTGAGTCTATATCAACTCCCTCCTTTACAGCATCACAATTGGTATGGCAAATTTAGTGTACCATTTGACTTACGTTCCCCCGGGTAAAATTAATTATTAAATTAGCTATCTTTTGCTAAGAATTAAAATTTTTTAGCAAGAAAAATTAAGGAATTTTAAAGCAAAGGAAAAAAAACTCCTTATTTATCTATAGTTTTATTTTTATTTTTGCAATATTACTAACACCATCAGTTTACCTGGATCATTATAGGTTCGATATACTGAACTATAATCAATAATAATTATTTTGTTTATAATATATTTTAAATTTACAGTATATTATTTGGTCGGAAGACGGATTTATTAAGAAAAAACTTTAACAACTTGTGCAAACGTTGAGCAGACATTCATTTGATGATAAAACCCCACGCTTAACAAATACACTATCAATTATTTCATCATCAATTAATAAATGTAAGAAAATAATTTAAAAATTAATTGTTTTAATTAAACTGGAGGCTTAAGACATTGTTTTCATAATATTTAATTTTAATTAAATTAAAAAAAATGTAGTAATAATAAAAGAAAAATTATGTTCCTATTTGATACCGCATGTAAATATAAACTTTTTTATACCCTACACCTGTTTGTAGGGTACCCTATGTTTATATATAATTTTAGCACATTTTTTTAAAAATTAAAAATCTAAATAAGAGTTAATTCCAACAACATTTCTACATGTTAGAAAGGCCAAGTACTATATTTTAATAAAATTGTATTTGGAAATCGTAAAGATGTGGAGCTCGTAAAGATGTGACTATGCTAAAGACTATGATACCCCCACATAGGAGTATCAACATGTATCTATGGTATTATTATTTTTAAATAATAATAAGTTGTACAGTTAGGACCTTAAAAAAATGTTTCAATCGTATTTCAATCTTAGCGCTAAATTAATAAAAGTCAAAAATAATTTAGAGTTGCCCTCAAAGTAATTTTTTTTTAAAAGTCAAAAATGATTGAGAGTTGCCCTCAAAGTAATTTTTTTATAATTTTTTAATTCTTCTATTTGAAATTACTTAGCTAAGAATTCAAATATATGTATGTATACTTATTTTAAATTAAAAAATTTATAATAAAACGGATAACATTTGAATTTATATCAGAAATATTAAATTGGATTAATCATTAGTTAAATATAATTTTTTTTTTTTTTAAATTAAATAGTTGCTAATCTTTTATATTTAGAAATTCTCGGTTTTATTTTTCAGATTCTTTTAAAAATAATATTATGTCCAATGATGATTTTTATAAGAATTTTTTTTTTTAATATTTCCAGATTATTCATCAAAATAAATTATTACTTAATAAAAATAAAATTTATATTTTTTTTTGTTTTTGTGATCAAAAGATCACTATTTTATAACGCACGTTTTAATAATCAAAAAAGTTTTTTCTAATTTTATATTTTAACAAAGAAAATATTAAATAATAATTGCATTTTATATGTATAATATTTTATTCATATAAAATAAAGAAAAATAACTAGGTAAATAAGATTAAACGTTCCGTTTTCCGTGCATAAGTATAAATTTACACAAAACGTATTACGAATAACTAGTGTCGTAAGACGCGAAGCGCTCAAAATTAAAGCGATTTTCGGACTTAAATATTTATAAATAAATAATTGAACTACGACCGGCTCCGACTCCAGCTCATATTGTTACCAAATAAGCCGATTAATATATGTATATAGTTTACAGACATTTTTTTATTAAAATATTATAATAAGGATTTCCGTTTTATTTTTTAAAAATATTAATTCAAAAACAAACATTTTATATTTATTACTTAATATATTTTTTTAACTAGCTTTCAAAGCCCTTGGCTATAGAGTAAAATTGATATACTTATTATTAATTTATAATTAAAATTATTTATTTAATTTTTAAATTATACACTTAATATTTTATCATCAAGTGGATTTTGTAAAGAATGAACTATACGAAAATCAAATTCGCACTACCTCCATAAATACTTACCCTCTATAACACAGAATTTCCTATTTTTTTGAACTAATTAAATTGATAATAATTTTAAAAAGTATATGAAATCATATACCAAAGAGTTTCATGATATGGTTCAAATTATTTAGAGTGTTACAATATTACTTTTTAGAATTTTCAAAAAATTTAAAAAAAAAATATGCGTCGCTGTAGCTTGACTCTTTCCATTTGTCTGTCTGTCCAAGTATTTATTGAACTTATACATTGTTTGAAATGACAAAGACATTATTAACTACGGATAGGTATTGGAAGAAAATCAACTTAATGGAACCACTTTTTTCTGTAACCCCATCCGTTATGGAGCTACCATCCCCTAAAACCATTTATTTAAATTATTATAACGAAAGTTATAAGGTTTATTTCAAATCTAAAAACGCCAAATGACAGCTGATTTTACAAGTTTTATAAATATTATGTTAATCCTATACATATGTAATAGGATTATCACGACACTTTAATTTACTACTATGCAAAATTTAACTTTTTTTAAAGTTCCATACTTATACTTCCATATAATATCTTCCAAATAGTTTAATAACTTAGAAACTTTTAACTTTGAAGGAAGTTGGATCCTTAAAAAAAAATGTAAATCATTTAAGAAAGATTGAGAGTTACTATTATCAAAATAAATAAATAAATACTACAACTCTTATGCCTTTATTATGTACTGCAAATTAAATATGAAGAAAATTAATAAAATATTGAATAAAGATTTTGTAAATATTTTGGATATTTTCGTTCTTTTGAAGAATTAAAATTTTATAAAGCTGCCACTATACTTATAGTTTATACTATATAAACTATTAGTATGTAATTAATATATTTTTTTGTAAAAACTTAAAAATGTCATTGGTTATTTTCAACATTTTGCCATAGATATAATTGAATTGAAAATAAGTTAAAAAATTTATTTAATCAAAAACTTAATTAGCTCCAAACAAAAATCTGATCAAAAAACTGAACTCATACAGATTGTTAGTAACTCAATTCAAATAACGTTAACTGATTTCGAGTAAAATTTTTACCGCTATTTGAAAAATAATCAAAATCTATAGTTTATTTTTTGTTTTGCTTTTTTCAAGTGATAATTGTTCCACTGTTAGGATCATATGAGCTTAGGCTATTAGGTAAATGTTAGACAGGAGGGAAGTTACTAGAAATATCATAATCTTATTGTTATTTTATAGTTAGATCATAATCTAATTGCTTTATATGTCACTTAGATTTATTTATTTTTTTATATATTTGTAGTACCAGACAATAGTAAATATTGCCTGATAATATTAATCCTTTGCCTATTTTGACATTTGGACTTCTTATTAAATTAGACTATATTTTTTATTAGATATGATCCGACCAGGATTTGAACCCGAGATATTTAGATTGAAAAGCCGCCACTTTACCACTGAGCTATCGGTCAGATACGTTTTAGATTTTCAATAGACAAAATTTTTTTTTTGTACTTTATTGCAATAATTCTACATTATTTGTATGCACACATAACTGTATCTGTGAGTTATATTGTTCAATTTAAATATTTTTTTATATTTAGTGTTTTTAGGTATATTTTCTATTTTTATTATAGTTGTATAGAACAATTAATTTTTGATAACACCAATTAATTTGAACCCAATGGCGAAAGACAGTTCAGTCTAATCGAAAACCAAATGAAAATTTATTCACTTTTACTGGGATTCGAATTTAGATCTCTCGAATGAAAGTTCGACACTCAAATTGCTATGCCAACCCACAGTTAAAATATCTTTTTCAATTCAACTTAATAAAATAGTAATAAAAACTATAAGATCAAATTTTAATTTAAATTACAAAATGACTCAGATCATTTAAAATTAAATTGATTGTATTTTCCTTTTTAGATTTTTCAATATTCTTGGTCAATAAATTTATTTTATTATTTGAATTTTATTTTTTTATTTACTTTTTTACTACAAGACTTTTACATTTTCCATTTTCCACAATTAATTCAAAAAAAAAAAAAAAATACCAAATCTATAGCATTCCTTTCGAATTAATGCATTAACAGAATTAAATATATATTCGAAATATAAAATACATATGTTAAATTAAATTTCAGAATGAGCTGATTGGTCATTTACTCATTTTTTTTTTTTGTTTTTTTTTTCTTTTCATATTTGCAACTTTTTTAACAATTTACTTATTTTTCTTTTGATAAATTTTACGATGAATAGTCTGTATGTACATGCAGTCTATTTTTATCAGAAAAATTTTCATAAAGAGAAAAAAAAATAAAAAAAAAATTTACAATAATAACATCCGATTTCTTTATAGTTGAATTTTTAATTCATTTAAAACTATATTCCACCGTCGAACTTATATTTGTTTTTTATAAAAAAACTAAAAATTCTCTTGAATTTATCGTATAATTATAGAAAAAAAACGAAGCAATGGATTGCAAAATTCTACTAAAATATATTTAAAAAAATTTTATAAATAGGCTGAGATTAAAATGTAGGCAGTAGAATATTTTAAAAAAAAAAATTATTTTTTTTTTTTTTAAATAAAATAAAAAATTGTTCTAAATTTAATTTTAAATATTTCCTACAACCTCCTGGACTAAGTAAAAATTAAAAATCCTTAAATCTTAAAAAGGATTAAAAAAAAATTTAAAAAGCGATATCCTTTAGGTATATGAGAGTACGGAATACGAATTTTTTTTTAAATAAAATAAAAAATTGTTATAAATTAATTTTAAATATTTCCTACAACCTCCTGGACTAAGTAAAAATTAAAAATCCTTAAATCTTAAAAAGGATTAAAAAAAAATTAAAAAACGATATCCTTTAGTTTTATGAGAGTACGGAATACGGAAATATTAAATATATCCAGATTTTTGCTTTAATATTCCCCATATGAAACACAGTAACCAGTAAGCCAGTTACCAGTTACCAGTAACACAGTAAAAACTATACCATATTATCTTAAAAATTATATTCCAATGTGTTTCAAACACTTAGTTGTTTGAATGTGTGTTGTTTGAACATACCTCGTTGTTGGGTTGTTACTTGACTGCTAACCCTTTGTTCAGTACGACTAACTCTTTGTTGTTGAGTAAATTGCTGTTGTTGAGTTTGTGAATATTGTTCTTGAGATGTTTGATGTCGTTGTTCTTGTTGTGATACAACACCCTGAACGGGCGGCGGATTATCTGTTGGACGTTGCATATTTTTTTTTTTCTCTTATATTTTTATATTTTGAATTTGATATAATACTAAATAAATTTTATTTTTTTCTTCAAGATTTTTGCTTTATTTTTTTTTTTTTTTGAAACGGAAACGAGCGAATATTTTAAAAATATACCTCGAATTTAAAATTACTAAATTGAAATTTTAACCGCACCGTTTGCATTAATATTTTTTTTTTTTTTATATCTTTCTATAAATTTTTTTATAATTTTTTAATTTCCACTATTTTGTTGGATTTGAAAAAAAAAAATATATTTCACTTTATTTTAATTTATTTTTTTATTTTTATTTTTTTTTTCTATTTTTTCATATAGAAAATTTTCTATGGCACCTATTCGTTATATAGGCTCGAAGTTATATTTAGCACATAAAATTTCCAAAAATAAATATGAGATGATCGAATTTCCAAAAAGAATTTTTTTCCTTTTTCTCTTGTTACATAAACACTTATTTTCAATATAGATTTTTTAATTTAATTTTTTTTTTTTTTTAATTACACTATTATTCGATTTATTTAATATAATTAACTAGATATTTAATTTTTTTTTTTAATTTAAATGGTTTCCACTTTCGTTTTTAAATTTTTTTTTCAAATTATAAAAAAAAAAAAACTATATTTAATTTTTTTTAATATTCCTTAATTATATATATATATATATTTAAATTAAATAAAAAAAAATAATTATATATTATCCCCGAGACTGAAACCAAAACGTCGATCGTTTCTAAACTGCGAGCGAAGAATGAAGAAATTCTAAAATTTCTGTATTGGATAGCGCAAAATTACAATTATGAAAAAAATTTAATTTTTTTTTTGTTTTTTGTAGTTTTTTTTAACACAATTTCACAGTGCCCACTTTAAAATTTAAAAATACATTCGTTAATATATGTGTAATTTTATTTAAATATAGTTATTTCAGTGTTGCCATATAATTACAAAAAAAAACAAAATTAAATTAAATTACCTAAAACCTTTTGAAACATTTTCTTTTATCAGACGGTTGGAGTAGTGGCTGGGATGTCAGCCTTTCAATTGAATGGTTTTGGGTTCAAACATTGGTCAGATCATATCTAATAAAAAATGGAGGAGCAATTTTAATATATCCGATGTCATATATGTTTGTATTTCTCACAGGAAATTAAATCACTAAATTCAAATATTTTATTTATTTTTTAACAATTAAATTGATTGTAATTTTAAACAATTTTCAAATTCATTTTGTTTTTAATTAATTATAAAATTTCATTAAAAAAAAAGGGGTTTGGCAACACTGTAACGGAAATAAAAAGAAAATAATATAATTTTTATGTGAAAATTGTGAGATTTTAAGGAGAGAAAAATAAAGAAAAAATAAAAGAAAATCTGATTTTTCTTAAAGAGTTTATTTCTCACATTTATCATCAAAAATAAATTAATTTTTCTTACTAATATTTTAATTTTAAATTTTTTTTTTTTTTTTATTTTTAATGTTTTATATAGATATGTTTTTATGAATTTGTATATATATATATATATTAAATAAATTCTAAATCTTTCTAAATAGATACTATATATACCTATTTATTCAAAATATCGCCCACAAATTTTTTAAAATCAATCATAGATTATTATTCATACCAAAGAATTTAAAAGTTAGATGCAAAAATACATACATTCATAAATATTTATTCAAAAAAATAGAAAATTTAGAAAATAAAATACAAAAAAAAAAATAAGGAAAATATGAGGAAAAACAAAATTAAATTCATAATTAAATTATTTATACATGTACTTATGCTTATTATTAAAATTATTTTTATAAGATTATTTTCTAGAACATTTTTATATTTAAATTTTAATAATTTAATTAATTATTTTATTTAAAAATAAATATTGTTATAATTTTTCCAAATTTGATATAATATTAAAAAAAATTAAATAATATATCAGTATCTTAAGATTCTTAAGTATATTATCATTTTAAATTGTAAATTTTTAATTTTTTGAAAATATTAAAATTTAAATTAATTTTTGATAGTAAAATTATTTTGTAAATTTTAAATATCAATTCAAAATAATTTAAAATATAATTTACATGATTAACATTTTCAAATGTATATTAATAAGGTAAATTAACAATTTATTTTTACCATGGAACGCTTTCAATGAATTTATAAAAAATCAAGTAATGAAAAAAAATCAAGGGTTTTTAAGGAAGCACATTTTGAAAATTAAACCATGTTCCATAATAAATTTTGGGTAAAGAGTGTATTGAAAAATGGTTAATAACAATTTTTTTAGATCTTTTGTTTAGGTTTAGAATAACATTTGAGAAAAATTGTAAAAACTCAACAGGCACTTTCTTTAAATTTCAGAAAACCCTTCATGTTGGAGGTTTTAGTTTTGCATATTATTTCAAAATAATTTGTACAAGTATTCGAGTTACCAGTATTTAAAAATTGCAATATTGTCCCTGCTTGCTCCTAAAAAGAGGGCCACACAAAAAATTGCGTTTAAATGACTCATACTTCTTTTTAACAATTTGGCTCGTCTCCTTTTGGAGATACTAGAGGTCAAGAATTTTGCAAAAATTGAGTTTTTCATAGTGGTTAACTAAAGTACCCTATGGTAACCCTATACAAATTTATAAATATATGTAATTTTATGTATATAGCTTATAAAAACCGTTTAATAGTACATTTGTGGTAGGTATTTGTAATATAAATATAGGGCTTTTCGGACTTTACAGAACTAAAGCTCCGTAATAATTGGGGCTACAGAAAACTTTCGTTAAATTAATTTTTTTGCAATATCTACCTATAGATAAAATTTATTTTCTTTACTTAGAACGTTGAGAATGTTTTATAAAAATACGCTAGGACGGGCAGACAAATTTTCTTTTAAAATATGTTAAAAACGAAAAAATTAAAGTTTTGCAAAAAAACGAGACTTTGGGACCGAACCCTTTTTAGAATTATTTGTTTTTAAAAATAAATCTATTGAAATTCACCACAGTAGTTTTATTCAAGCAACAACTTGATTAAAAATCTAATGATTGATCAAACTTGACATGAACTCATTTAAAAAGAAATGCGCATTCTAACCCGTAAAAGACGTTTTTTTAATTAAGAAGTTAGCAATTAAATTAAATAATTATTATTACATGCTAAAAAAAAATCTTTTAAAACAAAGTCATACTTTAACTACTAATAGAAGACTATTTCCTTCAATTTCTTAAATCAATGCTAACATTTAGAGGCTCTTAGATTAGTTAGTGGGTAAGCATTTGGATTAATAACCGATTCATGTACGGACAATAATTTTTAAATTGAACAAAAATTATTGAAAAATAATTTTTCTTTACAAATCCATGGTGACCAAAAATATACCAAATATATGATATAAAATAAACAGTACAGGTAGCCCTCCCACAACGCGATAGATAGGTTTCTAAAAAATGTCGCCTTGTAGCATTAACTCCACACAAAAATCAGAGTTTGGTTCCAGATCAAAATTGGTTCTTATATGGTATATACTTAATATATTTTTGTATTTATTTATTGAATCATAACAAAATAATTTAATAACACTTCATTTATTTAAAAAAAAAAACAAAACAGAATAAAAAAGGAATTTCAAACATTTTGTTCGTGGTCGTGCTAATCAAAATTGGCGCTATCCACTATCAGATTCGAACACTCTTTCGGTGATTACTTGTTTTAAAAAATCTTTTATCGAAGTTTATATGCTCTTGTACCGTAAATCTTTATAAATTTCTTGATAGGGAAATAGGCTATTTTGAAGATTTCTATTCCAAACATTTCTATTTTATTTCTTAGAGGATCGTTCACTAAAATGTATTCTTCCAACTGCTTGGCCATATTTCAAACTTTCTCGATACTTTTTACTGATTTTCTAAATCGGAAAGATCGTCAGATCGTCGATCTCCAATCGATAAAATATATTTCGTTTGTCATAAAAAATCGCGTTGTAGGAAGTAAAAGTACCACGTTATGGGAAAAGTTTTGCATTTTGCGAACCGCGTTGTAGCGACACCGCGTTTAAGAAGTACCGCGTTGTAGGCGAATTACCTGTATTACTATGGAAATTAATAAGAAGTATAATATGTCACGCATGAAATGCTTCACTTCCTTATCACATTGTATGAGGTAAGGACGGTTTAGAAATAAATAAATTAAATTGATTTAATCCATCCCAGCCTACTTAAAGCCCTCTAAATTAAAAAACTACAAACCTAATTTTAAGCCTAATATTTAACCGTTATACTAATCTTAAAAAATTTATGTGACCTAACTACCATTAGTCTCCATTGATATTGCCTGGACTATATTCTATAGCTTTGTATTTAGCCCGTCTATTAATAAAATTTTTTTTTTTAACTTTATTTGAATGAAATCTTTAAATTTAATTACAATCAATCGTATACTTCAACCTGTTGTAAAGATCATTCATATCATCACACCTATACTATACAACACCCCATAAATTTTTTTTTAAAAATAAATCATCCTAACAATTTACATGGAATTTTTCAAAGCTGATTGAATTCAATTATGCCAAAATATTAATGTAAAAATTTCATTGTAAAGTCATTTGAACATTTCACTTAGAAAGTTTTCATTGATTCATATTTAAAAAAAAACTCACATTTTAAAGATGATTAGCACTATGAATAATCTGTTATACCATAACCGAAACAAATTAACCGTATTAAAAAAATTATTGCTAAATATTTTTGGCTAAAATAAAAAAAAAATTTTTCAAAAAATATAATTCTTATTAGAATTAAATTTATTGAAAATTTGTCACACAGGACATCTTATATTAGTTATGAAACAATTTCTCAAAAAAATAAATTTTATCTGAAGATGAATAAATTTTACAAAATAATTTTTTTCAAAAATCACTATAAATGTTGATGATTTTTTCTTAAATTAAAAATTGTTATTTATTTTAAAAATAGAATTTCATATATATATATACGAGTATATATATTGTTGAGTTAAATCACCTACAATTCAAAAATGCAAAGGTGTATTTACTAATGCAACAGAAATTTAATTTAATATTGTGCAAATAATATTATGAATTGTATAGTAAAATGTTGAATGATTCAAATAACAATATGTATTATATTTAGTATAAAATGATTAATGAAAAAGTTTGGGTACGACAAAATATAAAAAAAAAAAAATAATAATAATAAAATTAAAAATAGCAATTGTAAATGATTAAATCATTATAATGACCAAATTTTTGTTTTTGGCCTTGAATAATCCATGTAAATCTTGTATCTTTGTTGATTTATTTTTTCATATTTGGATCAAAATATTCTTTTTTGTAAATTGCGCCATTTTAAATTTTAATTATACAAAAAATTAAAAAAAATTTTTTTTTTTTGAATTATGAATTTTTATTAAATTATTAAGATTATTTGAGCTTGAAATTGTTGAATAAAAAATGGGTTGTGAACGTTATGCCCAAGATAAATTTCCCAAAACCAAAATGCTCAAATCCAAAATTCGTAAAAACCAAAAACCTTAAAGTTAAAATCTTGAAAAAACAATCCCAAAGAAATTAAATAAATTTTAAGATCGATTAACTTCGACACCTACTGACAAGGGTACAGACTACTACAATTGCAATAAAATGCTTTAGAATTATAAGTAGGATGTTCGGGCCTACAAAAACGGGGTTCATATGGAAATTTACAAGAGAGCAACCAATCATTTGCAGCAAATAAGAAAAAGCAAATTGAAATTTGATAAGGCACATGCTATAGAAGCATCAACGAAACATAACTAGAATTTCCCTTGTTTTAAATCCGCGAGGTTGGGTAGCACAGTGGACTAGAGTGCCAATCTTTTATTTGAGAGGACCGGCTTCAAATCTTAGTAAAAGTGAAAAAAACTTTTATCTATAGTTTTCGACTCGACTCAGCTATTTTTAGGTTCAAATTAATGATATAAACAATATTTTGTAATTCTATATTTTTAATCAAAAATATCTTAACATAATAATATAAACAAATATTTCAATTGAATAATATAACTCACGTGTTCAGAATACGTTACCGTATAATTCAAATATAAAATTATTACAATATATAACAAATGGGAAAGTATCTATATTAAAATCTAATACGTTTTGGAATGTTATAAGGCCTAGAACTATGTTGTGTTTAAATCGTATCGTGGAATTGTAATGTTTACCCTATTCCAAAATACATCTATGATATTGACAGGCTTATTAGCCTAACATTTGAGCAGTTAGGACATATTAAAAGAAAAAAAAGTTTCAGAAAACGTTGTCAGCCAAAGAACATCTGGCGGAAAACAAGAATAATGAAGCTTACTTAAATAAATTAATTCTGCGCATGTGTAAAAGCAACAAAATTTAACCGAGTTCAATGGAAATGGTTGTATTTATTTTTAGGGGTGGATTATAATGGTTATTATATATTCTTAGGGATTTTGTCTCCAAGAGGGTTTTGTCCTCGAGGATTTGTAACGATCCCTTTAAAATATAATTTTTTTTATATAATTGTATAAATTAACCAAATTAAAAATAAACTGAATTCTTAATTTATTTTTAAATACACATAAATACGAAAAGGAAAAAAAAAATTGGTCACCTTAGATTCAAGTGCAAGTACCATGATTATTTGGTTTATATTTTAAATACAAAATATTTTTATTAAATATTTATAAATATTTTGTTTTGTAAGAATTCAACAGTTTCAACTTTAATAAATTGAAGAAATCAAGATAAAAGTTAAATATTGTATAGGAAAAATATTATATATAATTTTTGCCAATTAAGTGTTTTACAAAATAAACATTTTGTATGTTTGATATGAAAAGGAAATGTTTAAATTGTCTTTTATATAAAACCAATTATTTTAATTTTTATTTTATTTTTTGAGTATTACTTTTGTATAAAAATTACGATTCACAATATATATCTTTTTATTTTTTTTTTTTTTCAGAAAACTACAATAAAGAATGCAAAGGATTTGGAAGAAGAGAGTTACAAATATAAAAGAAAGTAAAGTTGAATGGTATAATAATATAATAATATATACGTATATAACATACATATAACTTTCGACAATTTATTATAAAGCCTACATATATTCCATGAAACTGATAGGGTTAATTATGATCCTATTCCTTCTTATACATGAGCTATACAATCAATTGGGAATCGAAATAAATCAGTTGAAAGCTACAATCAATTATAGAAGCCGAATTATAGAAGTACAGTTATATATAATAGAATTATAAAAGTCGTATCTTAGTATCACATATTGATGTCATATCGTATAAAACCAATGTTAACAAGAATTAGTTCTATTTTGTAGAGTACTATTTCCGATTGTCAAATGTCATTGTTAAATAAAAATCCTGATATTAATTTTGATATTAATTGACATTTAGTTATTTGAATTTTTGATCGATTTTTTATTTTTTTTTTTTAATTATTTTCAGTTTAGTGCTTTAAAAAATTTTCTAAGTAAAATTAAAAAAAAAAGTTTTTTGAAATTGATATTCGTATATTATAACATAATGGAACCTTTTAGACATCTCTTAATGTGGGTCTTAATATGCTTCAAGAAAGCAAATTTTGAAAAAAAATTTAGATAAATCAAAGCCCATTCTGCCCATTAATTTGTTTTTTAAAAATTTTATAGTCTTAGAGTAAATTGTAATGACTCAAAACTCAAACTAAATTTATATTAATAAATATTTAAAATAAAATCCTATTGTGAATTAAAAATACAAAAATTCCTGAAAATTTTTACTGTAATTAAAAATAATAAAAAAAAAAACGCATTGAAAAAATTTTACCATAAGCTCCCGATTTAATTAAAGAATTTTATACCTAACAAGTTGAAAAAAAATGTCAAAAAACAAAACAGCAAAAAACTTAAAAATTTAATAGGCGTTCATTTGTAATTTACATTCAACAATAAAATTAAATTAAAAAAGAAAAATTCAGTGGGTGTTGCAGAAAAATAACCAGCCATTGGAACAAAATTGCTCATTAAAATAATAATAAAATGGTCTCTTAAAATAAAATAAAATTATTTTTCAAAAAAGAAAAACAAATTGTTTTTTTATTTATCTTTTATAAAGAGGTCCTTTGGAAAGAAAAGCTAATAAAAAATTTTTATATTTTTATGAACCTTATTTACAAATGTAAGGCTATACGAATTTTTTTTTACAGGGTAACCTCAAAAGTACTTCATTATCGATATTAAATTTTGCTTCATATTTTTAAAGTATAATCGTATAATTTACAAAGTCATTATTTAATCATTTGTGTAGCTATTTTACAAGGTGAGAAATTAAAACCATAAAAAAACTAAGGGTTTTAAAAAAAGTCCATTTAAAATTAAACATAATAATGTTCCATAACATGTTCTGGGTAAAGAATGCATTAAAAATAATTTTTTAGAACTTCTATTAGAAATTTATTATATAAGAAAAATTGTAAAAAACCTACGGACACTTTCTTCAACATCTGAGCGATAATTCAGTGGTTAAGGTGGCGGATTTTCAATCGAAAAGTTCCAGGTTCAAACCCTGGCCGGATCATATCTAATAAAAAAATAATTTAATAAGAAGTCCAAATGTCAAATAGGCAAAGCATTATTATTACCAGGCAATACTAACTATTGTTTGGTATTACAAATAAATAAATAAACTTTCCTCAATTTTAATAAATGCTGTTATAATTTTTGAGTTTTAATTTTTATATATTCCTTAAAAAAAAATTTGGAAATAGATATTTAAGTTACAGGTGATTAAAACTTAAAATTTTAAATTTCTAACTCAAACCGTTAGGTTTCTAACTTAACCGTTATACAATAAGCTGTCAAGAATTTTATAAAAATGTAGTTTTGAAAAACGCTTAATTAAAGTACCATATGGCAACCCTATTAATATGTTATGTATTATATATATATATATATATATATATATATATTAAGTTTTTAAAGAGTCTTTACACGCTGAATTGGATTTTCGAAACCAACGCGAGATATTAAAGTGCGTTAGGTACACTAAATATTAAATTTAATTTTGAGTATACATATTTCTATACTAAAATTCATCACTAGAATTTAATTTTTGTACACGAAAAATTTAATTTTAAAATTTCGTTTAACTTAAAGTTCTTTTATTACAAAAAAAGGTTTAACTTTTTTAGGACCCCTGAGCCATCTTGGTTTTTACGAAAGCATTTTATCTTCCCTAGCATTAATACTGCCATTTTGAAATACTTTGTAAAACCGAATTACTTTAGACCGTTTTCTAATATTTTGGCAAATATTTAAATTACGTATATTATTAATTTTTTAATTATATTTATACATAAAATATTATTTTTGGAAATTAATTTAAAAATTCAGGTTTTTAAAAATTTATTTTCGAATGCCTATAAATAGCTAAGTACCTTTTAATAATTGTTAAATGTCATCTATATTTTTCTAATATTCAATATTATCCATTTGCTACCCAAATTCTATCTATTTTGTAGAAGTATTATTGTCAATTGTCAAATGCCATTTGGTTATTTGAACTTTTATTTGATAGGTTTGGAAAGTCTGCAACTTATAAAATAGATATGATTATTTTTTAAGTAAAATTAAAAACATAAAATTTTTTTTAAAACAGCTATTCAAATATTATAACATTTTCCAATTAAATGAAACCTTAAGCAAAAATAATGAAACCTTTTGCAAATTTATGAAAGGAGATGTAAGCGTATATGTATATTATCAATAACATCTTTCAAATTTTCTAACAAATCATTTTTACTAAACGTAAGTCAACAAATTAAATAATCATAAAAATGTATAAATTATATAATTAATATTTAAATTAAATTGCAATGATATCTAAAAAATTTCTTATACGTAAATATAACATAAGATTTACTTTTGTTTAAATTTCAGAAAAAAAAAAAAAAATTTTACATTTCCTGTACAGCCAATAATTATATCATCAATTCTGATGATTCTGATGTATATTTTAAATTATAAAATTAAAAAAAAAAAATTTATAAATTGTATTTGAATGTAAAATTTAATTTACTAATTTTACAAAAACCATATCTTGTAAAAATTAACTTAAAAACATAATATAAATTCGTATTTTGACGTATAGATACTTTTTAAAAATAACAGCAAAATATGCGGATATGTTTACTAAATCTATTATTTACTGTTTTCTTTGTTCTAACATAAAATTTTTAATTTTGAATATTGTTTTTTTGTTACATTTTGAATGAATTTGCAAAACAATTAAAAACCCATGTAATTTTTTCTCCTGCATTAGAAAATCAAATACAAAATTTTCAAAATTTTTGATTATTTAAACATTAAAAAAATGAAAAAAAAAAAAAAAAAAACCAAATATACAAACAATGATTTTATGGCGCTTTGTTTACAATTTGAAAAACAAGTATTTTATGATTTGTTAAAGCGTTTTATATTTAATTAATGTTCTATAAGATTAAAAAAAAATTCGAATATTCTATTCGAATTGTATGCACTATTTTCTATTTAAAAGTTTTATTTCATTGAAAAAAAAAAAACAAAATTACACAATAAGCACGCGAACTATTTCAAATTAGAATATATTTCATAATCTTAATATGTAATCTAAAAAAAAAATTTTTTTTAAAAAAGAATTTGGCAATTAAAATTAAAACTAGAATATAATTTTTAAATTTCAAATTTTTTGACAAGATTTTTAAGTATAAAGATTAAAAATATTTTGTAAAAATGTCGGATTTTAATCATTTTTAATAAGATGCAACACCTTTCAATTTAAACTATAATCCAAAAAAAAAGTATTCTAAAATAATAACTTTTCTATCGAATTTCAGAATTAAGAATAAATTATAGTTTTAAACTGATTTTAGTTATAAAAGTGATGTAAAGCTAAATTTTTATATTATATATAAATTATAATACTCGTATATGTGTGGAGAAAAGTGTTATGATTGTAATATATATAATATTTTTATACAAAGTTATAATATTTTTAAAATTATTTGTATCTTAGAGTTTGTATTAAACTTTGACCATTATAAGAATAACAATTGAACAGAATATATGTCGGAAGTGCCATAATAATTTATGAAAAATAAACAAATATTAATTAAATTAATATAATTAATTAAGTTTCACATCCTGGTCAGATCATATCTAATAAAAAAATATAATTTATAATTGATACCATAATATAATTTATTATTGATATCGTAATAGTTTCTACCATAATATAAAATAAATTTAACTGCCACACCTGAAAAGGAAAGGCAGATTCACTCAGTTATCACATTGTATGTGGTAGGTGACTGTACACAAATAAATAAATAAAAATTAATTAAGTGAAAAAAAACTTATAATTATTAAGTGAATGGATTATATTAATTTCTTTACCTATACCATTCAAATTAAAAGTGGGCAGATATAACAGTTACCCCATATATATATAGCGGTTTATATACCAAAAGACTAATACTTTCCAAATTTCCTTTTCGTCCTTAAAGGATAATATGCGCTATTGAGCATATATATTTTTTCAAAGCTGGCAATACCAACTAAAATATAGTCATATGGTCCTTTGCGGATACAACATAAGCTTCAAAATTTCCAAAAGTGTTTTTTGGTTTAACTGCAAATTAATTTTTTTAAGTGCAAGGATTTGTACAAAATCAGTATATATATTTTTTAAACTATATCGGTATAGTTTCGAAGATGTGAGGATTTAGAAATAAAACTTTCTCTTAAAGAAAAAAAAGATATAAAATGAATTTTTTTTTTTAAAACTTTAATTTAAATGTAAAATTTTAAATTTTTGATTTAAAATCAAATAAATTAAAACAATAATTCATTTTCTTTTTGAATTTAATATTTATCTAAAATATTAAATTTTGTTAAATATTATAAAAATAAAAATTGTGTTTACCTAAATTTTTATAAAATAATTAAATAGTAATTTAAATTGAAATTTTGTTTGAAATATACTGGATCATAAATCAAAACACGAGAAACTAATAAAAAACAATTTTAACATCAACTAAAAGAAAGTAAACTCTTTTGAAGAAATTTTCAAAAAAAAAAAAAAATAATTAAAATTCCAAATTAAATATTATAAAAAAAAATTGTTTTAAAATTGTGATATTTTATTTTATTACTTCAATTTCCTTAATTTTATTTAACTTTAAATAAAAAGCAAATATTCTTTTGAATAAAAAGATCTTAAGATCTTATACAAAAATATTTAAAACGAGAAAGATTGTGGTAGAGTTGACTGTGTCAACTCTGGGATACCCGTATGACCGTTGTATAAACATTATATCATTATTATTATAACTATTAATTTCTTTTGGCAAAATTTCAAACATACCAGCATTATTAGGTGTAGTAATGCTCATATAAAAGGAGGAGTTGTATGGTAGCTACTCGAACCCTCTGCAGTAGACCAACCAAATTTTGCAGTAACTTTGGCCATTACACTAAACTATTTTTGGCAGAATTTCAGACACGCAGCTGTAATAGGAACAGAGTAATGCTCATACAAAAATAAAAGTTGTATAGCAGCTACCCGAACCCATGGACCAAAATGGCTGGATTTAAATAGCGATGACGGCTATTACAAAAAAACGAATTTGCGAAAATTTTCAAGATCCTAGCTCTTTTAGTTTTTGAGTTATCGTCGTGACGGACGGACGGACATACATAGCTAAATCGATTTATTTTTCGATTCTGGTCCGATCCATATACTTGAGTCTATATCCACCACCCTCCTTCTCTGCGTCACAAACGTAATGGCAAATTTATTATACCCTTTGACTATATAGTCATACGGGTATAAAATAAAATTGTAGAATTGGAATAAAATATTTTATATTTAAATGACATTTTATACAAATTAAGAACAACTAGGCGCCTTAACTAATTAATATACCTTGTGCAAAAATAGTTAAAAAATTCAAATTCTTTTTCCTGACGTATAAAATAATGAAATAATATTTAAAAAAAAATACAACCTTATACAAAAAAATTTAAAACACATTTACTTATTAAATTATTTTTTTAAATATGGAATTATAAAATTCTTTATAAAAAAAGAATTTCATACATTATTGTTCCTGCAGAATAACTTTAATAAGGATTAACCGTTAGTTCTAACTTCTGATCCTGAATTGTAATTTAAAAAAGGTCGTCCAATTAAATAACCTTCAATAACGCCAAACCTTTTTTCTATGTTTCCATTTTAATTTAATTTTTTTTTTTAAATTCCATACAAAATTTTCAGAACTGCATTAGAATTTCAGAAACATTGTTGGAAAGACAAAACACTCCTTACCATACATGCTTCTAATAAGGTTGGAATGTTTGTTTAATTTCCACGATACAAGGGCTTCTTATTGAAAGGAAGAAAGGTAAAAACAGGTTTAAGTGGTTTAGTGGGTAAGAACATGACTTATTAACTGAAGAAGTGTGAGTTTGATTCCTGCACAAGCGACAAATTTAATTAGAGGGAATTTTTTTCCAACAACAATAATGGATAAATAATATAGATAGGTATTTCAAAATATATCCAAACATTATTGACCACAGACATAATATAATTTATAGATTGACATCTTCTCTTTCTCTCTAATGTTTTTCCTATTAAACCATTTTAAGTAAAAAAATGAACATATGTTTTTGGCTAATGTAAAATCAGATGTTTTGATTTCGTAAACATTTTGTATTAAAGCATATAGAACAGTTTCTTTTAAAATTGTTTACATAATTATTCCAATGTAAATAACTATATTGTATCATTCTAAAACAAACCATGTAAGTGAATAAGTTAAGTGTAATTAAATATTATGTGAATCATTTTTTTATTAAATTTATATTTAAAATTGAAAGGTACAACTTAAAATTAATATAGTATT
Source organism: Dolichopus griseipennis (assembly GCA_963082915.1). NCBI lineage: Eukaryota > Metazoa > Arthropoda > Insecta > Diptera > Dolichopodidae > Dolichopus > Dolichopus griseipennis. The sequence continues at coordinate 41,757,432 of OY720443.1, read as the reverse complement.
GAAAAAAGTGATAAATGTGAATTTGTTTTAGAAAGAAAACCTACAAACTAGTTTACTACGGAGTTAGAGGGTAAAAAAAATTAAAAAATTAAATCATATATTTTGGTTATGTTGTCAGATTCAAATATTAGACTTCCAGAGTTAAGGTCAAGTCGTCTTAATAAGAGAACGCAACAATAAAGAAAAATAGTAAAATTAAATATGGGCCTTTAAAAGCTTTTAAAAGAAAAAGTTAACTCAAACTGAAACTTAAATAATATAATACATCAGAGTTTGTATTTTTCTTTTTATTGTAATAAAATCAAATTTGTTTCTAAACTTTAACACTTCTCTTGTAAAATTAATTTTATTTGTGAAGCTTTTAAAATAACCCGAAAAAGTTTCTTTTAGCAGGAACTTTTACAGGGGAAACTAAGTAATGCAAAATCAGCTGTTACTCAAAAAATGTCTTAAATATGTTATTAACATATTACCATAGAAGTACTAGTACGACTCTTTTTCTCTAAAGTGATTTCCTATTCGAGGTATTCAGACAAAAAAATGCATATGTCAGGTATGCAGGTACTTCTTCTGTCATTATTTAAAGTTGTTTTTACATTTTTAAATTGAAATACATTTGGATTGGAGAGTTTGTATATTGTAAGTTATTTCGTATTTACTAAAAGATATTTACTATTTAATTTAATTTACTTTTAATTTTAAATATTTACTTTTTAATATTATATTATTCAACAAAACATCAACAAACAAATTTGAATAAAAGAAATTGTCAATTATTTTAAAAGATAATGCAATCTCCATCAAAGTATTTTTCTTTTTCTTTTATCTTTTTTAAGCGTGAATTCATTTAAACTTTAATATTTTGTCAGAAGGAAACCTAAAAAAAAATGTATGAAATATTTTTAAAGATCACATGAAAATTCAAATAAAAATTTTATATTTAAAAAAATATATCAATTCAACTATATATCCTATATTAAATTAAATACTCTATATTTTTTATATTTTTTATATAGTTATTTAAATTATTTAAATAAATCTATATTTTTTAGTTAAATAACATAAAAAATACAAAACCTAGTAATTTTTTGAACATAATATTTGGAGTATGTACTTAAAAGTTTCTTTTATATTTCACTTTCAAAATGTAAGATTCGCGAAGAAACTAATCAAAAAATAGAAACGGTACAGGTGCATATTTTTTAAATTTGTGAAAATATTAAATTTCTGAAAATATTTTCCTTGTTGCCATTCTAGTACTAGTAATTCTATGCATATAACATACAGCATGATGAATCAGCTGTGATCTGTGTAACGTAAACAATACATTCGGAATTGTTTATGACAATAGGAGTTAATAACAAGGTAAAATTTTTAATATCATTTATTAATTTATAATAAAATTAATAATTTAAGTAATAATTTTTGCAATGATTTTGTTTTTAAAAATAGTTTGAACATCTGCACTTTGTTTTGTTAAATATTTAAAAAAAAAAAAAAAACCTTTTATATTAAAATTATAATTTTAAATAATCTTAAGTTACTAAGTCATAGAAAAATATGTATATTTTTTAAGTTTTTAATTTATATATTAATGTATATATGTTTTAATATAATAACATATGTATGCTTTCATATATGTAGATTTATTTTTGAAACGTCCTCGCCAGACAACCTTTGTATGTTAAATTTTTCTTCTCTTTTTCACCTTATTTTTTTTCTTCTTCTAATTTAAAGATTTTTCAGTGAAATTTTTTAAAAACAATATAAAATCGTTTATTAAGTGAAATGAGTGATTTTCAAATTTACAAAATAATTTGATGAAGATGTGAAAGCCAAAAAATATAATAGTAAATATAGATTATATATTATATACATAAATAATATAAAAATATTAGAATATAAATATACACAGTATATATAGGTAAATACAAGTACATGTATAAAATAAACTTTATATTTATTATAACAATATTATAAAAGCGTGCTGTAATATTTTAATAAAAAAAAAAAAACAAAAAACATTTATGATTATAAAAGCATGCGTAAGTGTATTTAGATTCTAATTGTATTTGTATTTTGTTTTAAATAAAAATTAAATCTTAAGATTTTTATATTTTTCTGTTACCATATCAATTTGAATATAAGATCTGATTTTTTTTTTGCTATATATATATTCTTTTAGATATATTTATATATATATTTCAAAATTGTTTAATTCACAGTTAATTTTAATTCAAATTTATTTTTCTATAAATTTTATTTAAATCTGATTTATTTAAAAAAAAAAAACTACGTTGGCATTCAAAAAAATTTATTATGTGTAGTTTTTATAATTTAAAACTAAAAAAATAATATACATATTCGTACTCTTCTTAAAAAAATTCAGAAATATTTTATATTTTTTTCACTTAAAGAATAGGAGTATGTAAGCTTTAGCACCTACCGTGTTTATAACCAGCAAAAGGAAGCAATATGGAAGAGCATATACGCAAATTGGATTAATTCTTGGCTTGTATCAGTTGAGGAGTCGATTTAGATTATTCCGTCGATTCCTCTATGGGTTCGCACAATAACTTGGAAGCTCGTAAATTTATTCTCAATTAAATATATGTAGCAGGTTCTTAGTACTGAAAGAAATATGGCAATTGCCAACTGAGAAAAATCAGAACTTAGGTTCGAGTTCTGAATTATCTTGTAAGAGTCCAGAAGTAATATAGTAAAAAGTTGTTAAAAAAGTGCTCTGTCATATTTCTCTGTCAGTTAGGGTTGCTAGTTCATACCTCCTACAAACGCTGGTTCAGGTATGCTTTCGAAATTAACAAAGGCAGAAGCTCTAAATTTTTGTACAAGAGATTGAAGCTTTAAATTCTTTATTATGTCTCATTTACGACCCTGAAATTTGAATTTAATGAGAAAAAAAAGGGAGTTTAGGTCTTCGGTATAGCTGCACACGTCATACATCTCGAAACACCAAACGAGCTTAACTTCTTAAGTAATAATGGAAACTAGTCAAATTAAAATTTTTACTAATACAATTTTTCAATTTCTAAGCTAAATAGAACATTTCTAAATTGACGATTTAGAGGTAACTACCACATCACCTTTCAAGCTCAATTTAGTCAGGTGTAAGATCAATTGAATAAATTTACTAATTAAATTTAATATATAAAAATTGTGTCTAATAAAATGTTATTAAAGGTGTTTGAACCATTTTAATCCTATATTTTAAAATAAATTACCTATTTATTAAATTTATTTAATAGTTCATGTGGGACATCGAACCAGGAAAATTTGTTTTAAATAAAAACGAAAACTTTATATGTAAAAATAATAATATATAAGAATAAATAAAAATTTTTACAGGGTGAGTACTACTTTAATACAAAAAATATTTGAAATTTTTTAAAAATGCATAAATTTAAACTAATTATTTAATTATTAGGTTGGATGCGACATTAATAGCTATTATTAGATCCCTAAACTTTATTGAATCATAAATAGAATCTTTGATAAAATATTATAAAAATATCGATAAGATTAATTGATAAGAGATTAAATTTTAATTACATTAAAAACTGCAAATTATTTCAAAAGTTTAATACTTTTACATATTATACTTTTCGAAGAAAAATCCTATTTGTAATACTAAATCATGCTGTATATTAAAATATATACAAAACTTAAATATTAAGAAAAAAAAATATATTTTAATTAAAAAATTAATAATTATTTAAAATTTTAGAAAATTTTAAATAAAATAAAAGATTTCTCATCTGTACAAAAAAAAAACAAAAATTGTTTATTTTGAAAAATAATTCGCAAATATTTAAGAATATCTTAAGTTTAATTTTTTTTTTTTGCAATCTATAAATAAAATATTTTTTTTTTCTTAATATTTTTATTTTTTTAAAAAAATATTAAAAAATTTTGAAAAACAATTTTTTTTTTAATAATTTTGAAAACAGGTAAAATAAATCTTTGTTTCTGTAGAGTTTCAATGGATTTCATACTCATCAAATCAATTTGTTATACTTATTAAGTGATTAATTTATTAATAAATATATTAATTACATGCTTTTTATATTTATAAAATTCGTTTCTTATTTTTCATTCCTGTTATCTATGAATTTGCCCAAATATTCAAAAAAACCTGTTCTGCTTAATGTGAAAATTTCAAATTATTCCTGAGATATTATTTTAATATTCTTATGTACAGAGTGTCCTACAAGCGAATGCAAAAGGATGTGAATGAATGTGTCAAGCAAAGATAAAATCGTATTTTGTTTTTCAAAGAGAAGTGAAAACAATTAAGAAGCGCCAGTTAAATTCAACCACCCGGAAGTGTGAGACACCTACTTAAAAATTCAACCTTCCAACGCAGCTAAAGGAATGGAAAAAGCCTTCAACCGCATTCAAAATATAAGAGATAAAGATAAGAAAGGATAGTAAAAGTACAGGAAGGGACGACGACGAAAATTAAGAATTAAATGGGAAATGTGTAAAAGGAATAAGTTGATTTTTTTCTGGAATTTTTTTAAATCATATGAATTAAAAAACATGTAACCTAGTAATTCCATAATTTCGAGTTACGAATTGCAAAAGAGTTCCTATATTTCAGAGTTCTATTTTGAAAAGGATGTACAGTATTATACAAATAAGATTGAAGAATTAATAAAGTGTTACGTCGGAAATGTAAAAAAATATGCAGAGGAATGTTTTAAGACTAAAATTTTAACTCTAAACATTCTATCATTCTAAGGAAATTGAAAACAGTAAAAAAATACCCTTTCTTCTCACACCTTTAAATTCTTTTTGGACACCCTTTAAATTGTTTTGTAAAAATTTTTAAATTGAAGAAAATTTTAAATTTAATTATTAATATTAAAGTATGAATACGTTTACAATGCAAATATTAAATTATTTTAAAAAAAGAAAATATCAATATTTATTTACTTAATATTTTTTTTTTTATTTTTTGTTAAATTGTAAAAACATGTTCACATTTTGTGTATTATATTAGACCTTCAAAAAAATTTGTTTTGTACTAGAAATATATTTAGGGGAATGTCAAGGAAATGTTTATAATATAATATATGTATAAGTTATAGTTTTAATAGAATTAAAATTCTTTAAGAATAATTTTACTCAATTTCAATCAAAATACGTTTAATCGGACAATTTTATTTTGAGTTTTGAATAAATAAATTAAATATGGCAGATATATATAAATATACAATAGATATACCACTTAATTATAAAATTTTTCCACTTTTAAGTGTATATATACATTTTTAATTTAAGTGGAAATTTTTTAATTTAAATAAAGAATAAAGATGAATTTAATTGAATTTTATTTAAATTATATATTAGTAAATTTTTAAAAATCAAAGTAAAACGGAACTTTCATTAAAAAATTGTCATTTAAAGTAAAAATATCTTCAGTTAAATAAAAAATTACACAATTACTGCGGGTAAACTGTCCTTATTGTGGAAACAATATGTTTTAATAAAATATTTGTAATTTAATTCTTTCCAAAATACATTGGAAATGATTCAATTATATTTGCGTTATATATTGACTTGTATACACAAATATAAGTATTTATTTTCTAAATTTATTAATCCACGGAAATAAGAAAATTTGATTATATAAATTAAATTTTTTGATTTATTTATATAATGATTTTTAATTTCTTCATCACGCATTTAACAAAATACAAGAAAACACATTTAATTGCGCCACAATGTATAATTGAAATAATAAATTTAGAAATTAAATAGCTTTTTTGTCTTAAAATAAAATTTCAGTAATTTCCTTTCTAAATTATTATGATGTTTATGGATATTATGCTATATTTTCATTTAATATAGGTTTTCATTTAAAACATCGCTGCGGATAAATCTGAAGAAAATTTTTCCTAATCATATTTTGAGAAAAGAATAATAATACATGTATTAAAAATAAATATTATTAGTTGCATAAATTGAATAATATTAATTCATGTAATATTTTAAAAATTTATTTTTTGAGTACTTTGTTTCAATTAATATATATTATTTTTTATTTAATAATTTATTATTTTTTTAATAATTAAATTTACATATTATAAATTATACTGCAATATTTTAAAGCCATCAGTTACTGAGACTTATTGTAGAAATACTCTTATTAAATTATACAAATACTATTTATTAAATTTATTTAATTATTTTATACTATTATTTATTATACATATTTGATCGTAAGGTGGAACTACAATTTTTTTTTTATATATCGCCCGGATTATATTCTATGATTTTGTGTGTAGCCCGTCTATTATAATGGTATAATAGGGGGACATGATTATCGTCTTGAATAAAGACATTTTTGTCCAGAAAGATGAAATGCTCAGGGGCTATAAAGCCTGTGAGCAAGGCCTTTCTAATGTACTCTATATTGTAGTAAAATATATGTAATATTAAACCATTTTCTGGAGTGTTTTGTGCTCTTTCGTAGTGGTTTCTAACAAATTTTATTATAAAATTGTCTATTCCAATGATTTTAGTTTACTTGTACAAGTATTTATTGGAGTAAAAATGCTTGTAGTCGGAGTCGGCCTTTCTGTTCATATTGGTACAAACTCTTATACACTTTCTTTCGAATTTTCGTAATGTTTCCATTATGCTTGCATTAAAGTTGTACCATATTGGTGCACCATATACAAGTGTTGGGCTAGGGAGAATTATTTTCTTTGATAAAACTAAAAATATTGCATATTTTACGGAGAATTTTGTTGATTAATAAAAAATACACGTATTAATAAATAAATATATCCTGCAATTAATTTAACAACCTATTGGAAATATAACTTATTGGTATTTTATTTGCTGGACATAAGAGTATCATATTAATTAAGACTTATATTAATTATATTAATAAAATAAAGTAGTAAACTAATAAAAATTCGAATTATGTCAAAAAATTATCAAAATTTACTAAAGAATTTTTAAATAAAAGGTTATATTAAAAAAGTTAATATTAAAAGTTAAAAAATTAAATAAAATAACTATATAGTTAATATAAACTTTGCTTAAAATATGTATATCAAAGTTCGTTTTATAGAAAAAAATAATTTTTTCATAAAATGAAAATTATAAGATTGCTTTATCGAAAATTCTTCTTCTTCTATGGCGCTACAGTCCGTTGTCGAACCTTGGCCTCCTGAATCATCCTCTTCCAGTTCACGCGATCTTGGGCAGCAGTTATCCAATTTTGCTCTTGCAGCATTGACACAGCGTCTGACTCGACTGCATCAACCCATCGATTTCTCGGCTTTCCCACTGGTCTTTTTCTATCTATTTTCCCGTTTAATACCTTTTTTGGAATGCGGGAATCTGGCATACGTTGTATGTGACCGGCCCACCTAAGGCGTTGTAGCTTGATGTATGTCACAACATCGCTGTCGGTGTATACATTGTATAGCTCTGCGTTGCGTCGCATTCTAAATTGGCCCTGATCGATAATTGGCCCGATAATTTTACGCAGTATTTTTCTTTCGAAACGGGAAAGTAAGTTTGCCGTCGCTTGGGTGATCGTCCACGTTTCACTGCCGTAGCATAACACCGGTCTGATAAGAGATTTGTACAGCTCAAGTTTACATTTTCTGCTGACTTCTCGAGATCTCATTATCTTCAACACAGAGTAGTATGCGTTGTTTGCCTTGCCTATCCTTCGGGTTACCTCTGATGTTTCATCGTTTCCACTTGTTATTTCGGCCCCTAGATAGACAAAACTTTTTACTACTTCCACGTTGTCATCACCAAAAGTAATGTTTTGTTTCTCTCTCTGGTTACGTCTGGATACTACTAACATTTTCGTCTTATCGATGTTTATCCTCAGACCCAGTTCTATAGCTGTTTTCTCTAACTGGATATAGCATTCTCTAACACCTGCCTCTGATCTTCCTAGTAGATTTAAGTCGTCTGCGTATGCTGCTATCTGGGTGGTTTTGAATAGCAACGTGGCATTCGGGTCAGATGGGATTTTCCTGACTATATGCTCCAGGGCAAGATTAAAAAGCATAGGCGCGAGTCCATCCCCCTGTTTCAGTCCCTGTTTGATGTTGAAGGGTTCTGTGAGGTCCCCTTGGATTTTTACCCTCACGCTTGTGTTTTGCATAGTAGCTTTAATCAATCTTACTAGCTTTGCCGGTACGCCTAGGTTGCTTAAAACTACATATAATTTTTCCCTTTGGATAGAGTCATAGGCGGTCTTGAAATCTACGAAGATTTGATGTACATCGACATTTCTTTCCCAACACTTCTCCAATACCTGCTTCAGCACAAATAGCTGGTCCGTTGTAGACCGTCCTGGCCTGAAACCGGACTGGTATTCGCCTATGATGTTTTCGGCAATTATTTCTAAGCGGGCTTTCAAGATATTAGTGAAAACTTTGTAGGAAGTGCTAAGTAGCGATATCCCTCTGTAATTTTTACAGTTAAGCTTGTCTCCTTTTTTGTAGATTGGACATATAATACTTAGTTGCCAGTCAGCGGGTATTTTTTCTTCTTGCCAAACCTTTAGTATTATTTTATGAAGGATTTTTTGTACCGTTTCTCCTCCATCTCGCAGAAGTTCAGCCGGAATGTTATCTGCACCAGGAGCCTTGTTATTTTTCAATAGCTCTATGGCATTGACCACCTCTGTTAATGTAGGTTGTCCCGTGATTTCATTTTGGGTTTGCCTTTCCACTGTGATCTGTTCTTGTTCATTTACTTCATCGTTTGGTGCATTTAGTAAATTTTCAAAATATTCTTTCCACCTGTTCTTAATGTCATCTTCAGATGATAAAAGATTATCTTCTGCATCTCTACATAAATTTGACTGGGCTTTGTAACCATCTCTGATGATGCGGATGTCTTTGTATGCTGCTCTGATACTATCGCGATTTTGCAAATTATCTTGGACCTTTCTTAGCGCATCGTTCTGCCATTTCCTTTTTTTCTTTCTGCAGATTTTGTCGGCCTCTCTTCTAAGTTGCTCGAAATGTAGTTGCTTAGCACGTGTTGGTCTACTTAATTTTCCTTTGTGTGCTTCATTTCTTGCGGCTACCGCATCTCTGCATTCTCCGTCATACCATTCGTTTCGAACTTTTATTGGCTGGAAACCAATAGTTTCTTCAGAAGCTCGATGCAGTGCCGTTTTTAAACTATCCCACATTTCATTTAGCTCCATGTGTTGCAACTCCTCTAGATTTAAGTTTGTCTCGATCGACGCTTTGTACTCGTTTTTTACAGATGTTATATTGAGTTTGCTTATGTCCAGCTTCGTTGCATTGTGTTTCCTCAATGCTCGTTTGGCTATGATTCTGCTCCTATATCTGACTTTCACAAGATTATGATCCGATCCACAGCAAGCTCCTCTAAATGCTCTTACATCCATGATGTGGGATGCCCCTCTTTTTTCAACTAAAACGTGATCAATTTGGTTGAACGTTTTTCCGTTGGGAGATACCCATGTGATCTTATGAATGTCCTTGTGGGGGAAGAATGTGGATGATATAACCATTCTCTTGCTACTCGCGAAATCGATTAATCTTTGTCCGTTATCGTTGGTGGAACTATGTAGGCTGTGTTCTCCAATCGTGCCTTTGTATACTTCCTCTTTTCCAATTTTCGCATTCATGTCCCCGAGCAGAATTTTAACGTCGTTCGTTGGTATTTGATCGTAGACAGCCTCCAGTTTACTATAAAACTCCTCTTTGACCTGTTCCGCCTTATCCTCAGTAGGTGCATGAGCGTTTATCAAGGATACATTGTGCAATCTTGTTTTGATGCGGATTACACAGAGTCTCTCATTCACCGGTTTAAAATCTAGGATCGCCTGTTTGTACGCCTTGTTAACTAAAAATGCCACGCCGAATTCTCTCTTTCCACCATCTTTTCCACTGAAGAATACCGAGTGGCTCCTAAGATCCGAGATACCTTTGTTGTGCCATTTTGTTTCTTGAATTGCTGCTATCGCTATTTTATACTTTATTAGTTCAGGTAGCAGGGATTTTAACGCTCCTTCTTTGTTCAGTGTTCTTACATTCCATGTTGCAAAATCAATATCCATTTTCTGTTGCTTGGGTCGGTGCCGTGTTTCCATTTGTATCCGAGGCTTTGATTTCGGTTTCGTAACAATATTTTTTTACTGGATAGGGCTGTTAACCGTATGCCAAACCCCCATCTTTGGAGGGCCGTTGGGTTTGAAAAGTTGCTTCGGAATTTGCCATATAATGCGTTGAAGTTCTCATAACTATGTTACGAGTTCAACTGCATTATATAGCGTTTTCCTACTTCCTGAGACGCCGATGTATGTGGCCATTCAGGTTGCAACTTTTCTTCCCTCCTCCTTTCTCAACCGGGCTTGGGACCGGCTACGGCGGAGTTTTTATCGAAAATAAGATATATAAAATTATAATATGACGTTGATCCGGAGATGCCCGAATTTGTGGTCGATTCTCAACTTTTTTGGTTTTGGTTCCCAAACTTCAGTGAATCTATAAATATTTTTTTAGATTAATTTTGCTTGAATCTCATTATTCTATCTTAATTAGTTTTTTAGCTTCGGTGGAAAAGCCGGCACACTCAAAATTTCCTTTGTAAGAATATTTACATACTTTTCCATAATTATAATGCCAATTCCAAATTCTTATAATTTTTAAAACGGTTTTTTTAAAAAATGCAGGAGTCCCATCGAATATTTTCATTTTAAAAGAAAATTAATTTTTATAATTTTTACACTTTTTGTAGGTATTCTAAGGTATTCTTTCCATCGAATAGAAAGCGTTTATAAAACAATAAAAGTATCTGATTTAGTAACCGTTTCTATCAAAATTAACTTCTAATATTTGTTTTAAGATTTAAGAACATTTTTTTTTAAAATAAAAATAATAGGTACATTTTTTGATTTTTAAATTTGACCGATAGCTCAGTGGTTGTGGGGGCTTTTCAATCAAAAAGTCTCAGGTTTAAATTCTGGTGAGATCATATCTAATAAAAAATATAATTTATAATTGATATTGTAATAATTTATACCATGAATAGGAATGTCAGATTAACTCACTTATCACACTGACAGTGGCTGGGGACTGTAAAGCCAATAACAACAACAACCATTTTTAATATAAAATTGCAAGAACTTGATGTTAAAAAAAATATCAAAACATTTAAAATTTGAAACTTCAAAAAAAGAGTTGCCATTGCAGTGCAATATAAAACTTATCTCTGAAGAAATTCACAATAAAATTTTACATTCACAATAAAGATCGTTTTTTAGGCTGGAGTTTACTTTTCAAAGAGAATCAATGATGTAGCTCAGAATATAGTGTCCATGTTCATATTAAACACAAGAAAGAACCTAATTATGTCCCTGTTTTTTTTTTTTTAAATTAAAATTGAATTATTAAATTTCTCTTCCCACTAAATATTTGTAAATAGCATTAAAAGAATTAAAAAATTTTTTAACAACAATTTCCGATTAAGTAAGGCGTCGAAAAAAAAAGTAAAAAAAAAAAAACAACAAAAAGATTAAAACGCCTTTGAAATTTCCTTTATAATAAAAAAGAAATTTTTTTTTGTTTTTTTGCAAATATTTTGATTTTTTTTAAACAAAACACACCAAAAAATTTTTAAAAATATTTTTCATTTCTAAAAAATTATGTATTAAAAATTTATTCTTTTAATTTCTTAATTTTATTTTGGCACACTTTTAATATTATACATTTAACTTTATTTACTTCTTTTCTTATATACTAATTCGGTATATGTATTTGTAAAATTATATAAGAGTATTTGTAGATTAAGTAATAAAATGACATAGATTTAATCAATTTTTCAATAACAATTCTAGAATATAGGCAACATATCAAAAGAAAGTTTTTTTAACACTTTTTAAAAAAATTTGTAATTGTATGATTTATGAAAACTTTAATTTAACAATTTAGAAATCAAAATATAAATTTTTGTTTCAAAATAAATTTTTTTAAACCTTTATCAAAATGAATTAATTGATAAAACAACTTAAAAAGATTTTACATAAAGAAGTTCAATTAAATAAATTATAAATGTATGAATAAATATTAACGCTAAACATTATACGACAGGAAGTTACTTCAAAAAAAAACTTGTTTTTTAAATAAATGTCTTAAATGAAAAATTGTGACAAGCAAATTAAAGTAAAAGAAAATGTTGTTTTATTATTTTGTATTAACCCTCACTATTTATTTATTTATTTATTTATTTTTAGTACCAGACAATAGTATATATTGCCTGATAATATTAATCCTTTGCCTATTTGACATTTGGATTTCTTATTAAATTATTTTAATATGCACTATATTTTTTTATTAGATATGATCGGACCAGGATTTGATGCCAAGACTATTCCATTGAAAAGCGGACACTTTACCACTGAGCTAATAACCCTTACCATTTAGAATAAAGGGTTTTTAAATATAATAAGTGTATTATAAAATTTTTATAAACACTATGATCAGTATGGAAAAAAATCAATGTACAGAAAAATTTATTTCAAAATAAACAATTAATTATATTAATGAATTTATTTCGAAATTCCAATAAAGAATGTCATATTTATACATATTCGGCAATTTTTAATGTGTAGTATGCACCCACTGAGTGTTAAAATGTTAATTTGAAATGTGGTTCATTATATACATACAAGAATATATTTAATTATACATAGTTAAAAAATACATGAGTATGAGTAACAAAATTAAGAGGGAAAATACTGGAGTTGTACATATTATAATTATTACATATGACAGAACTATGTTTAGTAAAGTTCAACTAATGTTATAATAAAAAATGTACTTGATAAATATTTTTGTATCTGTAAGTTATAAGTATAAATTTAATTGTTTGTTTAACAATATAACCTTTTTTATTTATTTGATATTTTTTTGATATTTTATTTTATAAAGAAATAATAATTATTATTCAAGCCATTGGTTAAATTGTGGGGGCTAGAAATTTAGCTTTATCATGTATTTTTTTTAGCTTTATTCATTTATTTTCCAGAACAGAAACTTGCTATATTCCTAAAGATTAATGATATAACCTATTATTTCGACATATAATGTTATAAAGTTAAATATTTCAACAAAAATTATTTTCAGAATCATTTGATTAATTACTGGTTTTTCATGTGAGAGGCCCATTTTCAAAACTCAGGAATGGTGAAAAAACTTTTTATCGACTCGAATCAGCTACTATTCACCATTGGATTCAAATTAGTGGCTTGACTAAAAATAATTAGGTATCTTTGATAAAACAATATCAATAAATACAAATTAATTCAACTGAATTACATAACTCGCAGTTACAGAAATATAATATTAAATTATTATAAAAAATAACAAATAGAATTGTATCCATGGAAAATCTAAGACGTTTCTACATGTTATAAGGTTTAGTCTATTTCAATAATGGGACACATATGTCAAATATGCCATTCTAGTTTAGCTATGGCAGGCTTATCATTATAGAACAGGTAGTACTAAAAAAAATGAAAAGTAATTAATTCTAATAAAATAAAAAAAGTGTTACAATTAATATTTATCAACACTTGTTAAAATAATAAAATTTAAGGTCAAACATACATTATTTAGTTATCTAATTACATATTTTGTTTTTTGTCAAATTCCATAAAAGCTATGTTTTATAACCTTGGCATATTTTATATATTATTTTGTTTTTAAAAATTAATTTTTATTTTATTTTTAATGTATTTTTATTTTTTTCGTAAATTATTTTTAGATATCCTTTAATACTTTTTTAAATTTAAAAAAAAATTTTTTTTTTTTTTTATATAAAAGATAGAAAAATCTGCAGATATTAAAAATCTAGTTATATATATATTAAAATAATATATAACATATAATATTTTAAAATAAAAGGATTGTTATAAAATATTTTTCTGACATTTTCCAGTCTTAAATTTTGATAAATTTATATTTAATTTAAATTATGACATTTTACTACTGTTAAAATGAAAATAAAAAGTGAAAATTTGAAAAAAAAAAATATTATATAATATTGGGACAAATATTTTAAATCTTAATAAAAATATATTAGGACGTCCTTTTGTTCATACAAGAGTAATATAATTTAATAAATAATCATAATATATATAAATAATCATAATATATTGTTGTTGGACCCCCGGACCCCCTCGGTTAATAAGCCAAATGCTTACCCACTGCACCACCGAGGCCCCATCATAATATATTAATAGTAAAATTTAAAATTATTAATTAATATTACATTAAAACAACTTACATAGTTCTGAATAAAAAATTTTAATTTACTATTAAGTTATCAATCAGTTATTCTTGGAAATTATCGTAAAATAATGCTTGACGTAAATAAATTGATATAAAAATTTTAAATAGATAAAATAATTTGATCAAGGAAACTGTATATCTATTATTAAATATTAGAGGAACTATTATAAAAAACACAAGAAAATTAGGAAACATCATTAACCTTAAACTCAATTGATCTAAGTTCCGATAACCGCATAAAAAGGTATCGCTCTTAGAAATATAAGAAATAGAATGAGTCTATTTTTTAATAAGTATTTTATCAATTTAATTTTAAACTTTTTAATTATAAAAATACAATTTTAAACTCGGATTTAAAAACATTTGCTCATTTAAATTAATATCACATAAATATCCTTTTGTGACATAAATTAAATAACAGTATTGACAAATAAAGATATTTTGACAAGTAAATTGATTTATTGTGTGCCCCTAAAATTATGCAATAATTCTCTTTTTATTAATATTTATTGCCATGTTAATATTTTTATTTGTTATGTAGGCCTAGGTTGCGAAGGAGTTAAGTACATACCGTATCAACCGAGTGAATGCGGGTTCGATCTTCGCTCAGATAATAAGTCCTTATCAACGACACCTACTAACGCAAGTAATAGTACATAATATAATTAAATAAATATAATAAATAGTATTGGTATAATCTAATAAAAGACTTTTCCCACGGGTTTTATAGCTCCTGAGCATTTTATCTTCTTAGACAAATCCAAGATCATGTCTTTATACTATTTGATTATAGTAGACGAGCTACGGGCAAAAAATCGAGTATATCCCAGACAATATTAACGGAGATAATTTAAGATAAGAAATGTCCATATCAGAAAAAGATAAAGTTATAAAAAAAGATTATTGGTGGTTAAATACATTTTAATATAATTTCTTAAAGCATTTATGATATTTTATAGTCAATAAGGTTAGTTTAGATAAATTAAAGTTTAGGTTAAGTTATAGCCTTAGTTAGTTAAATTTTATAAAAAAAAATATTGAACGTTGGTTTTTTAAAATTTTACAGTGATGTATAAATAAGATTATACTACAATAGTTGTGTACTTTAAAACAGAAATTTTTTTACTTATTATATATTAAATTTAACATAAAAAAATTCAAATATTTTTAAATGTTACAAAATTAAAAGTTATACCGTGTTTGTTATCTTTTTTTTATAGGTTAAGATATTCATATGTAAAATTAAAATAAAAGTTTTTTTTAAAAAAAAGGTATAATCTAATAATGGTATCCTAACCTATAATTCTTAGTAAATGATAGTTTTAAAAATATTGTATTATAATTTATGATATGTAATATTTATATAATTAAAAAAAAATTGAATAAATTAAACAAATATAATGATATAATTTAAATTAATCGTAAGTCAAATCTGAATTAAAAACCTATATGGTCAATCAAGAGTAACTGATGGTTTTAAAATAAATGTTCAAAATTTTTAGAAAAAAATATTGGTATTAAATCTAAAACATTATTTTTTCAGCTTTTATAAATTATGGTTTTCCTAAATGTAAGTTTCTATATAGATATCTAAAATATATTAATTTAAATATACAATTCTTTTTTAATCAAAAATAAGCAGCTAATAAATAAATATATTTAAACTGAATAAATAAAATATTACATTTTGAAAGAATAATAATATATTCAAAAAAAAACTATAAATATTTCAAAATTTATTTATAATTTCATATGATTGAAATATTTATTAACAACCAATTATATCTTTTTAATTTACATCTTTATTTTTCTGTCTACTAATTGTTTAACTGTTATACTGATTTAATACCTATCTGAAAGGTAATTTACTGTACTGATAGTTTGATATTGGTAGCTTAATAGTTTAATTTGGGAAAAGTGAAAGAGGGAATATGTATGAAATTGTATATTGTTATTTTTAAAATAATATGACAAAAAAACTCAGATTTAAATACTCTAATTAAATACTTAAATACTCAGTATGTTTTAAATTGCAATTAATATAATTAAATTTGTTTACGTATTTTGAAATACATAATTTTATATATTTAAGATTTAAGAATTAGCATACCTAATGAACAGTGTTTGTTCTTATCTTGTATTTCAATTTAGTGATCTACATACGTTATATAAGTTATATATTATTAAATACTCGTATATACTTAAAATAAAAGTTACAAATTTACTAACGTAATTATTGAAATTATTAGAAACTAATTATATACCATTTTTACTCATCATCATCATCTTTTAGCGTTACAACTCCTGGTGAGTTTTAGCCTTCTTCACTATCTTCCTCCATTCATCTCTGTTTCTCGCGGTGGTTTTCCAGTTTATTTCCCCTAGTTTTCTGGTATCGTCTTCAATGTTATTTTCCCATCTGCTTCTAGGCCTACCTCTTGCTCTGTTAAGCAATGGTCTAGCATTGTAAATTTTGTACTGTGCTCTATTTTCCGTCATTCTGATGACATGCCCCGCCCAACTTAATCTACTGGACTTTATATGTTTTACAATGTCCTCGTTCTCTGCTAGCGCATATAATTCTGATTTGTGCCTTCTACGGTATTCGCCGTTTTCATTTCGTATTGGACCATAAATAGTTCTAAATATCTTTCTTTCAAATATTCTTAACATTTCTTCTTCATTTCTATTCATGGTCCATGTTTCACTTCCATAAGTTGCTACTGGGCGTATGATGGTTTTGTATATTTGCAACTTTGCTTTTCTTGTTATTAGCTTGGATGTCATCAGCTTCTTATGAGAGTAGTAACATTTGTTTGCTGCCTGTATTCTGTCTTGTACGCAGGCATGGCTACTGTTATTGTTTGTTAGTATTATGCCAAGATATTTGTAGCTATAACACCTTCAATTTCATCTTGTTCGATTTTTATATTTTGTGGAAGTCTTCTTTCTTCATTTCTTGACATTTTTAGGTATTTAGTTTTTTTTTTACCATTTTGGTACCATTTTTACTAGAATTTTTAAAATATTAATTAATTAAATTGCTTTATATTCAAACAAGAGATCTTAACGAATCTTTAAAAATATATATATAAGAATTGCCAACTGTATGCCACCCAAATGCTCGATTATTATTTTTCATTTTTATTAAAAATAAATAAATATAAATAATTTAATTTATTATTTTTATTTGTTTTGCTTTTTAAAAATTGAAAAAAAAAAAAAAATTATTAACAATATTAAAATTCCTTAACGCTTCTACTCATAAAAATAAATCCTTCATATTCTGTCATAAGTATGTTAATGATATTAAATAGCAACAAAATCAACATAAATTATTATGAAAAATATCTTTACGATATTGAAAAATCAAAAAATTAAAAAAAAACAAAAATATTTTTATACATAATTAAAAAGAAAAATAATTCAAAAAAAAAAAAAAATATTTAATAAAAAAAAAATAATTAAAAAAATTCTAACACTAAAAAACTCTAATTTTCAAATTTATACCAAATCCACTCACAATTTTCAATCTAGGTCATTCGAAATATTTTTAGAATAATTTTATTTTTTTTTTTTTTTTTTGAAAAATTGAAAATAAAAAAATTTTGCTCTTTTAAACTTTTCTCTCACTCACGCTCTCTCTCTCGCTCTCTTCACTTACCCTTTTTATAACATTTTTTATTTTAAATTTTTTCTAAAATTTTTTATTCAACATAGTTTTTATAATTTGCTTCATATATGTCTTCTACTTCATCACGTAAACAACAAAGAAAATTATAATTTTATAAATATGTCTGTTAACACATTCCGTTATCTTTGCCAAAAATAAAAAAAAAAAACAAGTAATGAAAAAACCAAAGGTTTTTAAAAAAGTACATTTACAAAATTAAACAAGAGCTTATTGAAAAATGCTGCTTTTTCCAGAATATTTATACTTGCCTTTTACTGAATATGTATGTATATTTAAGTGGAAGTTTTTTTTGGAACTTCATACCCAACCTAAATATGGTTTCGCAATTCGAAATTTTAATATTTTCGGGATTTTTTTTTCAGTAAAATGTCATAGACCGTGTTAATACATCTCAAAATATAATATTAGAGCTTCATGTTTTGAATATTACAAAAAAATTTAGATAGTTTTTGACGTCTTACATCTCCTATAAAGGGAAGGCCATACTTCCTTAGAGGACTCTTACTTATTTTTAAAGATTTAAAATTTCAAGTTTATACTATCCCATTTACGTTACATATATGCATTTATAAAACTCATCAAAACAGTTATTGTTTGACGTTTCAAGATTGAAAATACACAAGTATACCTTATAAAACTCTTATTATGAAATTTTAAATAAAGTGCTTTTTTGGTGTTTTAGGGTCCGTAGCTTCGTAATAGATGGGACTACAAAAAAAAACTTTTTCCATGCAGCAATTTTTTTAAAAATACCTATCCGTAGTTTAAATTTCTTTTCTTTATTTCAAGCAATGTAAAAGTTTTGTAAACATACGAACGCACGAACAGAGTGAAACTTTATAGGCACATTTTTTTTTAATTTTGTGAAAATGCGCTAAAAAAGGATGAAAAATAAAATTAAGAAAATATAAAAAAAAACCTTAAAAAAATAAAATGTTTATTTTTTTTGACTCAGCATTTTAAAAATAAATTTTTAATACAAAAAAAAAAAAAAGAAATAAAATAAAGCAACTCTAGTACAATTGCATTCAACACATACACAATACACAAACATATGTATACACAACACACCATCGCCACCTACTATTAAATAATTATAAAAATAAAAAATAGATACTCAAAGTGTTTATTTTGTATGTATGTGTTGTTATCAAATTCTGTAACAAAATTTCAAAAATTAAACAAATGAAAAACTTAAAAATACATAATTTATATGTTTGAATGTATGTATGTATGTATTAATAAAACTTTTTATGTTCCATTTTACAAAATGAACTCATTAGAATGTCAAGATTGATTTGAAATATACAATTATGTAGAATAAAAATAGGTATAGGTATTTAAAATAAATCATGATGTAAATGAAAATAACAATGATAGATGAAAAAATGTAATAGAAAAGTATAAAAAAAAAAAACAAATCGTGACAGGTAAACAACAACAATTTCTAAACAAAATCATAAAATTTCTTTTTGCTTTTTTGTTTTAAATAAATACAGCTGGTATCTTGTAGTTCATTACACCCAAAATTAGAATTTTTTTTTAAGATAATTAATTTTTATTTTTATTTTAAGGTTTTGTAAATTGAAAATGTAATTCATACTACTTTTGGATTGGACTGTTATAAAGGATTAAAATACATTCAGTATTACATTATTTAGTTGAATTAAATGAACTTTTTTCAAAA